>WELB01000098.1:371046-381899 GCA_009602725.1 Spirogloea muscicola
CGCAGCTGCCTGCAGGCCGCCCGCCGCCGCCGCCGCCGCGTCCGGCGATGCCGCCGCGGCCGCCTCCCCGGGGCTGGCTCTGCGCCTGCGGCCGGCACTGCCTCCAGTTGACGCGTCGCAGAAATCTCATGCATCAGCCGGCATGGTCGTCGAGCCCTGCGACCTTAGCATGCCATGGGAAGCGCAGACAGGGTCGAGTTCGTCGTGCAGCGTGCTCTGGTCTCGCCATAACTATAGCCCCTCCTGATCTCAAGAGCTGTGAACTCTGATTGTATCATACAGGAGATTACTTTGCAGGTGCATGTCGGCAGACTAACATTCTGCAATCATGTTGCCCAAACAGGACTTGCTTTGTGGCTTCCTGCTGCGAATGGTCCAACACCGATGGAGTTGTGCAGTAGAGGACTCTGAGAGGCCAGTATCCAGCGGCAACCTAATGTACGCATCCAACCTCCTCGTTCACTTGATCAGCTTGTACACTTGTCAACAGCAAGCCTGGAAATGATGCTCACGCCCCAGCACCAGCTTCAGCAACAGCCAAGTGTTGCTGTATCTGCAGGACGACGAGGTGGTCCTTGCAATGCCTGCGATGAAGCAGTTCTAGGAGCGGACGGCAGCGACCTCTGGATGCTGTGATGCGCAGGGTGCTATGCAGTCAGCGACAATGGCAACCACCTTGGTGGGCTCTCCGCCAGCAGCCTTTGCCAATTTTAAGTTCCTGCTCATGCCAGGAGGGATCGTCGGGCCCAAGCGGAAGATGGTGTACATTCCTGCAGTCCAGGTCAGGAATCCCCAATCTCAACTATGGCACTTGTGAAGAGTGGTTGCTTGGCATAGGCATATCAATGGCTAAGAAAGCCGTTAAGCACGTGCCGTCAATGGATGAAGCTGCTGACAGCTGGATGCAGTCCAACCTCAGATTAGATTGTGCAGTCTCATGCAAATCCTTATGACTGTCCAAGCAAGTAATCAAGGCCTTCATTCATGCTAACTTGAGAACTGAGCTCAAGTCGGTTCTCTGCAGAGCTTTGATGACCTGGTTGAGAAAATTAAGGCCAAGTTTGCAGCTGCAAGCAATGTGTACAAATTAGTCCTTGAGATGCAGGCATGTGCAAATAGTAATATCTCTACTGTATACAGAAACAAGTCCCTTCTTTTACCTACGGGGCAGATGAAAAGGCTTCAACTGCATGTTACATATGTGACGTGCTTCCATCCTTGACTTGCAGCAGCCAGGTCATTCCCTGCTTGTTCTTCTGCATTGACTACGAGCAGCGCTTTGGTGGCTGGACCTCTCATTGACTCTTCCATTGTTGCCGAGCAGGTGGCCAGCCCACCCCAAGGAGTCGAAGCCCACACAGTGGACGAGCTGTGGGCTGAGGTTGAGGACCTTGAGCTCTTCGACCCCCAGGCCGTGACCAATCTCCGCCTTCGCGTGGATGGCCCGTCCACGCCTTCAAGCCAGCAATTGCTTCATTGTGAGGCCTGCTCTGTGTGCGCAGCCCATCAAGATCATGTTCTGAAATGCTTGCAAGTTCTTACTACTGTCTGCTCCCTACTCGCCTTGAGGTTGTATTGTGCATGGTATCTTCTGGTGCTCGCAGATTTTTACAACCGTTTCGGGCTTGTCAGATAAGGTATATTGATTGCTGTCTGGACATGGAAGTTTTGTGATGTGCCTGCACCAGCCCCTGTTTGTATTGGCTCTGACACTCCAATTCTTCCTGTAGCTCTCTTCCCGCCCATGGATCGCTCTGGAGAGACCCCCATGGATGTTGCCTTGCGTGAGGACCTGGAGCGGAGGGCAACGATATACACCAAAGGCAAGGATGGCATCCTCACAGGGCACATGAAGCTGATGAACCAAGCTTCAAGGCAGATCTCTTTGCGGGACCCTAGGATGGTCGAGAAAGGCAGGCGGTCGGACCTCATGCGGGAGGCGGCTAATATGGTAAACCCTGCTGCTCTAGCACTAGCCATGATCGATGTCAGCTGCAACTTGAGTGGCTGCCCCTTGCTACCTCCTCCTTCTGCTGAAGGCATGGACGTGAAGTGTGCCAGCAGGCGAAGTCCAACGGTCGTGTTGATGCATGCAGGTGAGACGGGTCTACAACTTCAAACATGGTTACTCTCGATCGCAAGTCAGTCACTTCCACTCTTCTCCAACTACATGCCATACCGTATCCCACTCATGTATGGTCACCTACTGTATATACATGGATTCTCCTGCTTCATAACAGGGCCATCTACTATGTGCAACTATTGTATCCTGGGTAAGCCTCTCTGACGCTGTACTGTATATGCCTTCGGCGAAGCAGCATGCTGATACTCAAGAAAGATCAAGATCAAGGAAGCGCAGCGGAGAGTCCAAGAAGTGGAATATTGAGAGCCGAGCTGAGCGTTGTGCAGAGCTGAAGATGGGCATCTCTCAGGTGGAAAGCCTCATTCGTGAAAAAGACGGCCTGACGAAGCAGGTATTTGTCCACGAAGACTGTAGCAGTCACTTGGTACCTTTCATTGGGTGCTTGTTTGGTGCTTAGTGCAACATAATGACGGATGCAGTCTGTATGAGAGCCCTTGAGAGTCTTGCTGATTAGCAGAACTTGTCGGAAGGCATAAATTAATATGCCATCACTAATTGCTTCATTGAAAGCAGGCGGAGGATGACGGTGACATGGGACAGGTGGACATCCTCGGAAGGGATGTGGCTGACCTGCAGAAGCGGCTACATATGCTGCAACGAGAGGAAACGGATATTCTCAAACGGGAAAGGCGGTCCATGCAAAGGTGAGTGCCCCCTTGTGCTTGGCACCTGCTTGGCGGAGGAGGTCAGGTGTCATTTGCCGCCGCTGGCTGGTGAGCTTCCTTCTTTTGAACAACATGAACTTTAGTCTTCTCAATGATTATACACTGCTCATTGAGGCAGGTACCAGAAGATCCAGAGGCTGAGGGAATCGGCAGGAG
This sequence comes from Spirogloea muscicola, assembly GCA_009602725.1. Classification (NCBI taxonomy): domain Eukaryota; kingdom Viridiplantae; phylum Streptophyta; class Zygnematophyceae; order Spirogloeales; family Spirogloeaceae; genus Spirogloea; species Spirogloea muscicola. Next base: position 374,011 of record WELB01000098.1, read on the forward strand.
GGTCTAGCATGGAGGAGCACGGGGGCGTCCTTGAGCAGCCGGCCATGAGCGTGCTACTGCAGATGTCCGATGCTTCGTCCCAAAAGGAGGGTGGCGCCGTGCCGGGGCTTGGTGGCGACCGGGGAGGCAGCGCAAGAGACAGTGTGGAGTCTGGGCAGGTAAACAGGACCTCAGCTCCATGGGAAAAATGTAGAGTGCTGAAGCTTAAGGCTTCGTGCAGCAATACTTGCGCCCAAGACGTGGGTTGGAATGCTGAGATGCCATTCAGGGATTTCAGAATTTTCTAGATTGAAGATTCCTGGTTGCACGATAGACTTAGACCGGCCATTGTGTGTAGTAGTAGTGGAGCTTTGTCACACTACACTTGTCACTGAAGTCCTTCTCAAAGTGCACATAAATGACGAGTTGCCACTTCTCTGCACAATTCTCGGCAGGTTGATCCGCAGCTAATATCTCCTGCTCGTCCATCTGGGGACCTCCAGGAAGCCCCATCGCGGACACATCCTGGCTCGGACATCGCGTGGTTTTGATGCAGCTCAGAGACAACCTGATCGATGGTTGTCAATGTTGTTTCTGATACTGATAGCACTTGGACTGTACTGTGTGCATTGTGGGACCCTGTCCAAATCCAATAATCCACCCCATCGAACCCATGACCTTGCTTTCCCTTGTCCACTTGGCTCCACATGTACTATGGTCAACATGTATAGCTATTGCTCATTCTAGCCCAGGGCGACTTTTTTTGAAGCGTTGACATAGGCTGCAGGGAGCATATTGTTCAGTATATAATTGAATGATACCTGCGCCTCTGTATAGCTCACATGTGCATGTGGACCGAGTATCACTAGTCAGAAGTTGAATTCTGGTGAAGCAGACGAGGATGTGCATATGCTTGTGGTGATGCTTTTGCTGTGCTTCATGTCGTGCCATTGTAGCACTTACATTCAGGGTTCATCTCATCACATGCTCCTTCCGAAGTTCCTAGGCAAGGCACAGCTTTGACAACATGCAACTATTGCCCTTTGGGCAGTTACTTTAACTCCTATACAGTAGTACTTGACATGCTACAGACAATGAGGGCTACTTCTGCTGTCTTGCTGACAGGCAGTTCACGCAGGAGCTCTGCAAGTGCTTATTGCTGCACAGGCAACGACCTCCTCCTACGAGTCTGCCACACTTCTGATGTAGATATATGCCTTGTTTATGAGAATGTACAGTGAGCAGACCAAGCAAGTTTCTTCAGCTGCAATAAGCCCGGGTGCTCACAATCGACAGCATGATTCTCATGCTCAATTCACCTTTCGTGCAAGTTACTGTGGACTTGCCCACTGCTTGTGGACATACAGGCCCACAAAATCTACATCAGTAGTCAAATTTTCCAGTCTGTAGACCCCTTTACAAGGTTGTCTATTAGGAAATCTTCAATGTCATTGTGGACCTCAGCTACCATGAATGAGCGCCCGCAATTGCACGTGGAACTCCGGAATTTTACAAGCCGCCACCACCATCACTAGCCGCAGCTGCCGCAATCCACGAGACTGCAGTATCGAGAGATAATGAATGCACTTATCACTTGTGGAGCCAGGAGCAAATGCAAGGGGGCAGTGCTGCAAGACGTTGTTCAAATAGGTCATTTATTTGACAGAGCTGAGGTTATCTTCTCTGCTAATGCACATGTAGGTATGATTCCATCAATATTCGTGGTACAAAGAGGATGGTGCCACACATGATGAGCCGCTTGCTCCTCGGCTCTGACGGGAAACGTGAATGACCACGAGCTCAGCTGCACATTAACAATGCAAAGGGTAGCATGATCAGTCAGGACTGGCGGCGGGGCCCTCAAGCTCTTCACTAAATGGTAAGAGCCCCTGGAAGAAGTCCAGGGCGCCATCAATGCACAGGGTGCACGGCAACACCTTACTTATGATTCGACAGGGTGCTTCCAGTGGGGAGTGCGCACCTTGTGGAAGATCTCGTCTTCTGGCTTGATGTAGACGAAGTCCCCCTCAGACTTTTCCATCTCCCGCTTCAACCTCTGAACTGATTTGCAAATGTATGTTGCTGAGATATCCCGAGCTTAGCTAACGTTTTGATCACTTAGCTGACCTGTAAGAAGTCTCTGCGGAAGGCGTTTGCTAGGAAAATTGATGTGTCCACCAACCTTTCCTTTGAGTTGCGAAGCAGGCTCCACAAGCTTGCGCAGCTCCTTGTACACCCGCGTGAGGATCAGGTATTGCTCAAAGCTAAAGTATCTCCGCAGTGATTTAGGCTGCAGGAGGAGCAAGGCGAGCAGAGGCAGGCATTCACCAGCAAAACATGAAAATTTTCTGCCAGGAACTGGCAGTAAGCCTACATCGTAGCTGAACTATAAGAGCACCATACAAAATTCACAGCCAACTTAGGTACTGAAGCTCCTCAAAATCTAGCATCAGAAGATGGTCAAGCAACTTGAACAACTAATAGCATCAATCATCTGTAGCATTGATCAGGTGCATATTAGGCTTTGCATATTCCAGTGGGCAGTACCTCATCCTCAACTGCCCATCCGACCTCGTCAAACAGGCCCTGGTACAGGGGCGGGAGGATGTCCGCTGGCGCATTGAGCACGCGCTCACACACAAGCAGGCCCACATTGCTCCGCCCAGCAGCCCACAGGGCCTCCAGGCCCGCTGCCTCCGGCTTGCCACCACACTTCTTTCGCAGGAAGCTCTGCAGGTCCTTCATGCACTGCTTATCCTGTTCAAGAAGAAGTGGTCATTCAGAGGTGGATGCATAGGACTTGCAAAAGTAGCAAGCATGGGCGCTTGCTTACGAGAAGCCCTGTTAGGGTTTAGGTAGAGGTTACTGGCTACCAAAGTACTCATGATCTTATGATGGTCAAACGTATACCAGTTCAGGCGCAGAGATGCGAAGCTACCCTCACTTTAGACCAGCAACTGACTCATGTGAGACTTGGAGGACGGCCAAGTAGCTGACAGTGTGGCCGCTGAAGTCAGTGGATGAGAAGCACGGGAGTCGACGCACTCGGTATCTCTCGGGGCTTAGGATGCTGATAACACCAATGGGGCTGTCCTCGCCGGCCGTCTTGACCACGCTGCCGACAGTGTGCTGTGCAACAATGGTGTCCGCAAATCCGGACAAGTCCCACACAGGCGCATCGTCGAGATAGTTGCGCAGCAGGGCTTTGATGCCGTGGAAGTCTGGTTGCGCTGGGTCATAAAACTCGACGTCCACAGCAATGAGCTCCTGTCCGTCTTGCCAATGCAGCACAGCACAGCAGCATAATCTCAGCACGACAAAGATGACTGCTTGTTTTGCTGTGATTACAACCTTGCTCGAAGCACAGACTCTCCTGGACAAAAAGATCCTGGAACCTCGAGCAAGCCCACCACCTAGCTTTACACCTAAGTATTTCTCGTACTGATATGCCACAACGGGAGGCTTAAGAACTCAAACTGCAGGACTAATGAGACCAGGCAGCGAGCACAATGACATAGCGCCTCGACCTACTGCATTGCGGCTCTGCAACTCTTGTGACTGTCCTTGCTGCAATGCTTCAGGCCCAAACTTGGGATGCTGCCGTGGCTTCACGAAGCAGAAATAAGTATGCCTAGGTTCTAGACTCCAGATCCTGAGTATCTCGGAGAAGTTACTTAGCATAAGTGAGCTTGTAAAGCTGCCAGGAGTACAGTAAATGCACACAGCGGGCAGGGCGAATGCAATGACCTCCGTGGACCTGGACCCTGTGATTCAAGTGCTACCTACTGCCAAGGCCACTAGGATCTGTTGTACGCCCAGGATTGAACCTGGAGAAGGCTGCACCAATTGCTTGACACACCCTCACAGCCTAAGCCCAGACTTGTGAGATTCTAGGTGTAAGCTGCAAAGCCTTGGTCTTGGAGCATTGCAAGCAGCAGGCTCAGAGGCAGGCGCCAATGCCGCACTCGAGGAGGATTAGCAAGACCCCTACTCTGGCCATCGCGCAGTGAAGATTCTGCAGCAAGGACTGCAGTGGCGGCAACGGCTGCTGCTATGAGCTGAGGACAGGAGGGAGCCTTGCCATGGGAAAGCGGCAGGACCTGGTCCGAGCTGCCGCCAGGATCATGGTCAACGCCGTCGGAGCTTGACACAGGCTCCTCATCCTCCTCCTCCTCCTCCTCCTCCTCCTCACCTCCGCTTCCCCGCCGCCTCTCACGCTCCCGGCGGCTGGGCACTGCGGCAGCGTCTCTGACAGCCCCTTCCTCCGCGTCCTCCGCATGAGCGCGCCCGACTGCAAGTTCACGGCGCCTGCGAGCAGTGCGCTCCTTGCCATTCGCCCCTGCCATGGCCGGCAGCTCTAGCCAAGCTCGATGTGGGCGCTTTTCGCAGGTGGGCACGGCGCAAGCCTAGGCCGTATTGGCAAAGGGTTTGTCCTCTGGAGCCCCAGATTTCATTCAGCGCCGCCAAGCGTCAAGGGTGTGAGGGTTCAGGGGTTTAGGAAGTACAGCTTTGTGGGATTAAGTAGGGGGTCCAAGTGAGCAGATTGCCAATGGCGTCGCCTGAAGCTGCTCCTTGGATATCATTCTCCACGCCACTCTCCTTCCTTACACTCTGCCTTCCCCGTCATCTGTGACCAAGGAGCTTCCAGTCCAGTCTCCCTACTACATAGCCAATGTGGACATCGCCTCAAGGCCACAGCTCTGTGTGTTGCGTCTGCTATCTGCTTGGCGCCGTCATATCCCAGCACTTGCTGTGCACAGCTGGAGCAGGCCACTCGCAGCCACTGTCTCACTGCCCGCTCCGGAGGAGCAGCATCTCCTCCTCGCCTTCTTGCCTGTCTCTGCGTCTTCTGAAGGATGGCCGATGGTTATGGAAGGCCAGCCCAGACGGAGTCGGAAATGGGGCCGAAGAGCGCTGCGACTACACAGCTGCGCAAGTGGCTACTCCAAATGGGTGCTCAGCAGCTCGCAAGTGGGAGCAGCTTGCAGCTGCTAGCTCTCCAGCACCTCTCCCTCGCTGTGTGCTTCAGCGGTTTTCCGGCCCCCTTCGGACTCTGATCATCTTTCCCTGGGCTGGCCAGCTACAGCCATGGCTGTCTCTACTGGAAGAGTTCATCTCTGCCATCCCTCCCTCCGCCTCTGCCTACAGTCAGTGACCCCTTCCGGAAAGAAAGTCTCTTCCAGTGAAGGGCGATGGCAGTCGCTTTCGGAAGGCCTTCTTCCACTTCGGGATCCCACCCGACTCCACTTTTGTAATTTCTCATTCTAAGTTGGTCGGTCGAACTCCTCAAACTCTCTGCATGATCCGATCAGATGACAACTGTACAAGACAGCAACGGATGCCGCTCAACCCATGTGTGAAGTAGTGGGGCTTGAAGTCTCCAGCGCTGACGCACTGCTGCATGCTCCTCTCTTGCTCCCCAGTCCTCCAGTACCATCATGCACTTACCCCAGTCCCACCTCTTATACCACGGCACAGCTGTATTTAACTTCAAGCTGTATTAAACTTCAAGATTGGCTGGGTCTTCAGCAGCCCGGTAGTCAAAGGCCAGGCAGCTGGGGCCGTCTGCCAAGCTTGCACACCCGTTGAAGAGGATTGCGCCTAAGCCATGCGGATCAGACGGGAGATGTCGAGCTCCACGATTGGGCAGCACTTGTAACTTCATCTGGCATAATGTCCAGCAGGCAAGCTTGCAAAGCATGATGCCCAGTAAATCATTTCCAGCATTCTAAGGATTCAGTAGGTACAGAATTAGCACTCTACTGGCGACCTCTGCGCCAGAAGTTGCTTGCAGGGCGGAGAATAAGAGCGAGCAGGCAAATGGCTTTGAATATTTGTAGCTAGGGGGCCTGTGCAGTGCACTGCTCTAGACAAAATCATTGTGGCGGCATCTGTGGACGCTGCTACAAAGGGATCACAGGGCGGGGGAGTGAATGGGGTGAAATATCAGCGCTAGGTGGCCACTGTGCCAGATTGCGAGCTGGTGGCCGCCGTGCTGGCACTCCAGGTGACAAACTTACAAACTAGCATCTCTCCTTCCATAGCCTCAGGGAGTCTCGCATGTCACAATCTGCTTCTCAGAGATGCCGGCATCCTGAAGCACACTGAGTGCCGCCGCAATTGCCGCGGGCCCGCCACAGACCACTGCTGCAGTTGTCTCAGGGTTGTACTCGAGGTCGTCCTCATCAAAAGCGGATGCAAACGTCCCAACATAGCCGTGCCAGTCCGGCGTTCCATCCTCCACCACAGGTCTGACCTTCACATTCAGGGCTTCCCAATGCGCGAAGCAGTCCTGTGAGCGCACCAGCACGGCAGCCAGGACCTTAGTAACCCACAAGAAGCAAGCTTGTCCTATTCTGTCCAAGTCAGGTGTAAAACACTGAGGCCATGCATTACGCCCAAGAAGAGCATTGGCGATGCTTTCAAAGTGATACTTTTGAAGAGTGAGCAGATGCTCAACGAGGCAACTCTTGTTGCAAGAGCCAGTGCCAAACGGGGTTCAGTAGGATACTCGCTCCAGCTTGGAGACGGTGGTTTTACAAAGGACAGCGAGCGAGGGGGAGGCAGAAGGTGGCCTCCTGTTGCAGACCTGGTAGGCGAGGTGCTCGCTTGACGGCGCAGCATAGTATAGCCGAACATCGTCGCGCATGCCCAGGAAGAGGCTCCCCGTATCCTTGGCCTCGATGAGTGCGCGCGCAACCGCAATGCCGGCAGTGTCTGCGAAGATGAGCACAGTCGGAAAGCGCGCCAGGAACAGGATGGGCCGCAGGTCCAGGCCCCCGCTGGTAAACGGCCCAATCTCCACTTCAGCACCTGACCATGAGACAACCATTTAAGACCAGACGACAATTACTTGTTCGGTTGGTCCATCCTCCAATCAGCCTGTTGGTTGGGTCAAAAGATTGGCCTGTAGACGAAACAAGGTCGCGAAAGTTGGGCACACAGCGGCTGCTGACCACGAAGTTCGTCACTCAGAAGCTCGGCTCACCTTCCTGGACATCGTACAATGCCGGCGCAACGTCCTGCCGCACATGCAGGTCAACACGGACGTGCACCGACACCGTGTACTGCGCGAGCTTCGTGGAACCCGCCGGGATGTCGCCCCGCAGCTTGTACAGCACGCCTGCAGCAGCAACCGCCAGAACACAGCGGCTACCCAGCTCTCAAGTGCAACCCACTAATTTATTTGCACCCTACAAATTTTGACCAGTTGGGCTTGCAAAGCTGCGGCCCGGCAGCCTCACCCGCATTTGCCAGCGCGCGCGGCGGGGCGCTGGACACGGGCACGCTAGCAACGTCGCCTGCCGGCCCCGCCCGCACGGTGGCCTGCTGCCCTGCCCGCAAGTACGCCTTGTCCAGCGGCACGAGCTGGAGGCGCCGAGCCGCACGAGAGGTTGTCAGTGCAGCAGCGAGACCAAGAAAAGACCAGCACAACAAGATCCAACTTCGTAGCAATAAGTAGGATAACTAAAAAGAGTTGGTTAGCACAACAGATTTGTAATTCGTATGTCGGAAGTTCGACCCCCCGAAGTTCGACTTTTCTAGGCGGCTCCCCTGCCTGCCACCACTGTTGCCACCACTATCGCGGTCTGCGGATATAAGCACCGCTGCAGCGGAAAGATTGTATGGATTTTGCCCCCGGCCTGTTTCCACCTTGCACGCCCGGGAATCGATCCCGTGACCTGTGCGCCGTCTCTTTAGTCTGAGAACATTGGATGGAGACAGGCCGCACCTCGCGGGAGACCTCGGCGTCGACGGTGACGAGGCGGACGCCCGGTGCGAGGGGCCGGGCCGCCAGCACGGCGGCGGGGTAGAACTCGCGCGGGCTGGCCGCCTCCAGCTCCGTCACGCGCGCGCCGTCGGCGGCGGCGGCCGTCACCTCCCGCAGCGCCGCCTTCCGCGCGTCCACG
>WELB01000098.1:386431-404623 GCA_009602725.1 Spirogloea muscicola
ACGGCGGAGAAGGCGTAGAGGACCATGAAGGCGGAGTTGACGGCCCACTTCTTCTTCACCACGCCGCCGTACAGGATCATGAGGCCCGGGATGGACTGCAGGCCCACCAGCGTCGCCGCCGTCATCTGCCACGCATTGTCGCCGCGGTCCAGGTAGTCGCCGCCATCGGACGACATGGCGGCGGCGGCGGCGGCGGCGGCGGCGGCGGCGGGCGCGGCGGCGGCGGCGCGCGAGGCGTAGCCATGGACGCTTTCCGCAAGCAGCTGGACGCGCTGATGGGGGCGAACCGCAACGGCGACGTGGCGGAGGTGAAGCGCAACTACTGGGACCGCGATGTCTGCCGCCACTTCCTCTGCCGCCTCTGCCCGCACGACCTCTTCAACCTCACGGTGAGGCGGCCCCGCCCTGCCTCATGCCGTTCCTCGCACCGTCGTCACTAACGAGCTGGAGATTGGCAGCTTCCATCACTGCTAGCTGCACGTTGCTGCGCACCTGCTGAGGCCACTCCTCGTCAGGCCTCTGGACGGGTCACCTTTAGACGTGGTCGCATTGACTCGTCTACTTTCCATGCGTCTGCAGAAGATGGACATGGGGGTCTGCCCGAAGGTCCACTCTCTGGAACTTCGGAAGGAGTAAGAATCGCTGCTGTCGGTTGATTTTCTCCTTGCGTAGTCCCTTCTCTGGTCAGTCTCTGCCAGAACTGCTCACGGCTTAATATCTAGTGTGTTCAGATTCTCTCATTTCTGCAAGGCTTGGTAAGAGCATGGGCATCAGTCTCAGGAAGATTGTATCTGGTAGCTCAGAGGGTGCCTCGACCTGACTCCGACCACTGACTGTGCAGCTACGAGGCCGCGAGGGCCAAGGGCAAGGACAACTACGAGCGGGAGCTGGAGGACACCTTGGAGAAGCACATCCTGGTCTGCTCCCTGCTTGACCTAATCCTGACAGGTTCATATGCCCGCAGCCAGAGTTCCAGCCTCAGACTCTTCTCTGTTGCATCCTTCAGTCAGAACCCTGCCTGGCGCATCTCTGCAGGAGTGCGACAGGAAGATCGCTCGGGCTCTCAAGCGCCTCGAGGACGACGACGCGAACGCAGCCACTGCCATTGCTGTTTCGGAAGTCACCAAGGTCCGAGGTTTGAGCTTTTGGTGCTGGGAGACTTGTAAGGCCAAGCTTCTCATGTCAGGACACTGCTGACATGGGCTTACAGATAGTGAATGAAGCGGAAGACAGTAGGTCTTGGACTTTGGGTATCGGGCCACCATTCCCTTTGGGAGGAACTCCTCAATGTGCAATGTGAACGAGGCAAGATGTCAGTAGTGGTGTTGGCCGTGGGTTGGTGAGGCTGATGAAGCTGTTTGGTGTCCTGTGACCAGTCAGCAGAGTCCTACGAGATAACGAAACTGATCAATGAGAAACTAATGGAGGCCGAAGAGCTTGGTGAGGCGTAAAAGAAGCTGACTTACTGACCTGAATGAATCTTTAGCATGAATCCATACGAAATAGCAATTAGTTTTCCACTTGTCAATTCAGATGTTCTTGCCAGAAGTCATGCTGCTTAGGAACGTTTTCCCTTTGCACCTGAAATATCCTGTTTGCATGTCCATCGAGGACCTGCAACAAGATTGGAACACTGTGCGTGTAGGTTGAAGCCTAGGTTTCGAGTGTCCACAGCAGCACCATTGTGGCACCATCATGTGCATGCCCTGATTACACATACTTCAACCTACTTCTCATCCTCAATGTGCAGACCTCCAAGGGAGAACAGATGATAAGATACGGGCAATGGATGCTGTTGAGGAGCTGCGACAAAAGCGCGCAGATAAGCAGGTAGATTGCCAGCTTTAAGTACAGCTTAGAGCTGCAGTCTCAGGCAGGCACCGTGTGATCTAAGGTGGGCAACGCTGCAGGTGCTCTTTCATACTTAGATATGCAGCAATTTCATTCTTTGTGAATTACTGATGTGCTACTATGCAAATTTGTATCTGCTGGCTGTGGCAGGCCATGCTGCTGTTGCACGCCTTCAATCAAGACCGTGCAGGAATGGGCACAGCTGGGCTGACCCTGGGGGGAGGACATGCTCCCAATCTCATGCCTCTGCCCCTTCCAGCAGCAGCAGCTCCTCCTTTGGCTCCGCTTGCAGCAGGCCCCCCAGATGCCCGCACACAGGAGATGATTGATGAGAAGCTGAAGAAAGCGGAGGAGTTAGGTGCGCAGCTGCTGGCACTCAGCACTGTTTATGATAGAGTTGGAAGTGCTCACATGTCCAAGCTGACATTGCTTTGCACAGGTCTATTGGCGTGTCAACTGCCTGAGACAAGCACAGTTAAGGACTTTGCCACGTGCAAATGCATTGCTGGTGTGCAATTGTGTTGTATGACACTGCTGGAACATGCTTGAAGACATGAGCACAAGGGTGGGGCTTATCTTTGAGCAGGGGAGGAAGGCATGGTGGATGAGGCACAGCGGCTGCTTGAGGAAGCAGAAGCGCTTAAGAAGGTGAGAAGTGCTTGGAGACTAGGTCAGTGAAGCAGGCCTTCATTAAGTATCCAGCCATGCACTCGTAGCCATGCCACTCAAGCCATGCCACTCGTGGTGCACTTTGGTCACAGATGCACTTGGGTCACAAATTGAGCCTGAATTCTATGCTACACTGATGTTACCTTATCAACTAGCTGAATTTCGATTGTGGCAGCTTGGAGCCAGAGTGGAGCCTCCACCAGATGCCAACAAGGCTCTCCTCTTAGACCCTCGCATCCAGATTGTAAGCATGGTCAGCTTTTGCTCCAGACCACTCATGTGCCTGCAAGCTTGTCAGCATTGCACTCAGACACAGCACCATTCAGCAAGTATGCCTCTACAAGTAGCACACTGTATATTCTGGTTGGAGGCAGGCTTGACAGCGGTCTTGGGTTGGGTCTTGAGCAACTTCTGACATGGAGTAATGCTCCAATCATGTAAACAGACGGATCAGAAGCTCCGTGTATGTGACATCTGTGGTGCATTTTTGAGCATATACGATAAGTGAGCCTGCTGTTCCGCCTATCCTCTAGATAATGCAGTGGCAGTCACATTGGGGGATCTTCGGGACCTCTTGAGGCCTATTAGGCATAGCCATGAAGCTTTCGTTCTACTTGTGAGTGCTTCATGATGTACGTGTGTGCAATTGACTATGCAAACAACTGTTGGATTGCAGTGATAGGCGACTAGCTGACCATTTTGGTGGCAAGCTACACCTTGGATACATGTCCATTCGCGAGAAGTTGCGCGAGATTAGGGTAAGCGTGCTTGACAATATCCACAAGCAGAGGGGAAAAGCAGGGGGTGGCAGTAACGACTTAAGGAGATTGTATGAGATCACCGTAGAGGCTGCCTGCTTGTTGACAAGTAGCTTCTTGTAAGGGCTGAAGTACTTAGCGTCATTCTTTTCGGTCTGCGTATGGACCAGTATAAGCCCTAAGGGAGTTGCTTGGTTGAGTTCAGGAGGCACGCAAGCTGCCTCGCGTCATGGAGCCCCTTCCAAAACCTGTCCCAGATGGAAGGTCGGTATTAAGCATCTGAAGAAGCTCTAGCTCTGGGTCTTCGTCTTGGCATAAGTGCAACTCGTATGCAATACAATATATGTGCCACATGTGTGTAGAGCCTATCTGATGCAAATGCGTACCTTTGTCAGAAGCTTGACGATGCAAGCACATGTGCATTTGTTGCTTCAACAGACCCAAGGAAAGTGAGAAGGTGCAAGTTGAAGAAGGCGAGAAGGAGAAGGAGCAAGAGAAGGAGAAGGAACGAGAAAGAGATGATGCACGAGAGAAGGAGAAGGAGCTTGCAAGGCGTGACAAGGACAAGGACAAGGACAAGGAGCGCGAGAGAGATAGAGACAGAGACAGAGACCGGGAGAGAGACAGAGACAGAGACCGGGATAGGGGCAGAGAAAGGGACCGGGACAGAGACCGGGACTACGACCGTGACAGGGACAGGAATCGCAGCGGTCGTGACAGAGAGCGGGACAGAGAGAGGGGCCGGGAACGGGATCATGATCAAAACCGCAAGCGGTAAGGAGGTCTTCTCGTCTCTTTTTGTCCAAATCTGCACTGCTATGCACAAACAGGTGTACAAGTCACACAATGTCACTTGTCGGCTTATGGCATGCTGTTATTGGATACGTGAAAAGAGCTCAACCACTAGCACATCCAATCTGGACAGGTCCCATTCGCAAGAGCAAGCGAGGGATGGCGAGCATGATCGCAGGTAAGCTTCACACCTTTCCTGTAGATGCAACCCTCGCACTGTTCAGGACAAGTGCAGGCTCCCACGATGCTGAGTTACTGTACTCCGTTCATGTGTTCTCAGAGACAGGAGTGACGACCGGCGCAGGAGGGATCGCTACTGACTTCCAAAGAGTGGGTCAAGCAGACGGCGTGCAGTTATCTCTTGTGTCGGCTCTGCGGGAGCGGTGTCATGCCCGAGGAAATCGGAAGCTAGACGGTAGACACGCTCATCTGTAGATGCCTGGGTCCTCGATCAGTTGCGAGGCTGGGTCTTGTACTCTCTGACCACTATTGGTTTTACCATGTTACACAAGCTACATGTCTTTGATGTGGCCCTGCTATGCGAGTTGTTAGCGAATCACAGAGTTACAGCACCATGGAGCAGTTTATGAGAGGGGTGATTGAAACATTGGCCATTGTCTACTTCACCGCAACTTTGCCACGTGTTGACTATCACCTGACTTTGATTGCAGAGCCCAGAAATGCTTGACGACATTTCAGGTTCAGCCCTCGATTCATCTTTCATACACAGTCTCCCTGAGTGTGCGGGCATGCCCAGGCCAGGTAAGGAGTTTGCTTTTGCAGCTCACTTCAGCCAGCCGTAGAGCTTTAGCAAACGCTCAGCTTCACGGACGCCGCTGAGGTGTGCGCCATGTGTGGTAGAGTAGAAGTGCCGGTGAGTGGCCTCTCCAGCAAAGCAGAGCTGCGCGCCTCCGGGGCTGATCGACTCCGCCGGCATGTCGCTAAAAGGCTTTACCTGCTGGCTGGCGTCGCTGTAGCCCAGTGGCTCTGCCAGGCGCTCTATGTCATGCCCGCTCGACACCACCGCGACATATGAGTAGGAACCTCGAAAGAGTGGATTCAAGCCCCACTGGCTGCGCAGAACGGACAGCGGTATCCCTAGCGCCGAGTCGTCGGAGCCCAGCGCTTTGTTGTCATACCCGAAGTGTTGGAGCGTTGCAGCAATGCCGGCGCCCACATTCTCCGGTGGCTCGCGCTCCATCTGCAAGGCCTCAGCACCCGCCAGCCAAGTGACGAGCACCGTCGTCTCGCTGTACATAGGGTACACACCGAAGGTCCTTCGCATTCACATGGGCACGGCGGGTGACAGTGTCGGCGAGGGCACACTGCTGGGCTTGTCAAAGACAAACTGCACCATGGGCTGCGAGGCGGCGGAAGCAGCATCGAGAAACACCTTGTCTACGACGCCGAAGCCCATGCGCGTAATGGCGTCCAATTTCCATTTTGGCAGCAAGGGGTCGAACAACCCAGATGCCTCAGCCTTGAGCACACCGAGAGAGACCGTCACAATCACGTGGTCAGCTGCGAATGCTGCTCCGCCGTCGCACTCCACCAGCACGGGTGACAATCCCTCGCCGACCGGCCGTTGCCACCGGATGCATCGCACGCGGTGGTTGAGATAGATGGTGCCGGCCGGAATCTGAGCGGCGAGCCACTCGGGCACCGCCGAGTAGCCCCCCGGAATCGTCATGTGCTCGCCTGGGAACTCGTAGTACTCGTGGTACCACGGCAGGCTGAGGTCGTCCAGAGAGTTGGCGGCCGTGATGCCGCGCTCCAAGTTCTGACGCATTGCGAATACGCCCCGCCGGATTGCTTTTGCTGCCGCCAGGTCGTCATCGCTGCCCGCCTCAAGGCCCTTCAGGTACTCTTCCAGGCCGCAGCGGAGGAAATCGCCCACACTCTCGGGATGCTCACGTCGTGGCTCTGGCGCCGTCGGTGCAGTCGCCGGTTCTCCTCCATCAGCAGCGGCCGAGGAGCCCCCTCCCAAGGAGCTAACGTCCTCGGAGACCACCTGAGAGTGTGTATTGGCCTCCATGGCACCCTCTTGACTGCCACCCCGCAACGGCGTCCCATTGCTGCGAAGCGCACCCATCTCCTGCGCCTGCCGAAGCAGGCCCTTGTAGACGGCAGTCACTTCGTCAACGACAGCGCGATCGACCACAGCGCCACCTTCCAGCCGCACAGCCGCATCCTCCCGCCAGGCCGGCCGGCCGCGCCCGTCCAGGGCGTCCGTCTGGAAGGCGCCTGCAGCGGTGGCTATGGCATGCACTGGGCTGCCATCCACGCCGTGAATCCACGTTGCACCAAGCTCCACCCGCTCGCCTGCAAGCCTTCATGAGCCTCCAGTCAAGGGCTTCTGCGCAGACCGATCCATCAGTGTTGCAGCATGCCAGGCACGCTCTTGCATAAAAGATCTGTATAGAGCATTGCAGCAAGTACACATGCAACGGAATTTGTCAAGTCATCAGAATCAGCAAGGAGCGACACCACTGTAAATTACCAGCGAAGGTGGACGTGCAAACACGGCCGCCGATGCGGTCTCCGCCCTCAAGGACAATCAACTCAAAACGGCCTGTAGGGTCGGCTGCGGATGCCTGCCGGTGCTGCTGAAGTGTGCGTGCAGCTGCAAGGCCCGCCATGCCTGCCATCGCCGACGTCGTGTTTTTATAGGCTGGCGCAGAGCTTCATACGCCATAGACCAGCTTCGTCATCTTCCTCTTGCAAGATGCAGCAGATTATGCGCAATGTACTCAAAAGTCCAAACCCTAAACGTAAACCCTAAGTCCCTTGCAGATCAGAGGACTGGGGAGGTTGTCAGACCTTCTACCAAGGCCCGAGTAAGCTTTCAGCAGGGCATACAGAGGTGCTGTCCTACCAGCTCCGACAATGACGATGCTCGGCCGAGCTGCCTGCAGCACCGGCGACTCCGCCATAGCTGCTGTTGGGCCAGGCTGGATTGTTGAGCAGTGGCAGCGACTGGAGGCGGCAATGCAGCGGCACCTTTCTCCGAGTTGCCCTCGTGCTGCTGCCGCCTCTAACGTCGCAGCATCAGGGCTCGTGCTGGATGGAGGGCGTCGAGCGGCACAGTGCAGCTCCTTGTGCTGCGGCCAGTGGACCTGTAGCTGCTGTGCCGTGCAATGGGCACCCCAGCTCGCAAAAGCCTGACACAAAGTGCCAGCCAGGACGCCGCGGTCACCCACGACGCTACATGTCGCCAACGGCAGGTCCGCTTGTGGTCTCGCTTGCCACGCATTAGACGTGCTGCAGCTGCGAGACCACAACGAGCGACGCCCAGAATGCGTTTACCTGGAAGGACGTGCAGCTGCTGGTGACAGCCACCGCCGCAATCGGCGGCGAGCCCGAGCTCAGCGCGGACAGGCGCGGCTGGGGGGCTCCCCAGCACCGTAAGCGGAAGCCGGGCCTCAGCTCTGCATCAATTGTTTCCCTGGAAGTGAGAATGCTAAGTGGTACTCCAAATAATAAACGTCAGTAATTGTCATCACATAGGCGCGACTAATTGATAAGGGCAGCTGACACCAAGCAATGCTGCCGCAGAGCTGGCTCTGGGCACCGGCGGCGGCGCCGGAGCCGTCGCCATCTTGGCCGTAAGGTGCAGAGCACTAACTCCAAACTCCTAAACTATGAATCCTAGTTTGGTCCTGGCGGCAAGAGGAAGAGGCGCAGCGGCGGCAGTAGGAATGGCGGCTGGCGCACGCCTGGCAGCCTCAGGAGCAGCATGTGCCGCGAAGGCTGCGGCCGTGGTGGCGGCCGAGAACCGCAATTCGCAGGATAAGGATAGTTGGCCTGCTGGCGAGCTCCAGAGCCGCTGCGCTCACTGCTGGCACGAGCTCTGCGCCGCCGTCGGCATGGCCGCAGCTGGTCACAAGTCCCGGGCTGCTGCTGAGGTGCGCGCCCACGTATGGGAAGCAGTGCACCCACTTGCCCTTGGCTCTTCCAAAGAGAAGTGGCTCTCCCAATGGGGGCAAGGGCTGTGAGAAGCCAGCCCGAAAAGAATTTGACAAGGTTCGAAGGGGCCAAACTACGAGCTAAGCAGCACTTCCAAAGGGAGACATGACACACGACATGCAGGATGTGTTCCCGGCTGAGATGGGCTTGCCAGCTGCTTATCTGTCGTTGTTGCGACGACGAGTTTCGGCCTGTTTTCAGCGTGCTCAGGCTAATGCTTTGCACCAGAAAGCTGGGCGAGCTCTAGCTGGTGGCAGAAGGGCTTCGTATCTGCCATCTAGTATCCAGGCATCGGTTAGCGACCTTTATGTTTTGACCCGTGGTTTCTGAGCGGGTCAATCTACTGTAGGTTATGTAGGTCTTAAGATGTGCTTGCCTTTGTTCTTGGCCATTTGGCCTTCGTTTGTTTCATATACACGAAATTTCCTCTTCCAAAGGGAAAAGTCGTGTATTTGAAGCAATCGAAGGCCAATATGGCCACGTACAAAGGGAGACTAGCTCTTCCAGAGCACTCAGTGGCCACTAGAGCAGCTGTGTGCCTTAAACTCTATTTTGCTTTTCAAGCATTAATCGTATCCATTCTTTTGGGCCTGCCTTTCACAGCCAGAGCCGGAAATTGGATGTGTGAGAAGAAGATGAGCCTCTCATTCTTTACGGTCTTGGCATTTAACATTTTTCTGGCCCCTTCGAAGTTTGTCCATTCCATTTTCTGGGCTGGCTCGTAACAGCAATCGCCCTCTACCGGAAGGAGTCTTCCATCTTTCACATGGGCGGGGGCTGCGGAAATGCCAGCCCAGAAGGAATGAACAAAGTCCAACGAGCCGAAAGGCGCTTATATCACACAGCTATTGCAAGAGCTCTTAGGAAGAAGCAACATGGCAGACCCAGAAGACAGGAACGAGTTGCCTGACTGCCAGCACGCAGCTCGATGACAAGAAGGACAGTTACAAAGTCTGTGACTTCATCTCCCATGCATCGAGGTTGCCGACAACTGTATGAAGGCAGATTAAAGGCGACGCTACAGCTGCCCGCCATGCTACTGGTCACTGAGGCCTCGCGCTTGAGGGCAGGTCGCCGAGCTCCCTGGCCTATACTTGACGGGTGAAGCACCCCTGCCCTGCTGTCGTCAACTTCGCTGGCGCCTCTAACGTGCCGTTGAGGCCTGGCGCTAACGCATGCTGGCACGGACTTGGGGTTCCAGCTTGCTCTGGTCCCATGCTGTTCTTCGCCATAGGCGCTCTTGGCGGTCTAGGCCAAGGCCATGCCGGCCCAATGGAGCCTCGGCGTACTCCCAACACCCCGTCACCGTGTACTTGGACTGCTGCGCTTGCGAACATGGATACATTGCACTGCGTGACAGAGGGCCAGACGGGCCAAGCACACAGGCACGGACATCTACAGCAGGCCGCCTGCTGCAGGTCAGCACCCACTGGCTTGGCAGCACATAAGCTCGGCACGCATCAAGTATGCGTAAGACTTTCCAATTGCTATTGCCCCTCTTTGAGAAAAAGCTCACTCCAGCTGTTACCTTCCCTCCTTCTCCAGCCTCCACGCCCCCTTTGGCACATCTGCTTTTCCTTTGGACTGTCGCACTTTTGGGGCTGGCTTGCGCCTTCCGGCTCTTTTCAGACCTTGTTTACTCCTACTGGGATGGCCTCTCACAGCCATCGCCTTGAGATCTCATATTATTCCTCTTTTCACAGCCCTCGCCCCCTCTGATAGAGCTGCTTCTTCTTCCAGCTTGGCTTTAGTTGGCTTTCCATTCATGTCATGTGCACCGCGCGCCTTTCCTCTCTCTCCTTCCAGCCCATCCACGGCCGTCACACCCTGCTAGTAGTTCCCCCTATTTCCAACTGCTAATCATCCGACTTCCAATTGCTGGTCAGGGGTGAACGAGTGGCCAGCCGTAGCAGCAACTTGCCATGCCGAGTAGGTCGCTCACTTGTCTCGGGGTTTTTCTCACTGCTCCACGACAACACCATATCGTGCTATCTTTGACGTGCACGAGGCCCGTGGTACAGCTTACCCAGAGGCTGCAACATCTGCAGGCTTCCCCCCATAGATGGACATGGTCTCATTTAGTAAAGGTTCCGACCTCCGCTCTCTACTGATCATCCATTAGCCCCACTACGGTACTCACATCCCTGTCTCAGGGAACTCTTCCAATGGGTGTTGCAATCGCCCCTGGTAAAGTGCGCCCTGTGTTGTGACGTTGCAGAATCTGTCATAAATCAGCAATCGTGGAGTTCTAAGGTGTGTGCATTACTAGGGACATTGGGAGCGGTGGAGCCTCCATTGCTTTGTGGGTAAGCAAATTGCGTATTGTTGAAATGCAAGGCCGCGGTGGAGATGCAAGCTCGACAAACGCTGGTGAGCGATGGTGAACCAACAAGTGGGCTGGGTAAGCATCTGACCATCTGACGCAACCTAGTTGGCCGCCGGAGCTCTCCATAAGGGGTGTGTGAGCTTATTTGCAGTTCTTGATGCGAGCAACCATCTGCTGCTCCGGTGCGCCCAAATATGGCTGGAACTGACTAAGGCTAAACATTTGTCTTATCTAGGTGACCGACATGCGTACTACCAGTTGCAGACAGACATCCAAACTGGCTATGAAGAGGCAGGCTGCTGATTCTTGGGCAAATCCAATTTGGAGCTCGATGGGAAACCTGGTCTGTTATACGCAGCCAAGAGATAGTGAAACAACAATTGCCAGAATGAACAGGAGCTTCGACAGTGGGTGCACTCCTGAAGACGGGGGCTAGCTCGCATAGAGCATACCTACTCCATTTCAAGTACACAACACATTGAGTAATGTGCACAACCCTTACTTTCTTAATTAAAAGCAGACCCACAGAGACCATTAAGAGCTCCAAGACATGGTTGAGCTGTTGTTCTAGCTTAAACAGTGGTTCTCAGGCCTGACAGTGAAAGGATACTATCAGTCTCAACAAAGAGTTGTGAGTTGTGGCAAAGAGCAACTGGGTGAATGCCAGATAATGCAATGCAGCAGATTTGTACGATGATGTACAGGTGTTAACATATCATCAAAAGCATGCTAGAGAACGAGGACTGGTGCCCAGAACAAAATTTATTCAACCAGGAGTTTGGATGCGATGTTACAAGTGAATTTCCAGCTATTGCTAGCAGGCTATTCACCACTGACGGCTATTTAACGGCCGGGGGTGAAGGCGGTGGCATAGGCCCACGCGTTGTTGGTGGCGGGGTCAGCCAGGTGGTCGGACAGGTTCTCAAGCGGGCCCTTGCCGGTGACAATGGCCTGGACGAAGAAGCCGAACACGGAGAACATGGCAAGGCGTCCGTTCTTGATCTCCTTCACCTTGAGCTCAGCGAAGGTGTCGGGGTCGTCAGCAAGGCCGAGGGGGTCGAACTGGCCCCCGGGATAGATGGGGTCAGAGACCTCGCCGAGCGGGCCGCCGCCAACGCGGTAGCCCTCAACGGCGCCCATAAGGATGACCTGGATGGCCAGGGTGGCGAGGATGGACTGGGCGTGGACGAGGCTGGGGTTGCCGAGGTAGTCCAGGCCTCCGGACGAGAAGATCTGAGCGCCGGCCTTGAACCAGACGGGCTCACCGAAGGGCACACCATTCTTGGCCAGGAGCTCAGGGGTAAGGCTGCCGAGGGCACCGAGCATGGCCCACCGGGCGTGGATGACCTGCAAAAAGAAGGGTACAAATGCTTATCAAAACCGAATCTAGACATACTGACCAGAAAAAACACATTCAGGATGCTGCAATGGATGTTCTATATCTAAGAAAGGAATATGTAGATCAAAGAACAATGTACCAATCAAACAAGGCAAGAATTGTGCCTTGTGCCTTACGTTACAGACAGAACCAGGTAAGAAGTAGTTAAAGAGGATATTGTTGCACATGCCAACTGACCTCAAGCTCGCGGTTCTTGGCGAAGGTCTCGGGATCGGCTGAGAGGCCAGCAGTGTCCCAGCCGTAGTCACCTGGATACTCTCCGGTCAGGTAGGACGGAGTGTTCTCGGAGAACGGTCCCAGGTACTTGGGCCGGTCCGCACCATACCTGAGACAGTCATGGTGAGGTGATGGGGATAAGCAGAAGACAAGGTCTCTTTATGTCAAAGGATGGTGATAAAACTCTTTACAGAGTTGTACTCAAAGAAGAGCGCGCTCATCTGCATCCAGCCACAAGAATCCTGAAGACCTGCTACACCTCACATCCATGAGGAGAGGTGTCCGTGTTTTCCTTTCAATCCAAACTACGTGCCATCTGGTGACCGACTGTGCATGTACTTAACTACCAGCCTGACTAGCGCCAATGTCAGCTACGTGAGCGCATCACAGAAGCTAGCAACGCAGATCGGGCTCCGAGAGACGCAGCCCTGGCGATGAGAGGGCCACCGCGGGGCTCACCAGATGCTAGTGGGGGTGGACTTGAGGGTGCGGCGCATGGTGACGCGGGCCTCGGAGGCGCCGGCGGCGCGGGAGAGCTCCGCGGTCTGGCCGACGAAGGTCGAGGGCGCGACGGCCGGGGCGGCGACAATGGCGGCCATGGCGGCGGCGGCGGCGGCGGCTGAGGCGGCGGCTGAGGCGGCGGGGATGACTGGGGGAGGGGAGAGGGAGCTTCTGTGGTGCCTGGCCAGGTTCTTAGTCCGGGGAGGAGGGGGGGGGTGGGACGGGGGGCGCGCAGAAGGGAGGCCAGAGGAAAGCCATTGCACAGGCTGGGGGGAGAGGGGGGGCCTGGGCAGGGGGGGATGAGGGGGGCCGGAGCCCGGATCCGTCGGCGAAAGCCCTGGACGCTCCGCGACGGGCTGAACCATATGGTAGCTATTGACCCCCCCCACTGAATGTGGGGCGGCTGCGGCCGGGAGATGTATGCCGCGACTCGCACGCGCGAGCGCCATCCGGGCGCCGACGCTGATTGGCCGGCGAACCGCGACGGCATCCGGAAGGACGAATGGAAGTCCGCCACGCGGAGTGCCAAATGGCAGTCCACCGCACAAGGGCCTCTGATTGGTCGCAGCCCTCCCGCAGCTCCGGGCTCCGGGGGGGGCGGCCTGCGCCACGCGGCACGCGCCTGGGGCCGCCCGATCGCGGGGGCTGGAAATGCCATCCGACGGCGCACCTGGGGCCGTCCAACCGGCTACACCCGGCAAACGGTTCTGCGTAGCGGGAGGGCGACTTATGTACCTGCGGCAGTGCGCCAGCAGCCCCCGTCTAACCCCCGGCCCAGCCGAGCTTGTCCGTTCGTTGGGGCTGGCCCCTCACACCCATTGCCCTTTCGTTCGATTAGCTGTTCCTTTCAGCTGTCCCTGCGTTTCCTTGTTCCCGCTCCTTGGGCGCTCCCTGCCTTCCGTCTACTTGCTGGCGTGCCCTGGCAGCCGCCTCCGGCTCTAGGCAGGGCAAGGTCTGTCCTGCTGCTAGTTTCTCCCGACATGCTGCTGCTGACCAGGGGGTACTGAGCAGGCACCTGTGCTTTTCCGGCTCCCTGTGACCTTGTTCATTCTTCTGTTGATGGCGTTTCCCAGCTACTAAGCTCCCATCCGCTAAGTCTCTTGCATAGCTGTGTGGATGTGGCGCCCTTCGGCCCTTTGGACCTTGTACATTTCTTTGAGCTGGCCTCACATCCATTGCTTTGCTTTGAATGAGCTGTTTCTTTCCTTTTTCCAGCCTCTCCCCCTTTTGAAGGAGCTGCTTCTTCCTCATTCATTCTCTTTGGGCTGGCTTTTCAGAGCTCTCGGCTCCTCTGGCAAAGCTGCTTCTTCTCCTCAAGGCCTTCCACTCTTGGTCTCAGGAGCGTCCACCTCTACACTTTGCGACACTGATGACGGGTAGTGCTTGACAACGAGGCATACGCGTCCAAAGCTGGGATGAAGCCCTTAACAAAATTGAAGAGTCAAGAAAAGGAGATGCACCAAAAGGGGGCGATGGCTGTGAAAGGCCAGTCCAATGGGACGAGTAGTCCGAGTTGGGACGATCCTCCACAGGAGGCACTGACTGTAATGAGGCAGCCAGAGTGATGAAAGGCGGTTTGGCAAGAGGTGCCAGTCAGGAGAAGGACGCCCACTCGTGTCAGTGGCTCAAATATCCCTTAAGACAGGGTCGAGTGGCCTGCTCCTATGATTGTAACTTGAACGGGTGGTTTGTACACTTTGTGGTCATTAGAAGTGATCTGTACACTTGGGTGGTAATCTGAAGATAGGATCGATCCGCAAGCATGGACCAGGAATTACTAGGGTGGGCACCACCGTGGAGCACTGACAGGAGCAGGGCAAGGGTGCAGTGGGTGGGTGTTCCCATCAAAAAATTAGATGGTTGTACAGAATAATGGCGCCCTTGAGAAGCTCCATTCAAGAGGGCAAGGAGCATGGCTTTCTTGCAGGAAGCCTTTGCTGATATGTTGCCAGCAAAAACTTCTTCTGCTCCTTGGTGGCATAGCACAGGATTGCATCAGGACACAGCCTTGCTCCTCCTTTTGGGATCTTCACAAGGATGACAACACAACCTGTAAGTACAAATTTTGTGACATACTGACGCCTCTGAAGCTCATATTGCTGAAGCGCCCAGCCTAGTCTCCTTGGTAATACACAAGCACAGTCACCAGCACTACGTGAGGCAAGCCCCACAAAACCTCAACAAGACCACTACGGGTGACCTCCTCACACATCAGAGTGGCTTATCTGTGTGGCCAGTGTTCTCTAAGAGCGCAGATCTTCAGGTAAGAAGCCCAGTCACCTTAGGTTGGAAGGTCTGTAAGGCTGCATAAGCCTCCAGGAGGTGTAGCATGTAGTCAT
This sequence comes from Spirogloea muscicola, assembly GCA_009602725.1. Lineage (NCBI taxonomy): Eukaryota > Viridiplantae > Streptophyta > Zygnematophyceae > Spirogloeales > Spirogloeaceae > Spirogloea > Spirogloea muscicola. The sequence goes on from WELB01000098.1 coordinate 401,249, forward strand.
AGACAAGGTTCATGCTCAGGTCTTCTATAAATCCTCGACTCATGTTCCCTATGAGTTCTGCCTGTCACAAGCAAGGAATTGCTTCTAGCTCAGCAGCAGATGCCTTGAAACGCATGGACTGTATCAGTGCAGTGATCAAGCAGACCTTGCACGATGCGTCAAAGAAGATCTCCTCGAGTCTATGGCCAGTAGCACATGCTTGGAAGAACTTCACAAGGTTTCAAGTCTTGCAAAGGCCTCTTGCTGCATTCACAAAGCATACTGAAACTTGAATGATGGCCATGGTCTTTTGGCAGATTGTCAACCAATGCCGGGCCAGTGCTGTACGTGATTGACAGGATGTGGCAGTGTCCTACCTCCTTTCTGTGGCGATTACCCCAGTCCACGTGAGCTTTGATCCCCTGGCACAGCTCCCTCGGTTTTCTTGGGATGTACTTGACAGGCAGGTAGTGGATGCTCGGCTTCAAGGCCCTGCTGTAAAAGTCATAGTAACTGGGAGATATGAGAAGAGTGGTTGACCCGCAGGCCAGTATGTACTTCAGAGAGACTGACCAGGCAAAGCCCTCTGCATATATCTTGTACCTGCAAGAGACCACGCCCATTGACTACCATCAGAGAGGATACTGGACTTGGGGAAAAGAAGACTTCCAACATCCTGTCTGCTTTCTGATGCACAGAAGATGAGAAATCTTGATTCAATTGACAATGTCTTCCGACACCCTCATACACGTTCATGCGTTGGGAGATCTTGTAGTGGTGGAAGCCCTTGTTAGTGCAGCAAAGGGGGCACGTGAGATGGAGCACAGGTGGCAGTCACTTGTGCTTGCACTGATTACTGAGCGCTGACTCGTTGCTGTAACCCGTCTTGACCTCAACATCCCAATCCTGTGATCCATCAGAATTACTTTATATGAGAAAGAAATGAAGTGAGGCTACTGCGCGGACAGTATACTTACAAGCTCCTATCTGCTGTTGCAAGTGCGGAGAGAAGACCATACATAGAGCCTCACCGTGCAGGACCTGTTGCCCATCTTGCAAGTGCTTTCTGAGGCAGCTAGCCTCGCATTCATATCATTATTGTGATGTCTTAATTGTACATGCCTTGCTGGTCAGAATGCAAGCAGTTGCGCAGCTCGTGGTGGGATCTACAACAACTAACGCACTATGGCTTTCCAAATGATTGGACAAGCTTAGAGCCACCATCCTGTGACTTGCAGACTGCCAACCAGAGTCGGATGCTTGGGGCAGTGAGGAAACTGACCTGCGCGACAAGGTCGATCGGCCACCGATACGAGTTCTTGCAGTAGCCCATGAGGTCCTCTCGGACCGGAGCAACCGACGGATTCCCCTTCCAGTGAGCCCTGGGAATTCTGTCTTGCCAGGCCGTTTCCCGTGCGCCTCCCTGAATGTCGGCCTTGGCGATATCCCACGGGTCAATGTTGGTCTCTGGCCTGCCAAGGACATGAAAGAACATGACACACATACCTTCAGCAGCCTCTTCACCACATTGAGGCCGCCGCAACTTAAGGCACAAACAACTATTCTGGCTAACACTACACACTATGATCAGCAGTAATGATGGTACACGTCCCTGTATCGCCTCATTGATTCTTAGGCACGCTCATATGGCTTCCAGAGATCATGGAGAAATTAGCTGTCAACTGGTTACTTCAAGTGCGTGAATTTTGTGTGCTTGCTTGTATTGTGGTAGTAAAAACTGCACACGTTGGTTTATATCTTAGTATGTTGAAGATAGTAGAGCTAACCAGCCCCAGAAGCTCCAATCTGGCCAGGGGACATCGTAGTGCTCTTCGTTGCTGCAGTATCGGAAGAGGAGCGGCAGCGGCTGCAGCTCCTCCTCTGCCGGCTCTTCGCCATTGCCAGTAATGAGGCCATCCTTCAGCTCCGCGGCGCTGCTTTTAGCAATATGTGGCAGGTCCATGCAGTCAAACATGATGTCAACATCGGGTACGTCGCGGGGGTACATGCGGAGCAGCAGCGCGATCCCCCACAGTGTGAATAGGCCCCGGCTCTGCGTGCACTGAGATCACCATTTGCACAGCACGCAGAAGCACGTCAGGAAACGAGACCCCTATTCGAAGCTTTTCTCTGCATTGCTGTAACAGTGAGCCTATGTCGGACCAAAGCGGCAGTATGTATCTGTACTAGGCGGCTTTGTCCAGCAGTCGCCCTCAGCGGACGGTGTGCACAAAGCCTGTGCGTCATGGTAACGGTCACGGGTCTGAGTTTAAGGCTGGGGCTTCGCAAGAACGTGTTGGCAATCCAGGCGAGGAAAGGGAGAGGGGATGTGGCAGGTGATGCAACAAACAGCGGCGATTGCTTGCCACGGCTGCCAGACGGCCAATGCGGGGGCGAACCTCCGCACCTTGTAATAGTGTTCGACATAGAGCTTCCCGGACACGATGACGACGCGGAACGCCGCCCACGACTGCGCAGCGTCGACATCCGCCCTGGAGATGCCGCTGCGGCCGCCCCCAGATGCGTTCCACGGGGCCAGGTCCTCCCGGATCTGGCTGAACCAAGCCGGGCAGGCCGGAGAACCCACTACGTCGCCTTCGCCGCCGCCGCCGCCGTCGCCGTCGCCGCCGCCGCCGCCGTCTGCCTCTCGGTTTGCCGTGGGCTGGCTGAGATGGGTCAGGCTGCGGGCGGCGTCGCCCAGCTTGAAGGCGCACACGCTGCTGCAGTGCAGCGCCTGCTGCGCCCGCTGGAACTTGCTCCACGGCGTCAGCTCCGCCCACTGCACGCCTGCACGCACACGAGCACGGCCCTAACGGCTTAGGGTTTAGGGTTTAGGGTAGCAGAGGTCAAGGGTCCGAATCCCTCTTCTCCTGACTCAGCATTTCTGCTTTGGTGAAGTATTGAGTGAAGCAAAGCAAAGCAAAGCAAAGCACAGCAAGCAATGCGAATATAGCAGAGCAGAGCAGGCATAGCAGCTCGACGGCAAGCAAGAAGCTAAAGCTGGCGTGAGCCTCACCGCGGTCAGGGTGCGGGTGCCACGGCGTGACCTCCAGGTTATCACCGGCGGTCATGGCGCTGCGGTGCGAGAAGGCCTGCCGCAGAGCGGATGCGAACGCTGAGAATCCTAAAACCCCAAACCGTTGGATCTCCAAACCCCATCCACTGAACAAGACGCAGACACGGCTCACTGCGGAGGCCGTTCCCGCAGCGCCGAGCGCAGGCTCGCCAAATGAGATAGACGACCCTAACCCTAACCCTAAATCCTGACCATGCACTGGCCTGCGAGGCGGCCCGGGCCGCGGCGGCGGCGGCGGCGGCGGCGGCTGCGGCGGGAAACCTTGCCGCTGGCCGCCAGGCGCGCGTGCTGCGGCAACGGCGGCGGAGGCCCACTGGCTG
>WELB01000098.1:405224-431643 GCA_009602725.1 Spirogloea muscicola
TTTTTTTTTTTTTTTTTTTTTTTTTTTTTTTTTTTTTTTTTTTTTTTTTTTTTTTTTTTTTTTTTTTTTTTTTTTTTTTTTTTTTTTTTTTTTTTTTTTTTTTTTTTTTTTTTTTTTTTTTTTGACGGCCTGGCGGCCGCCGGCGCCGCCGCGCCGCCGCCGCCGCCGGCTCGGGCCTCGACCGCCGCGAGGCTCAGGAGCTATTCCGCCGCGGTAAACCCTAAAACCTAAGTAGTAAACCCCGACCCTTAAGAGCCCATACCCTAAATCCTAATTGATAAACCCCGACCCTTAAGAGCCCGTATCCTCAATCCTGGACCCCATGTTCAATTCCCAGGCCTCCTCTTTCCTGGAGACCACAGACAAGGAGCACGATGCTAGTGCGAGCAGCCGGCGCTGATGGTGCCATCGCGTACGTGCTGCAGGCAAGACGGCCGACGACCTGCCGCAGGAGTACACTGAGGGCGAGCGCGTCCAGGGCCTGGGGTTTGCGCCGTGAGCTGCCGGCCCTGCCTCCGTCCCTGTGCTCCTCCTTCGGCTTTCATTATCGAAAGCTGTTTTTGCTAATGATGTAAAGCATAAGTTCTTGTGGGTTGCCTGCGCTGACCCAGTTCTGCGGTTTCCGAGCACAGGGCGCCGGCTGCCGGATCGGGGCCGCCGAAGAAGGTCGCGCCAGTGGTGGGCTCCACTCCGCTGGCTGACCATGTCGTCCTGGAGGGCGAGGCGGCGGCGGAGCCGGCCGCAGAGCAGGAGAGAGTCGCCGATCGCGCTCTGCCAGGGCCCCCTCCTGGGCGGCCTCCCGGCACCGCGAAGGCGACTGCCAAGGAGGAGAGGCGGCAGCGGAGGGAGGAGAGGAGGGTGGAGAAGCGGGCCAAGAAGGAGCAGAGGCGTGCGGTGAAGCGGGCGAAGCGCGGCGATGGGGACGGGCGGCGAGGCGGCGGCGGAGCGGCAGCATCGCCGTCCGGCAGCAGCGACGACGACATGGGCGACCAGCCGCAGCGAATGCCGAGCCGCAGGGGTGCAGCAGATAATGGCAATGGTGATGCGAGAACGCACGTTGCCAGCCGGGACAGCCTGCAGGAGCAGAGGCATGAGGCGGCTGCCATGCCCACAAAGCGGGGACGCCATGACACAAGCTCCGACGAGGACGTCCGCAACAAGGGCGACGATGCACGCCGCCTTGGCACTGGAGGAGCTGGCAGCAGGGCGGCCGAACGTGCGGGATCGTCACTGCGGCGGCCGAGGCACGACACTGAGAGCGACGATGATGACAGCAGTAATGGTAGGCATGCCCAGAAAGGAAGGTATTCATTGGCCACCGGAAGAGGGGAGGACGCTTGGTCTGACCGCAGCCATGGGCGGCGCTCGCCTGAGCGGGACCGCATGTATGACCGAAGGCGCGCTGATAAAAGTAGAGAGCGGCGGTAGCAGTGAACGTTGTACACTTCGAATCTGAGTATTTAGGACTGCATGCCTTAATAGCTTGTAATTTTCACTCTAGATGTGCAGTCGCCCTTCACCCCCTGTTGGACTTGGCCACTTTGGCCGTCCATTATTTCATACACGCACGTTTCCCGAGAAGTGCAGGCCCAATTCTTGCAGAAGTGACAAGCGTCTCCTTGGACTCCGATGCAAAGCATCCCCGAAGTTCAGGCACTTGAGGAAAATTTTTCACAGCTTGGGACCCTGCGAAGAGGCGCCCGCACAGCAATAAGGTGTAATTATAGAGCGACATCTAGCTACGCAAGTAAAGACATGCACTTGAAGTCGCTGCAATTTCTGGTTGCTTAGTGTAGCAGCAATGCACCCATACCAGAACGAGCAGTGACATATGAGCATGTTATGTCAATGCTGCTGGCCTCAGTTTTTGTGTTGTATGTCGAGAGTGACCTCAGTTTCTACATTGTATGTTGAGAGTGATTTATATAGAACGGTGCGATACCTGTGGACCTGTCATCTCTTGACTTGATTTCCATGATGGCTTCAGCATCGTAGAACCATCGGACAAATATCACTGTTGGAAGTGTGAAATAAAATGGAAGTGTATACCGCTCCTTTGAGACCCGGGTCAAGGTCTAGTCTGCAGCGGCGATGGTGAGCTTGGCCTCGTCCCAAGGTCCCTGGATCTCAAACTTGTGCTTCTGCATGTGGATAAGGTAATATGGGCACACAAGCCCAATGAAGAACAGGCTGGCCACGAAGAGGCCAACGAGGAGCTGGCTGAGCAAGCCCACAAGCACCATGGCAGCAATGGCGAGGCCGCTCGTCAAGAGTAGGTGCAAGCCCGGGAAGCCGTGGCGCACGTGATCGGCGACGACGGGGAAGAGGACGTAGGCCTCCAGAACGAGGAGAATGAGCGCAAAGGCTGCAGTAGGCGATTGGAGGCGCGATGCCAGAAGAGTGAAGGCGAGGCATGCGGCGAGGAGAGAGACATTGCCGGTGAACTTGGAGCTTGCTGCAATGGCGTGTCCAGTACGAACAAAAGAAGCTTAATAGTCTGGCCAAACACCTGACTAAATGACCTCTAAACTCTCATCCAACTTTTATTCTGAATGAACTCTCAGTCAGGTCTAGCCTTTGAGCCTCCACCTCCACCCCTCCCTATCACAGAGGTCATTGCCAAGCAAGCATACAGCTCATCTGCTGCTTGGAGGATGCCCTTTGCAGCTGATAAGGCGCGAGCTCGTACGAGTATGCGAGTGGCTGTAGTCGTGGAAGAAGAGGTGGATGAGCAAGAGGTAGATGGAGCTGGTCCATATGGTATCAGAGCTTATGGACCTGCAGTGATGAGAGAGAGCTATGAAGGAGATTGTGGCTTCTTGTGGTGCTTTAAGCGGCTGTGAAGTCCAATTGAAAGGCAATTGGAGCAAGCAAGCTCAGGCCACACCATTGGACCCTCAATATTCGGCTGTCACGTTGCAAAGCTGCTCAATTGTGGAGCAACCGCAATGACCAGATTGCTGCTCCTGCTGCTTGTCTCGTTTCGGCTGATTGTTTGCTGTGGGAGAAATGTCTGCTCTCACCTGGTCAGAGTCTGCAGGATCGGGGACATGATGTACACCCCGCTCACGAGCAGGAAGAAATTGAAGGCATCGCTTGCTAGAGCATCTGGACATCAAGGAGCAGCCATCTGGTGATTGCACGTAATAGTCAAGCACTCCTACACACGCAACCTTTTGCCTCAGCAACTGATGCTTGTTGCTTCATTGCTGAAATTGCTGAGCGAGCTGACCTTATTGCCAACAGTAACCATTACAGGAGGGGGAGTGCTGTTGCTTGTGGTCACCTGCTGTCAGCACCTCCAAGCCACGGAGAAGGACCCAAGCAACAAAGCCCACCGCAGCGAGTATGATATCAAGCACCAGCAGCTGGATCGTGGACATGCAATCCAGGAGCGCGTGTGCGGATAGAGCTGGGCCAGCGGGCACATGCGGCCTTCTGTCAGATGCAGGAAGTAAGTACGACTGAGCAAGCATGTGGGTCTGCTTGCACGCCTGTGTTTGCGGGTGCGCTTCGTTGCTTGTCCTGGATGCTCCGCCTGCTGCAGTGCACGCTTGTGGAACTCGATATGTTCAGACAAAGTGCAGTCAAAGGGGATGAAAGTCTCTATCTTTCAGTGTGCAACTTGACAACTGAAGCTGTCCACAGTAGAAACTTGATAGTGATGCCCTTGAGCTTAGGAATATCTTCCCAGGAAGAAGGTCTAAGCTGAAGGTTTTGATTTCAAGGCTTCAAGTTTTGGCAGCTCGACTTGCCAGCAGCAACAACCACGATCGCGAGCTGCCGGATGACCACCACTGACTCCCGCACCACAGTCCAGTAGTCCCGCTGCCAGAGAAAGTCGAGAGGGGCTGCATCAGCTGAGCAGGCGGCCATTGTGCATTAGCCAGATGCACCGGAACCCCTCGAATGTGCCGCAACTTTCAGATAACCAAAGACTACCCTCCATTTGTTCAATACTTAGCCAGATTGTCACCACTTAGCCAGAGCAGTAAGTGCAGAACACCGTCTCGGACTTGGACCCTGGGCTTTGGTGAGTGGGCTCAGGTACAGGGCTGGTATTACTGGCTAGTCAGGTGAACGCTGTGGATCTGCACAGCCCCAAAAGGGCCTCCTCGTGGCCGCCGTGCCACATGCTCTGAGGACAGCCTCCTCTGACCACTGTGCTACAAGATTGTTACAACCGCTTGAGGTGGACGCAAGCTTGTACGAACTCTCAACGCAAGCCCAGGTCGGCCGGGCTCAGACTGGCATTGGGTTTACAGGTTCAGCATGATGGGCTGCGCGTGAGGTTTTCCTGTCTTGGAAATAAGGATGGAGTGTGTCTTGGGTGATGGAGGGCCTGAGTGGGCAAGTACGAAGGCAAGCACATCGACAGATGTGCATCACCTGCTGCTAAGCTGACCCGCTCTGTGACCACGAGCCAGCACATAGAGCTCTTGGAAAGGTCTCCGAGGTGCTGGGCGCAGCGGCTGCAGTTGACTCTGGCGTGCCCAGCGCCAAGGTTCCTGGCAGCGGCGGGCAAGGCTTGCAGAGCGCCCGACCGCCATGAGAGTGGCGCCGCACCTGGACGACGTTGGCGTTGGTCACGAGGCCGGCGAGGAACGATGGGTCGGTGTGCGCGTCGTCGTAGGGCTGCCGCAGGTACAGCACCTTGCGCCACGGCGGCCGGGCCAGGCCCGCGCCCACCGCCAGCGCCGCATTCGGCGTCCCAGCTTCCGAAGGCGGCGATTCCGGTTGCATCTATGAGCTCTGTGAAGCCGCCATCACTGGATGTGCGCAGCGCAACACAACAGTGATCGCCGCAACTCGAGAAGGAATGTTGATAGCCGTGCTGACGTGAAGATAGCTGTGCTCATGATGTTGTCCAGTCCAAAAATTGCGCAGCCAGAGTGAACCTCTGGAGCCCCGCTTCTTCTCGCACTCGCAACTTGGTCAAGCAGTGCAGTGTGTTCCTATCTTTCAAGTGGGAGGCAGATCAAGTTCATGGAGCGAGCTTTGGAAGAGTCTTTCCGGCTATGCATGTGCAGGGGCGGCATCGATGTGAGTGAGGGCTGGGCTGAAATGCTTAAGGAGTGTTCACAGCAGCAAGCAGTGGCTTGCTGCTTTTGAGGGTCCATGAGCATGATACATCTGGCATGTGCTTATCCATCCAAAATGGCCTTCTTCTCGATGCAATCGAGACTTGCACTTGCCGAGCTAGTGCTGCGGAGTTGCTATACAAAGCAATCTGATGCAGACCACACTAATGACGGAGATGAAGGTGAAGAACACGAGCAGGTGTAAGGAAGCCAGTGTGCATTGCCGCTTGCCTGTTTCTGGCAGAAATAGAAGGCTAGGAGCACTAAATTTGTTGACAAAGATTTGCAGTTACTGTCCAGCTAACTCCCATGCAACCACAACTATGAATGAAGTACACATAGTGTGTCTGCAAAGACACACTACTTGGACGTCGGGTTCACAATGAAGCGTGTCAAGCTATTGACACGCTTCGGCTCGGTGAAGGAGCAACTTCTATGTACTCCATCAGCAGCCTTCATCAATTGCCACTCTCCGCGTAGCTGCCAAGCAAGAGTGCAGAGCAAAATCAGGTGAAGAGCGAGCTGCAGGTTCAACTGCTACTTGATAATGCTTACGCGTGCAATTTCTATCAATATCAGGAGTACACACAGAATGTTCAACAAGCATGCTCAAGGCTACACAATTGTAAAGAGGAAAGTGGACGACTCACGCGACAAAGAGGGCCCGGAGCTTGTCAAGAGTGGCAAGCGTATGGTCGGTCTCTGATTCTAGAAAGTTGGGGGTGGAGGGTATGTCAGGCTTTGGGCCGCACAAGCCATCAGATTGCTCAGCCAGTAGCTTCTGCAAAGTGCCCCCATCATCGGCATACGATGTCCAAGCCTCACTGGCACTCAATTTGACCTGACAAAAATTTTGAAGCATACAATCAGCAAATGGCACACTGTCATTGAGGGGTACCACACAGTGCAGTTACCGAGCTTACAATGTTTCAAGCATGAAATCTGCATGTGCACTAAGAAGTGTCTTGATGACTTAGCAGGGCAAGCAATCACAAGTCATTGCCTATGTCTTGCAATACAAAATGCGATACATCATTGATTCCTCAACTTTGTTGCTGACTGAAGTCTAGGGTAAGCAGAAGAGTCACAAGGGCCTGCTTACTTGCAGAGCTTCATGCTTAGAAGCTAATTCTTGCAGGAATTTAGCAAGGGCAATTACATGGCCTGAGTAACTGCACAATCGGAGGCAAATCGGGGACATAAGATCCTTTGCACCTCTCATTGGCGGCTCTTACCAAGATGATGAAGGATACATTGGTGTTAAGTTCCCGGTATCAGCATGCAGCAGCACGTGGACTTTCGATCTAACAGCTCAGGGTCACTCCAGACCCTTATATATTCTTCCTAACCAGTACATACAGAAAAGAGGGCACTCACCCTTCTCTTTGGCCTAATGGCAAACTTCCAGCTTTAAGGCCCACTTCTGCAAGTTGATTTGGGAATGAGTGTGGTCCATCAAAAAGACCCTGGCACAACTTCGAATCTGGGCGAGACAAGATGACCTGCCAGCAGATGCAACTGACAGTAAGCCTAAACTCCATGAATTTTTTGCAGAATTGCCCTTTCTATGGTCTGCTTATACAGAAACATGAATTCGGCAGCATAGATTAATATTCAATGACAATACCTCGAAGAATCGTAGTGCTGGTCCGTGAAAGATGCTACTCCAAGGATGAGCAAAGAACAGGCTCACAATCTTCTTGACCACAGAAGTGCTGAGCAATGCCTCATCAATGGCTTCACAACAAGGTAGAGCTAGTCTGTGCATAATTTCTACTGCTTGAATGCGATGTCGTCCAATCGCAGGAACCTCCACACCTTGCTGGCATAGTACTGAGGCTGGTTCAATCTCCAGAACAGAGACTATGCTGCTCACACTCTGTGTCACCAGTCTCAGACCCTGCCATTGCAATCACAGCAGTGCACAAAATCTTACAGATTATTGGTCAGAATACATTGGCTTGTTCATTCCACAGTACTGTGAATGTTTTGTACAAGGATGTGCATTTGAATGTCCACTGCCCCACTTGAGAGGCTAAGCTCCCTTCCTCTACAGAAGTTGCAGGACATCTGTATCAAGATTTACATCTGCAAAGCTTTTGGAAGTCCGCAAGTCAGCATCATATGCGACTTGCAGCAGATACATCCTTGTACCTACCTGGGGCAGACGATCTAAGGAGGATGATTGAATTGCTCTTGCAGATTCATCCTTGAGTTCTCTTCCTAGAATTAGTGTGATGTCCCTGAGCCTGTTAGCTAATATGGCAGGCCTAAATGCCAAGGAACTTTCTTCTATGGCTTGTATGGCCAGTTGAACCTGACAGAGTCAAAATAGGATATATGAACTCTACACTTCTGCATCACAAATACTGCCATGTATAGATTACCATTGACTAGGTCTAGCAAGATCCTTGATGCATTATAGAGTTTTGCTCACCATCTGACATAATCAATCGCTTCTCTTTGAGTGAACAGCAAATGAAGCCTATCAAGAGACCATTGCACCAGGTGATTGGCATTCTTACACGCTCAGGTACGTTTTCCCTAATGCCCCTATCACGCTGCCCGTTGCGGACAGTGTCATCTGTCCAGCCATCCTCAGAATCAATGTATGGCTGATTGTTCCACTTCTTGGGCGAGCCACCCCCTTTGAAGACTTTGTCAGCCTCTCCCACTATATCGGATGGCTCTTCAAAATCCACCTGCAAAAGTACTGAAAGCTTTAGCATCTCAGGTACAGGTAGGTATACTGTCCTACCAGTTTCATGCCTTTATCAGGATACAGACTTGAAATGCAGCAGATTGAGCAAGTTGCCCATCTTCCTTCAGATTCTTGACTATTGGAAGCTGTCAGCAGTTTGACAGATCGTTGCCGTGGTTCCTCACAGCAATTTAAAAGTATATGAAGTAGCCTGCCTAGTAAGGGCTAAGACCTTTGCATCAAGGCTGATGCTGTCCATGTAAACGTCGAGAAGTGCACCTTGACCAACTTTCTTACTCGCTGTAGCCCTGAGAGTACAAGACGGCCCTTCTCCGTCATTGGGTTGCCTCTGACATCCAGCGATATCAAGTCTGGTGCAGTACCACATGCAAGTGTCGTTGCCAGCAATTGCATGCCCTCGTCTGAAATATAATTGTCTGAAAGGTCGATCGAAGTCACCGACGCACTGCTTTTCAATGCTTCCAAGAGCTGTTTCCAGAAGCAGACACGTGTGAGCTCTTGTAGTAAGACTATGACACATGAGGTCTAGGATCACCAGTTTTCAGACATGAGCCAGTCAAGGTGTACTATAGTTGTACTGTATCAACGGAACAAACCTTACGAGCCTTCTTGTCACTGAGTCGACAACGCCCCAGCTGCACCCACAGGCACAACTCATCCTTGGACTTGACAGCCTCCATAGTTGCAGTGAACCTTAGGTGCATCAGAAGTAGAGTAAGTACTCAGCGAAGTTAATTGCACCTTCCCATGACAATCAAAGCGATATCTGTGGCAATATTCAAGCGAGGCACATCGCCCTAATAACCTAGACAAGGAACATGCAACAAACTACGGGATATCAAGTCATCGGACAAGGATTTTGAGAATCAGCTGGTAGGCTTGCTGTACCTCTTGTCAGCAACCTCAGGCGGCAGCATCTTCCTGTCAAGCTCTTCTTTGAGAGTTTGTGCGTCATCAGCAGCTTTTGGCTGTTTCCTCTTCTGCTCACAGACATCCAATATTGCGTACAAGCACTTCTTGAGCAGCAGTCATGCAACAATACCGCAACAAAGTCAAGACTAGATGTTTGAATTGCTGACTGGCAGGGCGGAAGGATTCACCACTGAGAGGAGCTTCTAGAGCGAAGCTAATCAGGTGGAAAAGTGACTGCGGCTGACCTTCTTCTTCTTTTTCTTCTTCTTTGAGGTGGGGCCAGCTTGTTCAGCGGACTGATTGCTTAGCTCCCCATCACTATCAACGCCAGTGCTATCGTCCTCTGTTGGGAGAGTGAGGCGTCACTTTAGGCACAAAAGGCAGTATGCACAAAGGATATCACATCAGGTGCACACAAAACCCTCGAGGTGATGAGCGCATCGTCCCAAACAATGCTCAAAAACCATCTACTGCATAATTCGCAGCAGAAACCACTGAGTATTGAGAATTATTCGCTACAAGAAGCCGTTGCACGAGCAGAAACCTGGCTTGGAGTCGTCATCACTGGAGTCAGACTGTGCTGCCTCATTGGAAACAGCTGCTACGGAGCTCACAGACTCCACAGTCTCAGAGGACTGGGGCAGATCTGAAGGCTGGGACGAACTCCTCTGCTCCTGCTCTGACTCGTTGCCAACTGGTGAGCTTGTCGGGCCCGAAGCCTTTCCTGACGACTCCTGGCCAGGTGCCATATGTGCTCCTATGAGCCCTAGTTCCTGATACTATGCCGCGTCTGACTCAGCCACATCCTTTGACTAGGCATGTGAAACATTCTCCTCCTGAAGTTCTGAAATAGGAGATGCGTGGCCGCAGCCTTTGGAGCACCGCAGCCCTGTTCTCCTGCAGCTGGCGAGGTGCAGCCTGCTGCTGGATGCGACCATGCACGCGCCGGCTTGGACCAAAGCAGCTGGTTGGACCCCAAGGATGCAGCTCGTCGTCGTGCCTCGGTGTGGGAAAGCAGCAGGGCCCCCCGTCTGTGCTCGGCACAGGTAAGGCGGCGGAGCTGCCGGCGACGGCGCCGGCATCAAGGAAATGGCGCGTGTATTGAGTGATCAAGGTCTCAATCTATTGAGTGATGGAGGGTCTGAGTGATTCTGCAGGCGGGAGAGCAGCGCATGGGCTTACTGGCCACGGACCCTTTCTGATGTTGTGACTTCTTTGATGGGCTGGCTTTTCACAGCCCTTGGTCCCCTTCGGAGGAAATTGCACCTTCCTTTGATTCTGACCCCAGAGTCTCGTTTGGGGCCAGATAGAAAGAGAGCCATTCTTTGTCCCTTTTTCCGTGCTGGCTTTGCACAGCGCTCGCTGAGTCCTCACTTTTATACACTACTTGAGAATATCGCAAGTCTAGGATATGCACGACGTGATAACTTCCAGCCCAGGTGGGCATGCCGGCAGCCTATATGTCATTTTTGCGACTTCGTGTCAGCCTGTTTGCAGCGAGCTCAGGCTCATGCTTTGCACCAGCAAGCTGGTCGAGCCTTAGCTGGTGGCACAAGAGCTTGTCAATTGCCGTCTGGTATTCAGGCATCAGTCAGCGACCTCTATGTGCTGTCGTGCTTACGGAGCGGGTCAGCTTAGCAGCAGGTGATGTATATCTGTAAACGTGCTTGCATTTGTACTTGGCCACACAGGCCCTCCTTCACAAAATTCACACTCCATTCTTTTGAGTCAACTTAGCAGCGGGTGATGTACATCTGTCAATGTGCTTGTCTTTTTATTGGCCACTCATGCCCTCCATCACTTTATACACATTCATTCTCATTTTCTGAAAGAATCACTTTCTTTTCCAAGTGGGAGCGGTGACTGTGATTGGCTATCCCAAATAAGATGAAGATAAAGATAAGATAAAGAATGAACAAAGTACGAAGGGGCCAGAAAAATGCTAAAGCACGCAGCGACCCGAGTGCCAACTCCAACGGTGCTCAACAACCAAGGGTGCTCAACAACGAAAGAAGTGGCACTCCCAATGGGGGCAAGGGCTGTGAAAAGCCAGCCCGAAAAAGGATTGACCAAGGTTCGAAGGGGCCAAATGATGGAGGGGCCTAAAAATCGCTAAGCAGCTCCGAAGGGGCCTGAAGATGCTACGTCAGAACGGGGGAGGATGGACCACTCAGTGGTTACGAGTGAGGAGCCTCAAATCCCGACAGACTAGCTGCCGGAAAACTATCCCCCTGACAGTGTTCGGCATCTTCCAGGATGGGGGATAGTTTACCGGCAGCTAGTCTGTCGGATGTGAGGCTCCTCACTCGTAACTACTAAGTGGTCCATCCTCCCCCGTTCTGCCATAGCCTCTCAAGGCCCCGCAGTCGCTGCTTAGCTCGTAGTTTGGCCCCTTCGAACCTTGTCAATTCTTTTCGGGCTGGCTTCTCACAGCCCTTGCCCCCATTGAGAGAGCCACTTCTTCTTCCAGGAGGCCGGATACACGGTGGCATTGGAGAACACGTCGGTCATGCCCATCCTCCAGGTTACTGAGAGGTTACTGAGAGTCCGATTGCTGTCTCAGTCCTTAGCACTCCGGCTCCTACAGACCTTTTCCATTCCTTTGGGCTGGCCTCTCCCAGCCACCAATGATTCTGGCCGCGCTTGCTCCATCCTCCAGAGCGCCGACGGACTCCACACGCGCCGCGTCGACCTGGTAGCGTCCACGCCGGGCGGCGGCGCGCGCTTCATCGCTGATGTGGTCACCACTGATGTGGTCGACCGCTCCAACCCGGGGGTCTCTGCCTCGGGGGCTGGCCACGCTGCGGCGAAGGCCGCTCGCAGCAAGGCGGCCAAATACGCCGACCACCCGGCTGCAGATGAGTTCGTACCCCTGGCCGTGGACGTGCACGGGGCTCTCGGATCCCAGTGGCTCGACCTGCTGGCCAGGCTTGCGCGGCGCGGTGAGCCGGCTGACTTCAACGCCGCTGGCTCGTGGGCTCAGGTATATCGTATGCGATTGTCCGTTCTCCCTTCAGCGGTCCATGGCCCATGGCTTGCTTCTGCATGCTAGCCGTGCACTCGCTGCGGGCTCCGGCTTTTGTCAGGGGGATAGTTTTCCGGCAGCTAATCTGTCGGATTTTGAGGCTCCTCACTCGTAACTACTGAGTGGTCCATCCTCCCGCGTTCTGCCATAGCCTCTTCAGGCCCCGCAGTCGCTGCTTAGCTCGTAGTTTGGCCCCTTCGAACCTTGTCAAATCTTTTCGGGCTGGCTTCTCACAGCCCTTGCCCCCATTGGGAGAGCCACTTCTTCTTGTTCCGGGTCTGAGCCACTGCCGGGTCAACGCCAGCCTCCACGGTGACGGGACCCAGTGACGGTAGCAGGTGGCCCCAAGCCCCTGCCTGCTGGAACTCGCGCATCACCTTATCGCCGTTACCGTCGTCATACCAGCGGCCGACAATGACCGTGATCCAGGGTTGCCGCATCGCACGGCCAGCTGTCGCTCGAGGTGATGGCCGATCTACGCCGTCCGATGCGGCCAGGGGAGGGTTTAAGCCACCCCCCCCCCCCCCCCCCCCCCCCCCCCCCCCCCCCC
The DNA here is from genome assembly GCA_009602725.1 of Spirogloea muscicola. Taxonomy (NCBI): domain Eukaryota; kingdom Viridiplantae; phylum Streptophyta; class Zygnematophyceae; order Spirogloeales; family Spirogloeaceae; genus Spirogloea; species Spirogloea muscicola. Next base: position 417,515 of record WELB01000098.1, read on the forward strand.
CGCCNAGCGGCGGCGGCGACGGCGGCGGCGGCCACGGCGGCAGCGGCGGCAGCGGCGGGAACAGCGGCGCCGCCACCGCCTGCGGCTGCGCCTCAAACGAGGTCCGGCCCCGCCACGCACAAGCCTGGCCTTGTGTTCAGCGCGCCTCATTGGCCGCAGTGGGGCCGCCGTGCTGGGGTTTATACGAGAGCGATTCATGCTCCTCGGTAGTGAGGTCAAGGGGTTTGGGGAGGCCACCGCAGCATCTGCCGCTGGGGACCTCGTAGGATTGCGACGAGCGGACTAGCTGGCAGTGCTGGCAGTTGGCGACCATGCCGTCGCAATCCTGGCAATCAGTCTAGTCGCTTCACTCCCCCTAGTCGTGTCATCTTGTGCCGAAGACGCTGTTAGTGTGATACGGAGGCAGAGGTGTTGCACTAGCTTCTGCTGCGGCTGTTGCTGCTTATTGAGTAACTGGTAGTGGAGAAGGCCCGTACCTTTGGGCAGGGATATGAGGAGACAAAGCTGTGAATAGAGATGTGGTGGCTTTATCGAGTGGCTTTTGAGTGACATGACTGGCTTATGGCGGATAACTGCCTTCTTGCCATCGCTCGTGAAGTTTTGTCCTGCGGTTGCAGGCAGGTGCTGGGGACTGCCCACCTATCAGTGTGTTTCCTGTGGTCGTCATCGCTCATCCAGCTCGGCTTGGTAGTTGAGCTTCTCATTGCTGCTTCCTGCTGCTGTTTGTGCCCTTGCAGGCAGCAGCCATGTTCACGGCACGCAGGAAGATCCAGAAAGAAAAGGGCCAGGAGCCAGACGAGTTTGAGGAGACAGTTGCTCAGGTATGGCAATGTATTTCAATGCAATGTGGGAGTTGCCTTTGCATCGCAGACCATTTGAGAAGAGGGTTCCTGAGTAATGTGGCGGCGGTCAGTTGTGGGTATGATGAGAAACTGTCGCCCCAGTCCTACATGCGTGCTTGCACGCTCTGAGGATTGACGATAGCACGTCAGTCTGACCCAGCATTGACCTGAATGTCTTATTCTCCATCTTCTTGTTGCTGTACATGACTTTGTCGGACTAGCCAAGGAATGCAGCATCTAGTGAATTGTGCAGTAGTGTCTAGTCGTCTCTGCATGGCCTCCAGTCTCATTCGCGGAGCCTTGGGCTTGGGGTCTACAGGCTCTCTTCGACTTGGAGGCCACAAATCAGGAGCTCAAGAGCGATCTCAAAGACCTCTACATCAACTCCGCGAAGTAAGTCTGACCTTGATGCAGAAACCTGTATATTTCTGAGCTCTCCTCTTCATTGGACCAGCTGCCTATTATGGTGTGCTTGTGCATTGAGCTCAATCAATATGTATGTGTTGACATAGTAAAGAACTGCCAGCCCTTTGCAGTACGTAGCTATCCAATCATTGGCTGCAGTGCTGACCAGCAATTGGTCGCCATTGCAGGGAGATCGATGTATCCAGCAGCCGGAAAGCTATCATTGTCCAGGTACCCTTCCGGTTGCGGAAGGCATTCCAGAAAATCCATGCCCGGTTGATTCGCGAGCTCGAGAAGAAGTTCAGCGGCAAGGTGGGCATCTTCATACTGTATACATGCTTGACAAGTTTAGTTTCTGCTGCTTTGATCATGATTGGTGCTGCTTTCGAGCACATGTGCTGACAGCGCCATGGATACTCTCATCTGAGCAGGATGTTGTCCTGGTCACCACAAGACGTATCCTCAAGCCACCCAAGAAGGGTTCTGCTGCCCAGAGGCCTCGCTCACGCACCTTGACCTCTGTCCACGAGGCCATACTGGAAGACCTTGTCTTTCCAACGGAGATTGTTGGAAAGAGGTGGCGATTCCGTCTGGATGGATCACGCATCATGCGGGTATGTGATGTGATCGTTTACAGTGTCATGGGAAAGCACCCATAATCATTGCTGAAAGCAGCTGCTTCGGCTGGGATCTCGGCAGGGGCTAGTTAGGTTGCTAGCTTGAGGCCTGGCAAAAGCCGAGGCTATGCTGCCAGCTCCTCATCCAGAACAATGCATGCGTGCATGCCTTGAGCAGGTGTATCTGGACCCAAAAGAGCGGAATAGCACCGAGTACAAGTTAGAGACGTTTGGGGGTGTCTACAAGAAGCTCACGGGCAAGGAAGTGACTTTCGAGTTCCCTGTTGCTGAAGCCACCGCGTAGAGCGCTAGCATGCGAATAGGTTTTCATCTGCAGCGCAAAGTTGCTAACAATGAGCATAAGCAAGCTGCAGTGCCATGATTGATATTCATTCGTCCAAGTCTCAAGGGTACTTTTATCATCAGCTCGTTGACCTTTGGCGCCTCTCTTTGGGCTTCTCACTATCAGCGTGCCTCAGTACTGGTGGTCTGGTCACCTAAAGCTGGCTCCAATAGCAGGACAGGAGACTCCAGGCTTTGCACCAGCCTGCTCGAGTGCTTTGCTTTGGGCGCGCATGTTACCGTTCAGTGTCTTGTGCAGATGACAGCAAGCACAAAGCTTCATGCATTATTGTATGTGCCATCGCCTTACTTTGTGAGAGCTCTTTGTGAGAGCACTTCCTTCCATTCCTTTTTCTGAAAAGGAATGGAAGGAAGTGCTTCCTCCTCCATCGCCCGGCACTGCATGTCGATGCCCGCCGACGTAGTCGGGCGGGTAGCTTGGGGCATTCTAGCGTCCCGCAAGCCATCGTTGCATGCTATAGAATGCGGCTATCATTGAGTCTACGGCGCTCCCAGGCACTCGCGATACACCAGCGTGCTGGTCGTGCATTAGCCCAGGCTAATGGCTTCCGTGGTGGTGGGTTGGCGCCTCAGTATAGCTTGTCAGATATGCATTTGCTCAGTCGGGGATATTAGTGTCCCCCTTAGCCAGCTCATTACCCAGTTAACAGGACATTTGTAAGGCTAGAATTGGTCTCCCTTTCAATTTCATGCGCACCGCGCGCCTTCTCTCTTCCGGAAAAGGGCGATGGTTGTTGAAGGCCAGCGGAAGCAGCTCATCGGAAGGGGCCAGGGCTGCAAGACCCTAAACCCAGAAAGACCTAACAAGCCGTGTATTGCGGACTGGAGCCTTGCGGATATCAGCGAGCCGGCACGCCGTTAAGGGCGCCACGTCTCCCGTTAGGTAGCCCTGGCGTCCACGCCGTTTAGTCAGCGGCCCCAGACCCACGCCACTGGTTGCCGTGAATCCCGCCGCCGCCACCACCGCCGCCGCCGCCGCCGCCAGGTGACCCCCGCCGCCGCCGCCGCCGCCGCCGCCGCCGCCGCCGCCGCTGTGTCTGCCGCCATCGCTCCGCAGTCCGGTCAGCCGCCGCCGCGCTCGGCACGGCCTGCTCTTGCTCCGCATGAGTGCTCGGCTCTGTGCTGAGCGCGGCGGACGGGCACCTGCTTTCCTGGGGGAGCCGCCAAGTCGGGTCTGGTCAGACGTTGCTTAAGGCCCGGCTCAGAGCTCTTATGGCAGTCGCGCCGTGAGCAGGCGACGGCGTCGGCCAGGCAGGTCGGCTGCGCTGCTGACAGGGAGTTCGTGGTGCCATGCCAGGAATGACCTGCGCCTGACCTCGCGACTGATGGACGATGAGCAAGGCCGGGGATCTCAACGGCGGCCCCGCGCCCGCCGGGGCGCAGTACAAGCAGGTCGGCCGCTGCTCGCTTGTGCCTTCGCATCCCCTCAGAGAGTCTGTGATTCCCTTGGAGCAACTCCCTTTCCTGCAGCCAGCTGCTCTGCAGCATAGCGCCCTGTTGAGGCTATTCAGGTCTTATTCACTAGATTCGTGTTACTACTTAAGACATAGGTCGGCTTTCTTGTATGTTCGTAGTTATCATGAAGTGCAGGATGTCATCACTTTGCTAGCGCACTGGCATGAGTTTCATCAGATGTTGCGCAGATGCTGGAATACGAGAAGCACCTGCGCAACCTTCTCCAGACCAAGGGCCCGTCAGACCCGAACGTCCGGACGCTGCGCAGCCTGATTCGGGAGAGCTATGAGGCTGTCATACTGGGGGATGCCGGGGCAGCAAAGCTCCACGATGTGGAGCAGGCGCTCTGGCGCCTCCATTATAAGCAGATTGAGGAGTTCCGGGGGAGGATCCGTAAGCTCACTGCTGCGTCCTCCGGCGAGGGCGCCCCGTCTCAGCAGGCCACTGCAGCCAAGGCCGTCCTGGCTGGCCAGCGAGACCCCCTGCAGAAGACTGTCGCCCTTTACCGCAGCTTCCTGGCAGAGACGTCTGGTTTCTACCATGAGTTGATCAACAAGCTTAAGGCCAGACACAACCTGGGCCCCGACGAGCCCTTTCCCCCGCTGGCCAACGATCTTGAAGCAGGAGCGGCGGTGCTCAAACCCGGCGAGGATAGTGGCAGCATCCTGCAATGTCGGCTGTCCTGCCACAGGTGCCTCATTTACCTCGGGGATCTTGCGCGGTACAAGGAACTCCAGAGCGACAAGGACGTCACTGCACGAAAATGGTCAACGGCCGCAGGGTACTACTTGCAGGCGTCGCATCTGTGGCCAGCAGGCGGGAACCCGCACAATCAGGTACAAGGCATTCGAAGCTGACATTATCGAACTGTCTGGACTATTCACCTCTTTGTGCCTTCAGAACATGTTATTGCAGGAGCCCTGAAAAGCGTATTGCTTATATGGAACATATGATTCAGAAGGCCTTCTGTTTGCAGCAAATTGTTGGTCAAGTCTGGGGAGCATTATTATGTTGTACATATGCTTATTGTTCTACTTTTGCTTATTGAAATACCAGTGGCCCCTGTTTGATTGAAAACTGTATCCTCCTGACAGCTTGCAGTGCTAGCCACATATGTGAATGATGAGCTTCTTGCCGTATACCGCTACTATCGGAGCCTGGCTGTTGATACACCGTTTCTTACTGCTCGGGAGAATCTTGTTTTACTCTTTGAGAAGGTAAGTTGCCCCCCCTAGTGGAGTTTGAAGCTGCTGAATGGCTGCTTGTAATATTGACGTGATGCTTGATATGACTGGGTGGGTAAGGTGCTGCCTGTCATATTTCAGGAGGAGCTTGAGGCTGGCTCATCGTTGTTGCTGGTGCAGAATCGCATTCGCTATGCCCAGCTGAGGCAAGCAGGGGATGTGCAGCCGGCAGTACGGGCAAGAATGGAACACCCGCCAAGCCATCAATCTCCGCAGGACACGCTAGTGCCTCTTGCCAATGGAGCTCTCAAGCTTGCCTTACGCAGTTCATCTCAGACCAGCGGGAAAGTGGCGCAACTCTCCCCGTCGGAAGCTGTGGAGCTTGGAGAAGCCTTCAAGATCTGCGCTGTGCGACTCAATGGTATCATCTTCAGCAAGATTGGGTGAGTGGCAAGGGTTGTCTATCAGCATCTGTGGATATATATTGCATGCGAGTCGTGCACTACCCTCTCTTATTGGGAGTACACGTCTTTTTACAATATTGTTGGCTGGCGCCTTGTTATTCCAAGACAATGTCATGGTCACGCCTGAGCGCTGACATGTTCACTTTGCTGCTTGTAGGCTTGAGACATTCCCAGATGCCATGGAAAGCATGCTGCAAGACCTGGATCAGCTACTGTTGTTGCAAGCTCCAGCATTAGAAGCGGCACTGTTTCCTGACATACACGGAGGGGTTGGCACTGGACTTGCAGCTGGTCTGCTTCAGGTGAGACATATTGTCCAGTGTTACAGTCACCTGTTGTGGGCGCAGGTGAGCTCACTTGTAGGTGAGCTGTTGACAACTGCTGGTTTTCTGATTTGTATACTTCGCATCTTTGACTGACGCAGTTGGTGGCTGTCAACATATTCACGGTTCATAACATTGACTGGACACCAGAGGGCCAGCAGCCAAGCTATGCAGAAGTCTTGCACAAGTCTGCTCTTGTACAGGTACTCTATTTTTGCATTCACTGCAGTGCCAAGATTGCCTGTTGGTGATTGCCATATTCCACATCAAGCATGGCTGGTTTGGTAAATGGTTGGCATTACGCTCTCCGTGCAGTTCTTGTCATCGGTGAATATAAGATTAGAGCAGTATTAAGTTGTACCTCAAGAAAGCTTAGCAGTCCGACAATGGGAAGCAACTGCTTTTCCTTGTTAGCGTAGCCACAATTATGGATGACATAAATCATTGTGCTGCATTGATTATCAGCATGCGCTGGGAGCAGCCTACCTATTTTCAGGCCACCTTCTGCAAGGATGTGGGACGGCCAGCATTGAAGCATCAAGCCCCTTCCTTCCCGCCATCCTCACCTTCTTGGAGTGGCTTGCTTCTTGCCCGAGTATGTTGCAAGTCACCAAAGTGGAGGAGGCCAGCTCTTTGTTCTGGCAGCATTGTTTTCCCCTGCTGAACAGGCTGATGGAAGTGCAAAATGGGCGCACGAAAACAGTTGCAAGACTGGACTTACAGCCGCTTGAGTTGCCAACTGATGGCTTCGCTGGGCTGGGCACCTTCAATGACGGGGAGGACGTTGAGCAGGGAGGTGTGGCACTGTGGGAGGACTATGAGCTGAGGGGGTTCACACCGCTGAAGCCAGCACACCTAGGGCTGGACTACAGCAAGCCGGCCCCAAAAGCTGGCCCCGGCAGCAAGCACCATATGCGCACCCGCGTTGAGCGCATGCTGGCTGCTGGAAAGGTCATCTCTGCTGCGCTGGACAGGAGCGGACTGCCTGGCCTGCGTTACTACGAGGATGTGCAGAAGTTTAGCCTCCACAACGATACAGCTCATGGTGTTGAGTTGGCAGCATGTGTAGAGCCTGATAAGGTTGTGCTTTCCGAAGCAAATGCCGAGAAGCCGTTGCCCAATGGGCATCTGGACAGTGAAAGTGCAGCTCCTCCTGCAGCTCAGAGCAACATGGAGCACCAGGAGGAGGAGGAGTGGGCCAGCCTTAAGGAGGAGCAGGAGAAGAGTGACAATGGAGGCTCACTTATTGATCCCGAGCTGGCAGCGGTTGCGCCAGCACCAACTCTGCCGGCGCTGCTTGATGATGAAGACCAAGAGGAGGTGATCCTGTTCCGACCGACAGGCATCGCTTACCAGCCGGCAGGCACGCAGAAGGCCTCCACTCCCAGCTGGGTGACGGGAATGTATGCCAATGGCTCTGTGGAGACCCCTTCATCCAACGAGGCAACAAATGCACCTCCAGCAACTGTGCATACTGCCACACACAAGCAAGGAGCACAGGATGTGAAGAAGATTCCGCCAGCTTTGCTATTTCCAGAAGTGCACGGCCAGGGCTCACTGTTTCCCGGCTTTGGACTGGTGTCTGGTGACAGTCTAGCGGGGGAGAAGCCAGCCGGCCATAATGTGGACTCGCCCCGCCTCGATAACTGGCTTCATCAAGCTGGCTTGGAAAGAAGCAGCCAGCTCCCTGCACAGCCAGACAAGGGTGCCACTAACGAGCCTGGGCATTGGCAGAACCAGGTCGCGATTGGCTCAGAGCAGGCATTGGAGCCGACCTTCGGAGGGGCAGCCTCACAAGCGAATAAACATCTGGGTTTAGCAGGAGGCGGTGATGCTTTGGCACCGGCCAAGTCTCATCTGGACGAGTCAGGTAAGCCTGGATCACGTGGGCGGCATTGGAACTCGCTGTTCTCAATGGATTGTTATCTTGTGGTTCATTGGAAAGTTCAACTTGCGACGCGGTTGTCACTCAAGAAGCAAGATCTTATCACAACTTGGACATCCCACTTGCGACGCAGTCATCAATCAAGAAGCAAAATACTATCACAATACTTGCTCGCTTGCCATTGCATTAAATGTTAGAGCAGGGAAGTCATTGCCTATTCCTATTATGCCCTGAATCCAAGTCTTTATATGGCCGGTTGGAAATGGAGGAACAGGCTGGAGCAACTTTGGCATGGAGCATGGGCAGCAGCCATCCCAGCTTTTCTCTGGCATCGCAGGCATCATCGGACAGAAGCGGCCTGGCTCAGCTGGAGGTCCTGCAGGGCTTGCCCCCAGCCCGCAGCCCCGCGGCCAGGGACCTGCTAGCCACAGGCCGCCTCCATTCTCGTCTGCTCCTGCCCCTCTTATCTTGCAGGACTCGCTCTTTGCAGCGCCCTGGCAAGGCAGCTCCACAATGGATCTGGTGCCGCCATCCCATATGTTCGAGGTGCCGAGCAAGCCTAATGTGGACCCCAGGCCGAGCTGGGCGCCACCAATCTTTGCAGCCCAGAGCAGCACAATGATGGGCCTGAACGAGGCGCCGGGGATGCCGGCACCAAATGGCGCTCTTGCGCAGGATTACAGCTGGCTCGACCAGCACACCCATGTGCGGCCCCAGGACAGAGCAGGCTGGAACACCTCAGCGTCAAGGAAGCTACCGTTCCCTGGCCTCGAGGGCTTGGAGAAGCTTCTGCAGCAGCAGAAGGAGGACTTTGAGAAGCAGCAGGCATACTTTCGGCACCTGCAGGAGCAGGAGACTATGCAGCATCAGCCGCAGCAACAGCAGCAGCAACATCATTGGTCGCAGGCATTGCTGACGCCTCCTCAGCACTATCAGGGCAACAGAGCTCCGTATGAAGGGAGCCACGACATGTGGAACGCGACAAAGCCATTCATTTCTTGAGCGGGTATGTGGAATGTTTTTCCCCTTCCATCAATGAGCTGCAACAAGCAGTACTAACAAGTTCTTACCTGACCTTGTTCTAGTGTGTGTGTGCAATTGTGCCTCAGATGGTGATGTGAGCAAGTTTCAAGACTGGCAATGGTGCTCTCACCCTCGCCTCATCAAGCATCTATTACCATCTGATCCGCTTGGAGGCCGTCGTCCCACCAAGAATTGTGGTGGGTGCATCTTATCTCGTTATTGTGCTCACTTTGTCTGACTCGACCTTTAGGCATTTCGTGGAGTTGCCTTTATGGAGACTAATACTTGTGCTGGAGTGAGCTTGCAGAGACATGCGGATCAAAGCACAGGAATTTTCTCTCAAAGACCGTTTTGTAAGCGTCACATTGGATCTACAGGAATGTAGAAGCCCCGAGGACCAAGTGGAGGATGATTCATGACAGCAGGGCAAGCTATAAAGTGGAGTTGAGGTGACCACATCGAGGAGACATGGCCTTCGGGTATTTGTAGGCTGGACATTTTACCTATTGGTCAGCTGGTTGCAATTGGCCAGACGTTCCTGCAGGCTGTTGCAACGAGAGGATCGTAGGTTATTTGATGTGGAGCAGCTGTATTTTGCACGTAGAAGATGAACATTCCCCTGCATTGCAACTCAGCTTGACTTACAACCAGCTGGGGAGCACAGGCTAGCAGGGAGAGGTGCCTGTGCTTGCACTAGCTGCGAGGTCGAAGGTTGTCTCTGCAGCGAGCCGGATCACAGTCATACCGCAATGCTGTGCCTGCCCTGCCCGACTTTGTGGCCTGTTGCTTCCATGCATTGGAATATACCTTTATTGACTGGGACAATGCCTTCTCGTAGAACCACCTACTTGCACTCGTTAGCTGACTCTACAGCACTGCAGGCCCGTCTCATCCAAACCTGGACCTCTTGAAGGCATTCGAGGACAATCAACATCCTGTGACCTGGTGGGGAAGATTGAAACACTTAGCTTCAGACCGCCCCAAAATCGGCCATGCTACAAGCACACTTATCAATCAAGTAAAAAGGTATTAAGCATCGTCAAGGCTCACTACGTGCACCTGGCAAGATGCAGTTACCTGAAAGACAACAGGGTCTATGAAGTGTATTGAGGCAAGGCATGTGCGGTCTTTATGTGGTAAAATCCGCAATTTAGTGACATGCTGTACCGAAATCTGCGGGGTATTGTGGTACTTGCTGAAGTCTACGAGTAGAGAATTCAGGGCAAGTCACTTTGCTGCGAGCAAGGACCCACGTCCAGCAGCAATGCTGGACCACACAACACTGCCGTATTGACACACTAAACGAGTTTATCGAGTGCATGAAGAAAATGGGGCCTGAAGAATAAGGCCACGGATTGCTGCAACAAGCATGCTCTAGGGGCAGAGCAATGGCTGAGAATTGTGGAGAAGTGGAAGGGCATGGGCAATGACACATGCTGCCGTGTTAAGAACGTGTTGTCCAGTCGGGCGACATGATTGACAGCGACCACCAACTCTTTCAGATCCTGCTGTAGCCTGACAGCCATGAGATACGCTGCTATAGAGGGCTTCTGGAGTATGAAGATGAGCAGGTAATTGGCAGAATTCCCAGAAAGGAGACTGGAAAGTAAGAGCCAGTCGGAACGAGCACCAGCAGCGCCAAATTGATGTGAGAGGAGGCAACGTCAAGGTGGTAGAAGCTCCTAGAAGACCCACGAGTTGGATCTGGTGAGAGCTGGCCGGAGCTGCTTCTTCTCCTCCTCGATCGAGATCATTGTCAGCTGGGAGGGGTCCTCCAGCAGCATCTTTGCCACCAGGTAGCCTGCGACGGACCACGTCTGATGCCGCCGGGCCTGCTTCCCGACATACCTCCCCAGCTTCCCGTCGTAATACTCAGGCCACCCGTCCTTGGAGAGCCTCTTCTCTGCCAGCTCGATGCACCTCTTGGCGATATGCGGACGCCCCACCTTAACGCTCGCTGCCGTCACCATCCAAAGCAATACTGCGACAGAGGACCGCGGCCGCCCAGCTCTCAGCAACTTGCACATGTAGCCGCAAGGCTCACAGCTCATTCATACTTCTACAGAGTCAGAAGGTGTCAGGCCACACTTCTAATCTGACAGCACAGTAGCTGCACCTAGAGTATGTTGTTGAGGCGATCAAGTTTCCAACTCCGCTGCTCCATGTGAATATTGTGCACAAGCCTACGGTTGTGACTAAGAGGATGGCCGCAACATGTACCTGGCCATGAGCCGCCGTTGTGGTAGCTCCATCGTGTATTCTTGGGATCGCAGCCGGTCACTATCCTCCACTCGTGGGCCTCCAGCGCCGGGTAAGCAACCTTAATAGGCATTTCCCCAACAATCTCGTCCCATCTTTCTTCGATCAAATCCATGATGGCATCGGCCTGGTCCGCTGTTGCCAGCGAGCTCAGTACTGCCATGCAGTTGCCAATCGCAAACCATCTGGGCACAAAGCAAGAATTGGATTTTTTGAAAGTGGTTAATGATGGCACCAACAACGCCAAGGTCAGGTGATCGCAGTCAAAGCACCATCTCAGCCGCCATAGTCCAGCGAGCTGTATGCTGGTAACACACCTGAAATCAACTCTGGCAGGGCTGACATTGCCAACGAAGTAGCCGCCCCGCATGGGCATCCAATCAAACACCCAATCCGGAATCGAATCCGGAATAACGTTAAATTTGTTGACTGCGGTGTGGGAGTACTCCTCCGTCTTATATCTATAAATACTATTAAGTTGCTCGTGGTCAAGCCTGTTGCGCCACGACACTAGGATGTCAGAAGAGACTGCTGCAGAGGATGTGACAAAGAGAAAGGTGTCGCACACAGGAGCCGCAGCTTGTTTGATCAATTTTCTCAGTCACAATTTTAGTTCATACAGTTTCTACATCTCAAAGACACATCCAAGGAAAGCACAAAAGAAAGCAGCAGCAATCTGGTACCAGAAGTACGTCCGCATGTGGAAAGAGAGGGCAAAGATGCGCTTGTCAATACGCTCCAGGAGCTCCTTGCCTCCTCGGTCAGGCTTGAGCATGATCCGAGCGCATCTAAGGGCCATGTAGAATAACGACTGAATCTCAATTGGATAACCGTAGATTCCCTGCCCAGGCACAAGCATGGGAAGCAAGCTGTCAGGGTGCTAGGCGATTCTGATTGTTGGTCACTGAGCAACAATGAATCTCAAAATGCCCAACAGCAGGAGGTGCATGGCAGCAAGCATACGCCAGAAGCAGCAAGCAATTCCCATTTTCCCGTTCTCCTTGTTACTTGCCCAGTGAGACGAGCAACAACATGTCAGACTTACCATGCGGCGATCAATCATGCAGCAACCATCAGCACACAACAGAGTAGGGAACGTGTCAAAGCCATCCGCCAAGCACAGCTGCAGAATCAGCTTCATGCCGCGCTGGCATTCGGGCAGCTCTGCAAGAGCTTGATCACCTGGTGGACCAAAGCACAAGCAAAATCTTGTATTAGTGTGTTGCTAAGTTGGGAGTGGACGCAACTCACGACCCACTAATGGCAAGCTCGACATTTCAAATAGGACATGCAGCAGCACATTACACAAGCTGCCCAAAAACAGCGTTGACCTACGAGTAGCACAACCCTCAACGAGCGGCTCAAGAAATGGTCGGATTGAGCAAATTGATGCACATGAGGAAGGCCGTCTCCTCCAAGACATGATGCACACATGAGCAACAATACAAGCATGAGCTGGACTTAAGGAAATGCAGCACAGCTCAGGCATCAGGGGGTTCAGCACCTGTGGACTTTACGTAGGATCTGAGGAGGATGATCCACCAGAAGCCGGAGTCCACAGGGGCAACCCGACCGATGGCACTCTCTCCAAAATCAGCGATCATCGTGTCTGTGTTGCGCACTGGATCATGCAGCACCTTGAAGCTGGCGGGCATGACGCCCTCGCCCAGCGTGAAGCAGTCCACCCGCTTCTCCCAGGCTTGCAGCCTGAGGGTCTTGAGCAGGAAATTCTTCACAATCTCTGGCTCTCCATTCATCAAGAAGGCCAGGCCACTAGGAATGAAGTCCCGCACGAACACCTGGCCAAATTCGATACTCATGATATGAGCATACAGCTATGCACTTCCCAATCCAATGCTTGGACAACCAGGTTGACCCACCAGGTGTCCACTGAGGCACTGCAGCATTTAGGGGATGTACAGCGAGCTTGCAGCCAGCTAATGTCTGATAAATATTGACAAAGGTGTGTCAACAAGAAGGCAAAGCCTCAAGATATGACGAGGTGCATGGCCCTCCAAGTGTACATTCCAAATCTTGCAGGGTGCACACTGACCTGGTCATAGTTCAGGAACTCATCTTCCGAGTCGAGAGCTGCAATAGTCCCAACCGGCTTCCCACGAAAGAACACGAGGGACTTCCGGAGAGCTTCCCAGGCCTCACTGACAAGCGGGTGTGGCACCAAGTGGCTACCCGACTCGAAGTGGGAGTGGTGTATGTATCCTCGAGGGGTGTTGACGGCCGACGTGGCTGTCGATCGCAACCTGCATGCCAACGACACCAGGTATTGCAACAAGGACAGATGCTTAGGGCAGAGGCAACCGCCTGTCATACTTGTCAATTCCTGCGTGCAGATTTGTTTCGACATCGGTTAGACTTAAGAAGGAGACGCACAATCAAGCATGCTGCAAGAGCCATCTGACAGTGGCCTTGGATTCGGACTGCCTAATGTCCCAACAGAGCCGGCACGTTCACCAGCATTAGTCCTCCGAATTTGCCAGTGACGCACGGCCAAATACAGAGCGACAATAATCTCACATAACCTGTCTTTCCCGTACCTTGACGCAGGGTCCCTAGAAGGGGACGAGCCCCCTCGTGTCGGCGAGGGAGCCCGCGACCGGAAGTTTCTGCAGATACGCGTTACTCAAGGCAGCAGGATCAGCTGACAGTCGGCCCTTCTTGCTCACATGTCTGATCACATGAGCCAGGGGCGCAGGGGAAGCATCCGCTTTCTGACAATTAGCTGCTACCACTAAATCTCCAGCCAATGCAGGATATAGTGCACCCGCCACTCAAGTAGATTTCCAGCCAGTGATTGAAGCAAGCAGATACTACTCCAGCGCCTGATCTCTGCTGCTTCCCATGTCCCTATGTAATGTATCTGATCCGAACTTCCAATGGCCCCAACTATCCTCTGTTCCAGTGATTTGGTGGTGTGGCGTACCGTGGCGAGGAGAAGCCCTCCAGGTGGTCGGAGCTCTTGACGGTCTCCAGCATGCGCGGCCGCGGGGAGGCGTAGATGGTCTTGCTGCAGCGACGCGAGGCTCGGCAAGGGCCGTCAGCTCGAGGCTACAGCGGCCTTGCCGAAGCCGGTAGTGGATGCGCAGCGGCCCGGATCGGTCGCTGGCCGCCATGGAAACCGGCACCGAGCTCGGCGCCGCCGCGGAGCGCAGCATGGCGGCGCGGGCGCGGCATTGCCGGTACCTGAGCTTCTCGTACACCTGGTCCAGGAGCTGCTCCTCCTTGCCCGGGGGGCCGCCGCCGGCGCTGCCGCCGCCGCTGCCGCCGCCGGCGCTGTTGGCGCCGCTGCCG
>WELB01000098.1:431736-470820 GCA_009602725.1 Spirogloea muscicola
GCGCCGCCTCCGCCGGCGAGTTCATCGCGGCGGGCGCCGGCAACGCCGCCGCCACGGGCGCGCTGGGCGGTGCCGTGGCTCCACGCAAATACCGCCGCCGCTGCCTCCTCCCGCCTCCGCCGCCGCCGGGGGAGGATGGCGCCACGTGGCAGGCGCGGCTGTCCCGGGGAGGGGGGAGGGGAGCTGGGGCCTGCAGAGCTCCTCGCCCCGCCGTCAGCGCGGCTGACGGCGCGCCCCGCGTTGAGCCGAACGCCGGCCCCGGCGGCGTTCCAGAAAGCGCTGGGTGGGCGGGGATGCTGCCGTCACCGTTACCGGTGGACCCTTCGGGAAAAAGAGGTCAGCTCTTCTGAAATGGAACAGCCACGCAGGAGACTACGAGCGATCGGGAGCTTTGGGAGGATTCGCCGCCAAAACGTCAGCCAAACGTTGTGGCGACGGCGCCGCCGGGGGAGTCGTCTTGACGGGGCGGCGCTCAACGGCGCTTTTTCCCCGACGGGCCCCGTCGGGCCCTGCCGGGAGCTGCGGATGAGCCGCCGCGTGGCGGCCCGGGTCGCCTCGCGCCACGGAAAGCGGATGTTGCGCCGGGCCCGATGCCTCCACCACGGCGGCCGCCATGGCGCAGCGGCTCCTTCGCGGCCCGGGGCCAGAAGCGCCACGGGGCCCACCTTACTGGTCTGTCACGCCTCTCCCACTCTTTCACGGCGCCTAAAGACATGCTCATGCTCACATGCTCCTTCCTTGCCTATCCTGCATGCTCCTCCAGCGAGCCTCGCAGCCCATAGTCGCTCGTTTGGCACGTAACGGCCTCGATGAAGCTGCATGGACAGTCTTCCAGCTCCTGGGCTTCGTGTCATGTAGCCACATTCTCTTGCACCACTCATAGCCTGAACAACATATTGGCTTGAATAGGCCACCCTTTCATTTCATGCGCACCGCGCGCGCGCGCCTTCTCCCTCTTGCGCAGGGCTGGGTTACACCGGGTCGGACGCCGCGACGAGGGGTACGTGTTGCGCGTTGTATGGGATGACCGGCGCGGGCCCGGTCGCGGTCGCACGCCACGGATGCGCCACATCGGACGCTGACTAGGACGCCGTTTGCCCCCGTTAAGGAGGAAACGGAGCCGTTTGCCACGAGGGTGGCCGGAATCCGGACCACCTCCCGAGGTTGTCTCGTTTCCGACAACCCCGGCCCCCGCCGGAAAAGGGACAGCTGGCATCAACCCCTTCCGAACTACACGAAATTTCGAGTACGCATCCGCACGTGTAGGCGGTCTCGGCCTCCGTGGCAGCGACACCCACTTGACCCGGGCGGTCAGAACAATTTGAGCCGACCGACCCGGTGTAACCCGGAACCCGAAAGGGCATGTTTCAACGCTTTTCGTAGTCATCTCTTTTCGGGCTGAGCTGTTCGAAAACCTCACCCCCTTGCGGAGAGCCGATTTTCTTTCGGGCCCCTTCGGACCTTGTCAGTTCTTTCTGGGCTGGCCTCTCCCAGCCACCGCCCTCCCCCGGAAGCGTCGTTCTTATCTTCGGGCTGGCTTTTCACAGCCCTCGCCCCCTTCGAAAGAGCCACTTTCTTTCTTTTGGAAGAGCTGCTTCTCTCACACCCATCTGGCCGTGCTCTAGCTGCAGCCTCTGGCTTTCGGCATGCATGCGCTCACTCGGGGATATCTAGTGTCCCCCTTAGCTAGCTCATTACCCCGTAACAGGACATTTGTAAGGCTAGAATCGGCCTCCCTTTCAATGTTATGCGCACCGCGCACCTTCTCTTGGCAAGGGGACTGCTTTCCGGCGGGGGCTAGCCTTCCTGACTCGCGGCTGCTGAGTAGAGGTTACTAAGTACTTATCCTCCATGGTACTTGCTTTGTGTTTCAGCGATTTGGCCTTTTCGGATCTTGTCAATTCGTTTCGGGCTGGCCTTTCACAGCCCTCGCCCTCTCGGAAGAGCTCACTTCTTTACAGCCATTGCCTTTCCACTGAAGCTGTTTCTCTCCGCCTACGTGCTGACCCGCGGCTGCTGGGCGGGCACTGGTGTATGTAGCAGGACGCGGCCAATGCCTGCACTTGAGCTCGATTCTGCACTCGAGCGCTCTGGCCCTCGCTGCAGTCACTCGCATTACTGTGTGAGTCTAGCACATGTCCAACGGGCATTTCGGCCCTTTGGCCATTGTCCAGATGTCTGGGCTGGCTTGCCACAGCCCTCGCTCCCTTTAGCCACTTTCTGAGAGATTAAACAGACACGCTGGCCTCTGTCGTTGCATTGAGGCGCCCAGACGCTCAGCCCATCTGGGGTGCAGCCCCTCTCACTGCCTGCAGGCCGAGCAGAGCTCAGGCAAACTTGCCGGGCCCAGCGAGCTGGTGGTGCTGCGCTGACTGAGGCCAGCTGGGCGGCGGGAACGTACTGCGTAAGGCACAACTTGCCAGAGCGCTGGCCTTGCAAGTGCTCGACAGGCTCTGCAACTGTGAGGAAAGGGAGGCTTCACCGCTCGCTCCTGCTGGCTGTACCACTGGTGCTTCTGCACAGGAGCGCGCTTGCAGGCTCGCCCGTCTTCTAATCTTATTACAAAAGGGAAGGACTTTCCTGTCTCCGATGAACCGGCTGCAGTATATCGGCTGCTAGGTGCTCAGCCTTGACGAAGGGCTGGCCTTACTCCTGGCAAAGCCTGGTGCTTCTAACTTCGCTGATTTCCATGTATGAATTTTGCCATTTGTTGTGAACAGCGCGCTGCTCAGCCCATCCTTTTTTATCAGTATGATATCGTTTATGTTGGGCTACGGGCCCTTTGTGCTGTTAAGATGGCCAGAGCCCCGAGCATTTATATTATCCTTGTAGCCGAACTCTGGTGGCTCCTAACAAGATCTCAAACAGGTCTGTGCAAGGCTCTGCTGAAGGCAAAATGTTGCTTCTGTCAGAGATTCTTCTTGACTCCACCTGCAACAGCCTCAACCGATTTGTCTCAGAGTCTTGTGTAGTAGCAGCAAGCCCTTCGACTTTTCTGTCCTTACACAGTGAGTCCTTGTAGTCTTTCTGAGCACACAGAGAGCGCAATCTGGTGTCACTCATGATTGCGCTACAAGGTCTTGTCATGTCTGGTACACAGTGTCGGAATTAGTAAGTTCAACCCTGCAAGCACTGGCAATGAGATACATCATTCAAGCCGCGTGTCTGGAGATCTGGTTTGGCAGGCTCTTCACTCACTCGTCACGTGAGCCTTTCCTTCTCTCTTCCAGCTGTGACCAACTAATGCAGCTCTCTACGAGGTCAAAGGCTATCATGCACCGCCAAATTTGAATATTCATAGACTTATCCGGCTAGTGTTAATGGGGGCTGGTCCAATCTCTTTATTAAGGTTTCCTAGGAATTCTTGACATCATTTAGTCCCCTTGTCCTCGGCTGTCCTGCCTCAAGCGCAAACCTTCGATTCCCATCCACAGCCAGCCACACCAGCGAGGTGGCTGCAGGCCCACCAGGCGCACAGCAAGGCGTCAATTGGCTGGCCAAGCTCGCCAAGCTGGCCCACTATTGGAAGCTTTGCTGACATACACTAGCCGCTTCGCCAGCCATGCATTTGTGCGGACGCAGGCGGGACAGAGGACCATTACAGGCTATGATGCCGATCGTGGTAAAGTTGGCGAGTGTCATGGTTTTATAAACGCTGTACTCGGCCACAAAGTGGGCCAGCGCCACCGCAAAGGACAGAAACGTCGCGCGGCGCAGTGGTCGACACCCGAGGTCGGCGGCGCACAGCGCGCACACCCCGCAGCTGAGCGAGGTCCACACCGCAAAGGTTCGTGCGTGCAGGTCGGTCACTGCAGGCGATGGCCAAGTATGGGGGCCGGGGCGTTAGTGAGATGGGCTCCTCGCGAGCTCCTTGAGCTCGTGGCAGGCACAATGGGCAGCTAGGATCCTGATGAAGAGGCCCGCCGTGGTAGGCGTGCACATACTGCCGGCGGTTGAGTAGACGGCGGCGCGCAGGGCCCCCGGCGCGAAGTAGCCGAAGTAGACCGAGACCAGCCGCACGAGCGCCACGAAGTAGAGCCACAGGGCGAGCGGTGGCGGCGCTGGCGCCGCCCCCATGGCCGCTGCCCCTCGCGGCGCAGAGAGAACAGCGGCTGCTGGCACTGAATGGCGGCTGCGAAGGCCAGCCGAGTGTGTGCAGAGTGGAGTCTGGCGTCTACAGGGTGCGCAGATGGGGACCCTCTTGCTGTGGACCTTGGTTCAGCCCTTCTGGGCTGGCCAGTCGCAGCCCCCGCCCCGTGTGGAGGAGCTCACTTCTTCTCACTGTGAAGCTGTATCGGCAAGCGCAAGTCAGGTGAGCTGGAGAGGTGGGCGGCATGACACCTGTAGCTTAAACCCCAAACCCCGGCCCCTCCTCCACATACTGGCACTGCCCTGCGCGTGGAGCCCGCACCTCCGCCGCCGGCGGCGGCGGCGGCGGTGACGGCGGCGGCGGCTGCGGCGGCGAGCAGATTTGCGGCGCGTCCGGGGGGGAGGGACGTNCGACGGACATCGAGCGTCGCGTCGTTGCCGAGGTCCGGCGCCGTCGTGGGCTCCGCGGCGGGCTGGCCGCCTTCAGGTCGCGGTGATGGCCAGCGGCAGAGCCGCCGGCAGGCGGCAGTGCCTCTGACGCCGCGTTTCCATGGCGGTCGCAGGCGCAGGAGGATGCCGCTACCGCCGCCGCCGATTGCGGCGGGGGCGATTCCACGGGCCGCTGCTCGCCGCCGGCGTTGTCCGACGGCTCGGAGGGCGCGCCGAGGGCCGAGGGCCAGGGAGCGCCGCACGGCGGCAACGGCGATGACCGCGGCGACAACTGTGGCGGCGCCGCTGGCGTCGACGCCCGGCGGCGGCTGCTGGCGCGGCGGCTGCGGCACCTGGATCAGGAGATTGCGGTCGTGGAGGCTGCCGTGGAGGCTGCCACGGCCGAGCATGACGATGAGGGAGCCGGGGCGGCGGCAGCGGCTGGCGACCTCCACGGCGCGCTGGGGAAGGAGCGCCTCCGGGAGCTGCGCTCGCGGCGGCGCCTGCTCTCGGAGCGCCTGCGGCTCGCCGACGAGGCCCCCGGCGGCGGCGGCGGCGGCGCAGGACGGAGGCCCCGCCAGACCGTGAGCTTTGCCGAGGACGCCCCACCAGCGGCTCTGCAGCCGGCTTTCGCCGAGCCGGCTGTTACGTTTAGCGGCGAGGGAGCGACGGCTGGCAAGGGTGCCGGCGATGACCACGACGACGACGACGACGATTTCGACCGGGCACTCGATGCGGCGGCCTCTGGGATGGTGGAGACGGTGGGCCCCCAGTGTGCTACTGGATTGCCCAGTTAGGGTTAGGGTTTTAGGATTTCAAGGTTTACGGTTCACGGTCTAGGTTAGAATCTAGGGTTTGGGTTAGTGCGCTGTTAAGCTACACAGCTCCTCCTTTAAGAGCATGCGCACACTGATAGTCACAATTGTGATTTCCATGCGGCTCGTCACTCCGCAGGAACGCGACCGGCTGATCCGGACGGGCGTCCTTACGCCGTTTGCAGGCGTCCAAGGCTTCGAGCGTGGCGTTCAGGGGCCTGGCGACGGGCCGGCTGCAGAGCTTGATCTCGGCTTCTCGGCCTCTGCTGAGGCAGAGGCCGAGATGAGCGCTGGAGCGGACGCGGCTGCCGATCAGGGAGGAGAGGAGGCCCGGATCGAGCAGTCGGCGGCCGCCACAGCAGCGGCCATGAAGCGGCTCCGGGAATCGAGGTGGGTGTGGAAGCAGCCCCTCGACTCTGCTGGCGTCATGCGCCTGCCGGTTACATGCGCTTGTTGACACCGGCTGTTGTGGTAGTTGAGCTTCCCGACCCCAATTGTCACACTCTCTCAGTTTGACCTCAGCTGTATTCCTCAACTTGTGTTGATTGCTAATGACTTCTATAGGGTTTGGAACTAAACAGAGCTAACCACTAGGGTGTTGATAATTACGGTCTACTCTTGTATCACTGTCTCCTTCAGGGTCTTCGTTGCAAGATTCGACTGCAATATTTTACGCTTGAAAATGCAGGACCTTAGATGTATATATAATTACCTTCTCTTGAAGTTCCGCTGATGTTACGAAGGGTGCGGCTGTGTTGCGGCCAGGCCAAGGTCGACGCTGCTGGAGGGTGCCGACGTGCCGCGGCAGGAGCCGCTGACTCGTGAATTCCGGCGGCTGAGGCGGCCACTCCGGCCTCGGCAGGCCGGCGGCGAGGATGGCGACAAGGGGGGCGTCAGCCGAGGCCGGGGCAGGCGAGCAGCAGGCCGTGCCCGCCGGCCGCTGCCAGAGGGGCGGTGGCGGCGGCGGCGGAGGAGGCCTAGGGGTTCGTCGGCATCTGGCAGTGAAGAAGAGGAGGAAGACACGTCAGATGCCGAGCAGCAGCACGGTAATGGTGGCCCGTTGAAGAAGCCGCGGCGAGTGAAGCAGGAGACCGATGGTGAGACAGCTTGCTTAATCAAGTGGCATCTGCCCTCAGTTCACAACTACAAGTGAAAGTGAAAGTGTTTACTTGTAGTTGTGAACTTGAGATTTTGAGATCGCGCCAGCTTTAGATTACGCCAAACCCAAGGATGCGATGGCAGGTCGTGCTCGTTGCTGACACATTGCTGGGGGATGCGCCACTTCTGCAGAGGACCGGAGCGCTGAGGACTTCCACGAGGAGACGATGACGAGTGACGCAGGAAGTACAGACGACAGCAATCAGGAGGATGGGCAGGCACACACCTCTGTCGGGCGGCAGTCGCGGGAGCGCAAGGCAGCCGGCCGCAGGAGCTCCAAGAGCGCGCCGGCTGATGAGGACGAAGAGGATGTGGTGCTGGAGGGCGGCCTCCGCATACCAGGCAGGCAGTACGGTGCGCTGTTTGACTATCAGCGGACGGGGGTGAAGTGGCTGTGGGAGCTGCACTGCCAGCGCGCAGGCGGCATCATCGGCGACGAGATGGGCCTCGGGAAGACAGTGCAGCTTGCCACCTTCCTCGGCGCGCTTCACCACAGGTGCAGCGCCACCGCCATTAAAGCTCGGAGCTCAAGCTTTAGAGCTCAGTGTTCCCTTGCTTCTGGCAGCATGTCTTACTTAGGCTAATCGTTTTGGTACTTGCTGACTGTGCTTCGCCAAAGCTGTCAGCTTTTTGTGGCTCCAAAGGTTGTCGAGATGTGGCGTATTGTCTAAAATCTCGTTTAGATGTCTCACTTGTGGCATGTGGTGACATCCTGAGCCGTGTCTGCCTGTGCGCCCATGACCTGCTCTTCCGCAGCGGCATGTACCAACCGAGCATGGTGGTGTGCCCCGTGACACTCCTACGGCAGTGGCGGCGCGAGCTCCGGCTCTGGTACCCGCACTTCCGCGTGAAGCTGCTGCACGAGTCGGCGCTCCCGTCGCACCTGCGAAGCGGCGGCGGCCAGCCCAAGGGGACCGCCGCCAAGCGCCCACAGCAGCGTCCGCACGACGACAGCGAGGACAGCCGGAGCAGCGGTGATGAGGACGGGGGCAGCCCGGCGATCAAAGGTGCCGTCCTCAAGGGTGCGAGACGGTGGGACGCGATGATCGACAGCGTGGTGCATTCGCGCAGCGGCATCCTGGTCACGACTTACGAGCAGCTGCGGCTGGTGCGGGACCGGCTGCTGGATGTGCCGTGGGGCTATGTCGTGCTCGACGAGGGCCACAAGATCCGCAACCCTGACGCGGAGGTGACGCTCGTCTGCAAGCAGGTGCAGACTGTGCACCGTATCATCATGACCGGCGCCCCCATTCAGGTACCTACGGCCTGATGTACACTGCTAGTGGGGAAGAAATTACTTGCTGATTTGTGCTGATAGTAAAGTGTCCTATAGGAGTCCGAGTACTTAATCATGATGTATCTTCCTGTCATGCTGCCTCTATTGTGAGGCTCCTGCCAAGCATGAATTGGTGACTCACTGCATGAAAGTGGACCTTACTTGCTTCGTTGTATGTCCAGAACCGGCTGACTGAGCTCTGGTCGCTCTTCGACTTTGTCTTCCCTGGAAAGCTGGGAACTCTGCCAGTGTTCAAGACGCAATTTGCACTGCCCATCTCCATTGGCGGATATGCCAATGCCACTCCTTTGCAGGTCCTACTTGCACTTTGCGCTCAAGTGCTGTCAAACACACAAACTTTTCAGGCTCATGAGTCTCACTGTTGTGCAGAATTGAGCAATGAAAATCAATTCAATAGGCAAGACTTGATGGCGCTCTCACAACACGTGATACATGATCACATGAAGCTCAGCGACATTCAAGCATGCAGGTCGAGCTTGACCGTTTGACTCCAAACAGAGCAGGTATCCACAGCGTACAAGTGTGCAGTGGTGCTGAGGGACTTGATCATGCCTTACCTGCTGAGGAGGGTGAAGACGGACGTGGAAGCGCACCTGCCCAAGAAGACGGAGCAGGTCCTCTTCTGCAGCCTCACCGGCGATCAGCGGGCCACCTACCGAGCATTTCTCGGCAGCTCTGAGGTACTGCAGTATGAGTATGAAACAAGTGCAAGAGCAGGTTCTGAGGCAAGCCTTTTGGGTAGTGTTATGACTCTCTCAGGTAGTGTTATGACTCTCTTTGATGAGCCCGACAAAGGTCTGATGAACTCCTGAAGCCAAGGTGATGCTTGCTCGGAGGGCATCTGGTAACAGGTGGAGCAGATCTTTGAGGGGCAGCGCAACGCACTGTATGGGATAGACGTGCTGAGAAAAATCTGCAATCACCCAGATCTCCTGGAACGCGAGCACTCCGCCGCCCACGAGGACTATGGTAATCCAGCTCGCTCGGGGAAGCTGCAGGTTGTCATGCAGATTTTGCCGCTGTGGAAGCGGCAGGGTCACCGTGTGCTCCTCTTTACCCAGACCCAGGTGATTTGCAGCTGCAAGGTCTCATGGTCAAGTGGCAAAGGATAGCTTGATAGTACATCCATCCTAGGTGTGTCACTTTGGATGCCTTAGAACTTCAGTCAGTGCGTTCTCTTGGTACAGTGTGACTTCTACTGATTGCTTGTCCTGAAAATTTGATGCGGTGGCTTTCTGCAGCAAATGCTTGACATTTTGGAGAGCTGCATGATCAAGGAAAATGTGGTGTATCGAAGGATGGATGGCAACACGCCTGTTCGGCAGCGCATGGCACTCATTGACGAATTCAACCAAGGACAGCATGTGTTTATTTTCATTCTCACCACCAAAGTGGGTGGACTGGGGACCAACCTGGTTGGTGCCAATCGAGTCATCATATACGACCCCGACTGGAACCCGTCCACGGACGTGCAGGTAGGACGCATTGGTCATGGAGGACATCAACTAGTCAAGCAACTGAATTCACAGAAATGATCAGAGTTGGTCGCATAAGCCGGGCATAAGGTCTTAATGAGCTGTTTGTATGAGATGCTGATGTTCTTGTTTAAGCACTGTGGGTATTCACAATCGATTGTTGATGTTTACTGGAGTGATTTATTTGCTGGCCAGCTCTGTTGATCAAGTTAAGAGCGCCTTGCATTGAAACAAAGACAATTTGTGCAGGCCAGGGAGCGAGCTTGGCGCATCGGGCAGACAAGAGACGTGACAGTCTACCGGCTCATCACACGGGGGACCATTGAGGAGAAGGTGTACCACCGCCAAATTTATAAGCAGTTTCTGACCAACCGCATCCTTAAGGACCCAAGGCAAAAGCGGTTCTTCAAAGCCAAAGATATGACTGACCTCTTCACGCTCGGCAACGACGACGAGCGGGAAGAGACGGAGACGTCTACCATCTTTGCCGAGACAGTTGGGAGCATCGACCTGGGTGTGCGGGCCAGCCAGCCCACAAGCACTTCCACAGAAGGAAAGCAAGATGACGTTTTTACCAAAGCTGGTGAAAAGGAAGAGGAGCAGAAGCATCAGCGGAACAAGTCCTTGAGAGCGCGAGGGCGACAAAAAGATACTGGAATTGCAGCAGAAGCAGAAGCTAGTCCGAAGAAAAGGAGCAGGAAGCTCAAGGAGGAGGCAGGAGAGGAGCCACCAGAGCCTGGCCAAGAGGACGATGGGCGTATTCTCAGGAGCCTGTTTGAAGCCAGCGGCATCCATGTAAGTCAATTTCCTAATACTGCAAGGCCATGGAGATCTATGCAGATCGGAAGCAGGCATTCAGTGCATCTTGGCAGTGTGGGCTTGCTCTCTGGTTTGCTACTATTGGCAGTAGTTGTGCTGTTAAGTGGGTTATCACTTATTTCCACTAATTTCTATGTGATGCTTTCGCTGCTTGCAGTCAGCCCTGGATCACGACGCAATCGTGTCTCTGGGGGGCACTTCATCGGCCTCCGACACCCGGCAGGTGGACTTGCAAGCCCGCCAGGTGGCGCAGCAGGCCAGCGAGGCACTCCGCCGGTCCCGCCTGGCTCGAGCATCTGACAATGTGGCGCTGCCGACCTGGACGGGCCGATCAGGGGCTGCAGGCGGCCCCAGCACCGTGCGCCAGCGGTTTGGAGCAGTGACCCACTCTCAGTTAGCGGCCGGGACGAGACAACAGGCTGACGTGGGCTCCGGCCCAATGGTGGGCAGCGCAGCCGGCACCTCCGCGGGCAGGGCGCTCACGTCGGCGGAGCTGCTGGCGCGCGTGCGGCGCCGGAGGCAGGGCGCGGAGCTGGCGGCAGCGTCGTCTACAGCCAACAGCCATCCTGGCGGCGGCGGCCATGCAGCCTCCATGCCTGCGCGTGCAAGTCTTGCTGCCGGCCCTACAGACCCACAGGCGCTGGCCAGGAAGATCCGCACGTTCCTGGAAGAAAGAGGAGGCCGCGTGGCGTCAGCCGATGTCGCGGAGCGGTTCCGCCACGAGGTGTCGGCGCAAGACACCCCGCTTTTCCGCCGGCTCCTCCGGCAAGAGGCGTCGCTGGAGGGAACTGGGCCTGGTGGCCACAACAAGGAATGGCTGCTCAGATCGAGCACCGCCAATCCATAGGAATGCTCAAATCATTTCTTCCTCTGTTTGTGCGGTCCTGCATGCGGTTCCTCAAGCTGCCCTTCTTAGGAGGGCTTTGTACATGACCCACTGTACTGCCCGTGATCATTTCCATTCTGTAGAGAGAACCACGTATACAAGTCACATTGACTTGGTAATGGGAACACAGCTTTGGCACGAGCTCAATGCTTGTGCTTCGTGCTACACTTGCATCGCTTGAGCACGTAGCCAGCTGTCGACCTTGTACATTAGTGCGACAAATAGACCTCTGCACTTGCTGATCCAGCAGTACATTGTGTATCGAACATCTAATACATGAGAATCCCTGCGACTGTGGCACCACTTGCAATTTGAGTTCCATATACGACCACATGCAGGCGCAAGCTGAACATCCAGCATTGACATGTCATACAGTCCAGTCAATGATCATAACATCATAACAGTAGAGTTTCAGAGCCTGGCTGCACATCAAGCTAGGCGCTCCATCAAGCCTGCATCCACTTACAACTGAAGCCTGCGCCACTTACAACATCCAGTGGACAGTATATGGACTGACTGCATATGCACTGTTATGCGGTAAATGGATCTTGCGTCAAGCACAGCATACTGACATGGTTATGAAGTTGCTTATGAGTGTATGGGGCTCTGAAATAGGCCATCCTTCATATCTGGGAACAGGTATGCAGGCTTCAAACCTCTTTCTATGAGCATCAACCATAACACCTAAGCAAGTGACTGAGATGCAGCTGCATGAAGCTGCATTTCTTTCTTGTGAGGAGATTTAACAAGCATTGCGAGGCACTGATCAGATATTTGTAAGGTATAGCTGCAAAGCCTGAGAACATCAATCATTATGAGGGGCTGGAGGCCGCTAAGCCCTCAAATATTTTGGTGAGGGCTACAGTGCAATGTAGCTCATGCTAAGACTTGCAAGGTCTAAAGATGATGTTACTGAGTCACTGGTCTAATTGGCCTCTTTGTCATTAGCCCAGATCTATCACTGGCCAATGCAATGTCTTGGCTCCATTGCTGCACCTCTTCAATGGAGCCAAGGAGTCAAGAGGCAAGTGTGCTCTCCCCTCGATCTCCTGACAAAGAGACAATATATTAGTGCAAGAACACCTGAGCATACATGCTACTTGTGCTTCCCAATCTGCAAGTATCATCATATAAACATCACCATTGTCCTGTGGACTACAGTACGAAGGGTTGATGTGCAAGAATGTCGCTGCCTCTGCCTTGAAAGTACAGCACTTGCTAAGCTAAGCCTGATCCAACGGACAAGGGGACAATGAAGTAATCTCTGAAGGATACCACGGAAGGATGGCAAAAGCCAGCGGGGGACTGTGTGGGTGTTGCACAAGCAATACCTACACACGTTACCAAGCGTCTACATCAATTGAGAAGCTGACCTTTCCCTAAATTGACTACATGAAGGCTTGCCAAATGGCTCTCCCAAGTACGCTGGCTGAGTTCCTCTTTGTCAGCATCTGACAGAGAGAAGTTGGTCATTCGCTGCAACACAAAGGCGGCTCTGCATAATAGGACACCGCAGTTGTCAGGCATTTGCTCCTTGATAGTGACCTAACACTCGCCCAACGGCTGCTAAGTAGCCACCAAGTTGCAATGCCAGGAGAGCGACATGCTGCTAACATAATGGCAGGCTGGAGCTAGCAGGCTTACCGCCTGCAGTTCTATGGTGCTTTTAGAGGTCCCAGAATGACCAGCAGCACCCAGAAGCAATGGTGTCTTCTCTAAAAACTCTGTAACATCCCAATACCACATTGCCTACATATCCGGCCTCAATATCTAGACTAAAACCACATATGTGGCAAAATAGGAAAATCCTCGTTCTTTGAGGTCCTTGATAGTTGCAGAAGGAATAGTTGAAGATATTAAGCACTTGAGCACACGCACTGAGCAGGTCAAGCTTCGTCTACCTGTCATAGAGCTTGGCAGCATCCAGGGATGTAGCTGCCGTTCCCAGATGGACTTTCTTACTCCCTACCTTGATAGAAGCTTGCCACTTCCCGTACTTTTCAGACACTCCCTGTAGCTTGCTAACATCTCGCCTCACTTGGACGTTTTGAGCCCTCTTCCTTGCTCTCTGTTGCTTGATGTGGAGGTCCTGAGGACTTGCTTGTGTTCTGGTTGAAATGTCTGGCAATATGGCATAAATGTAGTTTGTGGTGTTGCATTATTGGTTTGTGCAACTCAAGCAGATCTGAAGTGCAAGTCATGTACACTTGCCCAAGCAGAGTACCCCCTACACTATTAATTTGAGCATTTCAATCATCTCCTGATCAACAGGTTGATGTGAAGTGCAGAAGTGATGTAAGTATCAGCGCTTCCATGTATTGGAGTGCAAGCTCTCCAGTCATACTATCGGATTTCATCAATATGTAAGAGTAGAGTCATTTGGAGCTGATTCACTTGACCATCCTGCAAAATGCATGTAGTATAAGCATAGAGGATCGTATTGCACATCTGACAACTCACGATGAGGTCGGCTTTGGTCCGGGACCCTGCCTTCATCGTGTGTGCCTCCAGTTCCACATTGTCTGCCTTCATCTCCTTTGCTGCTGATGGCGAGCTCGTCCTGCACGACACCAATTAGTCATCATTAATTGCACCATATCTATTTGCACAGATACTACTAATGATTAGAACTGAATAGAGATTTCAGAATAGAATGATAGATAAGTTTAGTGGATCTCTCTGATCACAGGCGCAAACATACAGCAGGTTGTTCACCACACATATGCAATTCACGTGTCCCACTAAACAAGCCCATGGGCTTCAATGGTCAAGCATGGGCATACGGTGGCGGAATGGAGGCTCGAATCTTTGCGGTCGGGCACAACAGTCACTTTAAGCTTGGCATGGCCTTGCTTTTGCAGCCTCATCGATTCTGCAACGATCAGGAAGATGACATAGCTGTCACTCACTATTCACTCGTACAAGCAACAGGACTAGTTGCTTGCTGCAGATGTTGTCCCTTACAAAGTACTTCATTGTAGTCTCAGTGACCGTACTCCTGCGATTGTGAGGACTAGAGTGCCAAAAGTTGACACTCAATGCATCTAGTGACCTTGTCAGCACTTGTCAGCACTCCGCGGCACTTGCCCACTACTTAGGAGTACATCAATGATCAAGAATCACACACATGACAGGACCAGAGATGAGCAAGTATAGAGAGCCCTTGCTAGCCAGTGCTTGATACTGACAAGCTCCGACACAGCGAGAAAGTCGTATGTCGTCCGAACTTATATACATTGTCATAGTGTGGCGTCAATTTGGGCTGTCAATTACCAGTGCTTATGAAACTCTGCCACGACAGCCCACTCAGCTCAGTCCGTTCATCCACTGTAAGCTTGACCTCAGATGTGAGCTTCCCAATGACACACAAGGCTCTGCCGAAGGTACAATGAGCACGGTAAGGACCCTGCTTCTGGCATCATGAGTACATCATGTATGGAGGACAAGACAGATTGGCAATTCGAAGGTTTGTCTGCTCTCTCCTCAGAGGAGCAGTGCAGAAGCAGTGCAGGAAGTCAGGAGCCTTCCGTTTAGCACCCCAGGAGAAGGTGTCAAGCATCATTCCATGCTCAAGACATAAGTCAGGCCCTTACCTTCTGTACATGCGAGTTGCCTCCTCTCTGCTTGGCAGGCTACGAAGGTAGACTTGCTTCCCGTTCCACCGAAGCAGCACTCTCCACGACCGATGCTTGTGTTGTGTGCAGCAAGAGCTGACCATGCTAGGTAGTATTGAACGCTTTTCACTGCTGCCTCCTTTGTCAATGTAGATTGTTCGTGGTGAACCTGGACCTACATGCACCAAAAGAACGTTGTGTGTCTCACTTGTATGAATTGTGAGCTTGTGCAGCTGAAGAAGAGCTGCCAATGCCAGGAAATGCTGAGACCAAATCTGGCCAATGTCAAGCATGCATCACCGGGACCTGACTGAAGAGAAGAGGATCAAGCTGACCCGCGTAAGCGCTAAGGGCTCTGAAGTCGTCTGAGACTAAAGCATCGCCCACAAAGATGCAGGTCCTCAACCTCACAAAGCTCATCATGGTTGGCATCAAAGCATCCCAGATATGCCATGACGCTTGGGATAAGTGGACTGATAACAGCCGCACACATGATATCAGAGTCTTCACTCAGCTACCACACTCAGCTATCACATGATACTGCCAAACGTGGTCTGTGGTGGTACGCTGTAGGTACAAGCTCACCTGCTGCAACCTCAGTGGGCCTGATCCGGCGAGGGTTCTTTCGACGGATGCTTACCATGTCACCTGCATGAGCTTGATTTTGGGTGTGAGGTTCTTGTGCTGTGGCTAAAGCAACCAAATTATTCAAAGATAGAGTGTGTATAGCGGCCAACAGTCCTCTCCCCAGCTCAGCGATTAGAGGCGTAGTCATATATTGTCACGGTCAGATGTACACAAGCCTGACATTGCAAGCCAAGCCAAGCTGAAATTCGAGAACGAACGTTGGAAGATGGACCTCAAGGATTAATCTCCTCGTGGAGGACTCCACTCGCTGTCCTTTACGGTGCAATGTGCTGTGCAGCACGGACTCCAGTGAACAGGCTAAGAAGAAGTGATGACGAGCTGCAGATGGCGAGGAGGAAGCCAGGGGATGGCCAAATTGCCGTGGCAGCGCCCGTGACCACCGATTGGTCACGAACCACCGGAGGCTGGTCAGTTGCCTCCTGCAGAGAAAATAGGCAGCTGTTATCAAATCGGCAGCTGTTATCAAAAAAGCGGCTATAAAATCTAGCCAGGTGCATACAGAGGGTGTTCATAACATATCAGCGGAGCCACAGGCTAGGCCGACATGGCTGCTGTCAGTTACCCCGTGTCAGCGATAGGAGGTCAGATGAGCTGAGGCAGGAAAGGATGACCAGAGGCAGGGTCCTGGAGCTGCGGGGCAGCAGCCGTGCCGCGACGGCGGGCCTGAGCTCGGCCGCTGCGGGCCGCGGGCAGCAGGAGCAGCACGGCGCGGAGGCGGAGGTGGTGGGAATGAGGTGGTGGGAATGGAGGGCCTGGCGCGGCTAGCCGTCTGGTGGGGGGGCTGTTGCAGGCAGCCGGCGAGGCAACGGGTCGGGCGGCGCTCCCCAACCCGCCCCGCCGATCCAGCCCAGCCCCCGTCGTCGTCCCGGAAGTGAACGAGCGAATGACCGCATTTCCCAACTCAGGAGAGCATTTCCAAACGCGGGCGACGGTTGTGGAAGGCCAGCCCGAGGAAGGATGAGGGAAGAAGTGCGCGCCCATAGAGAAGAGGGGCTGGCAAAGCCAGCCCAGAAAAGAATGGGCAATGTCCAAAGCCAAAGATAGAGGAACCGGAAGAAGGACTACACTACAAAACACTGCACAACACAGAGACGATGCAGAGGGAAGCTCAGTACCCACGAGCGAGCAAGATGAGGGCCCAGATGCACGCCCCCATGCAAGTGGCTACGACGAATGGGCGCCCACTATGTATGTGCTCACTCGTAAGTAGTAGAGTCCCCCTTCTATTGTGCTTTCCGTTTTGTTAGTGTAGCGCATGCGAGGAGTTTTCTGTTCCTCTTACACGCACAGTACTGGCTTGCCTGGCCTCCCTGTATACCATGCGCAGCGCGCCCAAACTCTCACAAACCCCTGTCACAAATCCCTCTGGCCCACAACGTCCGTCGCCGGGCTGGTGGTTGTTCCATGGCCCACGCCTTGCATCTGCGTGCTGGCCGTGCTCTAGCTGCAGCCTCTGGCTCTCTTCATGGGGATGCTTTCCGGCGGCCAGTCTTCTGACTTGCTGCTACCAACCAGAGCTTAATAAGTGATCCTACATGGTCCTTGCTTACTTATGTCTTACAGCGCTTTTCGGTCCCTTTGAACCTTGTCAATTCTTTCGGGCTGGCTTTTCATAGCCCTCGGCCCCTTCAGTGAGCCAATTTCTTTCTTCCTTCCAGGGGGGCGATGAAAGAAGGAAACAAGTAGCTCTTCCAACGTAAGGCAATCGCTATGAGAGGCCAGCCCAAAGGACTAGACCAAAGTAGATACAAGGGCTGTGAGAGAAGTCGGCTCTGAAATGGGACGCGGGCTTTGAGAGGCATGCTTAGAGGCTAGCTGCTTCCTCTAACAGAAGGAAGAGTAGAAGCTCCTGCAAGGGGGAGCGATGGATGTGAACTGCCAGCACAAGAGGTAGGACAATGTCTGATGGTGCCGGTGAGGAGAAACAATGCAGCTGCGCAAAGAGTCTCAAAGAGTACGCTTTGTGGCTTCGGTCTCCCGGTCCTTTTTGGAGGGACTTCGTTCGTACAGTTTGGGCTGGCCTCTCACAGGCAATGCCTTGACTGAAAGAGCAACTCCTTACGCAAGGGGCCACGACAAAGGATTGCTTGACAATCGTCATAACAATCAAATAATCAATATGAACGACAACCTACAATCAGCAAGCTATCCATATCACTCACAATCAGTGTAACGATGCCATGCCGCCGCCCAGCCGCGGCCGGAGGGGCACGTCAACCCGTCCGCAAGCGCAGGCGCCGACAGCGCCGACGTGGCACCGGCGGGTCCCTGCCACGCTGGCCAGGCACGTGGGATACCTCCTCCCCCTTTCCCCGCCAACTTCCTTCCCCGCTAATAAGAACGTGTAAATGAGTGATGATTTTTGGGCGCCTTCCCGGCTATGCGGACCTTGTCCATTCTTTTTGGGCTGGCATTTCCCAGCCACCTTCTCAAATTGGGCGAGCTCCTCGTTGCGGCCCTTTGAAATTTGGTTATTCTTTCTGGGCTGGCTTTTCACAGCCCCCGCCCCATTCGGAAGAGTTGGCCTAGTACCCTGCTTTTGCGCCATCCGGCCCCTCTTTTCCTTTCTTTCTATGGCCGAGCAATTTCTTCCAGACCTTGCACATTCCTTTGGGCCGGCCTCTCGCAGCCATTGGGAGAGCCACTTCTTCTCACAGCCATCGCCGTCGATTGAAGGAGCTACTTCATTCGAAAGAGCAACTTTTCTTCTCGTTGGGAAAGCTCACTTGGTCCCGATGCGAGGGCCTGGAGTGCAAAGGCAAGCACATCGACCGGTCCTAGGGCGTCGGGACCAGGTCGCCAGTTCCTCACCCGCGGCCGCCATGGCCGACGCCCCCCGCGCCGCCGCGGCGGCGGCGGCAGCGGCGGCGGCGGACATGCCGAGGGACGCGAAGGTGGTGGTGCGCATCCTCAGCTCCATGGGCGTGCACGACTTCGAGCCCCGCGTGGTGAATCAGGTGGGGCCCCGCCCCTCCCCTCTCCCTGGCTGGCCGGCGGGGCAGCCCCGGCGCCCCGGCAGCAGCGGCGGCCTTTGAGGAGCTTGGCTTTCGGCCGGAAATTCTTGAGCTTGATGTCGGAAGTACTTGCTTCCAACTCTGTGTCCTGAGAGCTGCATGTTTGTGAGACATTCCGCCGTGTGAATTACAAGTGGCCAGCATGGTGACGAGGTGGGTCTCATAGATGGCAACAACCGCGACTGGTTCTCACTTAGGGACTGGCTGTCTCACAGTTCCTGGAGCTGATGCATCGCTACATCGGGGATGTTGTGAGCGAAGCCCGCGTGTACAGCGAGCACGCTTCCAAGAACGGTGTCATTGACGTCGACGACGTCCGCCTTGCCATCCAGTCGTGCGTCAACTTCTCCTTCACCCAGCCACCTCCTCGAGAGGTCTGACCTACTTATACTCCATACGGCAATACTTCATTTTTACTTATGACTTACTTATACTCAATATGGAATCCTTGTACTCCATATGGAATAGGGCAATACTTCACTTCATCAACTTGACGTCATAAGACTGCTGCGCACTTGACGTACGTTGAAGAGGTCAATAGTAACAGAGCCCTGATTAGAAAGGCCAACGTCACCAAGGTTTAGCTGCTCACTCACTTCAAGCTCTAGAAAACTATCTAATGACAACTGCCTACTGGAAAGTGGGTTCGTAAGCATTGAAGTGGTCTACATTTCTTGTTTGGCACACTTTCTCGACCATCTGCTCAGATATTGATGGAGCTGGCGAGGGAGAGAAATAGCTTACCACTGCCTCCTCTTGTATCTGGGCCTGGCATACCACTTCCGCCTGAAGCAGAAGCGCTGGTTTCGTCCAATTATCAATTTCATATTCCATCAAGGTGAGCGGAGAGGGCCAACATGGATGCATGTGTTAGCTGAGAAGCTATTGTGGTCCACACTCTCTTCTGTGCTTGTATCTTATACAGGACCGATGTTGTATTCTGGTGGTAGTTGTGGGCGTAGCCCTGACTCGCCAAAGTCAACAGCAAGTAGGTCTGGAGTGGTGCCCGGAGACTCCATGAAGCCAACGGCTGTTGAGGGAACTCTCAGCAAGCATGTAGTGCGGCACTCGCCGTTGTCTCAGTGAGCATCGGCACTTTTTGACTGCAGATCTGCAAGGGCAAGGCAAGATGAGGAATTTGATGACGACGATGTGGAAGCTGGAACACCTAGAGCCCAGCCAAAGCGCAAAGATACAGCCTCTGCCACCCTTGAGGAGCCCCAAGTGGCTGGAGGAGATTCCTCCAGGAAGGTGTCCTTTTCTATTGCAGCGAAGAAACTGAAGCCCTGACAAAGTCAACAACCACGAGAAACTGGTAATAGCATTGAAATCAAACACGATTAATCAAGAAAATGGCATATTCACTGCTGGCATACTCCATACTTGTTCTTCGTATGCTGGCACTTAACATGTTCTGTTGCCAATGATGGCAGGATACCAGCAACTTAAGGGTTCTGCTCTGTGGCACCATCTTGTGGTCCAAACCGAATGTGTAATCATGAGTATTACTAGACAAGTGGCTACTGTAACTGGTCAGAGCAGATTGTGGAGTAAGATGGTAACATGGTGGAACAAGATATGGAGTCTTGAAGCGAAGAAGAGAAGCACATTGGACATGCCTCCCAAACCTTGGCAGCAGCCGCTGTGCAGGCAAGTCCCTGACCACTGTAAGATCTGATGCAGTTCTGGTCTACCTGGTATGTCTGTATTATCAGCTCGCGAAGATTGTCTTGAATATTCATGACGCACTTACCAATGACTGGATGCATGGATAGGCAGTTGCAATGCGACTGTGTCTTCACAGGACCAATACTTTTGAGTCTGGCTTCCTTTTGGTCAATGTGGCTGCGGTTAACTTTCTCACTTAGCTGAAGCTCCGTTCAAGGCACTGCAGGAAGGCCATGGTGGTGGCATACGGGGCAAGCGATGCCATGGCACTCAGAGGACGTCAGTCTGATAATTGCGGCTCACTTCCTCTGCACTAGCCGCAGTAGACACAAGATGTACCCTTGCCTTTCGCTTCTTCATATCAAAATCGTCATCTGTAGCAGCACTCACCTTTGCTCATCTCCTAGTCGACCAAGTTGTATGGAGAGTCGTTGCGGGTAGGTGGGAAGGGCGAAGTAACGAGGAGTGATTTGGCTTGGCTGAGTGCCGTGCCAATCGTGCTGCGTTTCAAGGGGCACGAGCCTGCCCTGCCCTTGAGCACAGTCACCGACGACAAGTCAGATTGAGCTCGTGACAGTGAGAACGACTCTTCCAGCAGAGGGCGATGACTGTGATTGGCCAGCCCAGAAGAATGTTCTAGCAAGGTTCAAAGGGGCCAGAGAAGCGCTGAAGCACTGACTGGGCACAAAGTGGCCACTGGGTGCTGTGCTGAGAGTGTCCTGATGGCCAGGGAACTTGCGTGCATTGAGATAATAAAACGCCGAAAGTGGCTTAGTACAATGGCAATGACATGTATCAACGCACATTACCCAGTGCGAATTGACCCGCTCAGTTACCACGGGTCGGCACATAAGTGTCGCTAATCGATGTCTAACGCTTACCAAGATGGCCAGGCCGGGCTGGTCAGTGAGCTCGACGTACTCCTGCACACCTGGCGGCGTTTGCGGCGACGACCACGGCGGCCGCGGCGCTGGCCGCCAGTGGTGGCGCCCGACCCGGCGTCGGCTGGAGCAGGCCGGAGCTTAGGCCGAGAACCTGCGACAAAGGCGCCACACGTCTCGGCCGCCGGCACTGCGGCCGGTGTTGGCCGTCCCCATGGCCGCTGCTGCCGCCGCCGCCATCGCCGCTGCCGCCTCTGCCGCTGCTGCCAGCGGGCCGCCAGCGGGGGCGGCCTTCCGGCAGCCGCTGTGCTACGCCGGCCGCCCGGCGTCCCCGCACGGCCTTCGCAGGAGCCCTCCGGCCGCCGCCTTGCGGCGCTGGTACTCTGCTGCGGCGCGCGGCATCGTGCCTTCGGGTTAGTGCCATAGCCCCCGCCGTGCTCTGCGGGCCTGCGGCGGCTCGATATGCTGTTCTCTCGTGGCTGCGTTGCGGCTCTGCTGGCTCGCCGGTGTGCCTATGCCTGCGTCCAACTCTCTGCTCCGGCTCGCTCTGACCACTCTGCAGGCCGATGTGCTGCACATTGCGCCGCCAGGTCGCTGGCTGCAGAGGCGGCGCCACTGGCAGAGCGAGGCGGGTGTGTAAGTCGTGATCCACGATGATGGCCGTCGTGCTCGAATCCAGTCTCGCAGCTTGCTGAAGGAGGTGGCATGTGGTGGCATTGTTTGCCAATTGCTTCGTGCGCTATCGCATGGTGCTTGAGGAGCTGTGCTTATGCTTCAGCAGCCTCCTGTCATCCATGGTAGTGCGGCCCTTGGTGCCTGCTCAGGCTCAGGGCCGCACAGAGAGGCGCACGAGGATGGCTAAGTTGCTGTTTCATAGTTCAGGATCAGCTCAACGAAGAGCATACTTTGTGATGTTTAGGTGGAGTCCCTGTCATGTTAGGAAGGCCGAGCCTGCCTGAGGAGCCGACTGGCAGCTCGTGCTGCTCGAGTTGTGCTGCAGGTGTCAAGGAGGGCATGGTGGAAATGAATGAGGAGGATGATGCTGCAGCGGTGCTCGAAGAAGGCACGATCAAGACCTTTGCCCAATATCCATCAAACTTGGTGCAAGTTGGTGACGTATAAGTCACACTGTGTAGCTGTTGTCGAGTCGTTGCGCAGCTGAGACCTTCCACTGGCTTGTGGTGAGTGCAGTTAGGAGAGAGGCAGTTGATGGCAAAGCACTGGGGCCCAGCAGCCGCAAGAGCTTCAAGAACCGAGAGATTCTGGTCCAGCACCTGCTGCTGCCAGAAGAGCAGGCGCAGCAGCTCCTCCAGCTCGAGACCCGCATCCACCAAGGTAGATTTTGCAGCTGCAAGAGAACCTCTTGCTTACATTCTCATAGTCTGTTTGTTGGAAGCCATGGTGCTGGATTGCTGCATTCTTGTGCGCCTCTGATACTAGCTATTCTGAGCGCACGCATCGCAGAGGGCATTGATCTTGGCGACCTTGCGTCCGAGTTCTCGATCTGCCCCTCCAAGGATGAGGGAGGACTCCTCGGCTGGATCAGCAAGGGCAAGACGGTGCCCGAGTTCGAGGCGGCTGCTTTCAGCGCACCAATCAACAAATTGACCAGGGTCAAGACCAAGTTTGGCTGGCACCTGCTGCAAGTGCTGTCCGAGCGGTAGGCCACTCCGTGCAAGATTCACATGCTCAAAAGATTTTGTGCTCCTTCACAAGCATACAAATGCCTTTGCTGCCTTTTCTGACTCTCACAGTCGACATGTACAATGCTCCGGCTTCAGGGAGGGAAGTATGCTATGCCAAATCAGTGTGGAGGATTTTGCTCACCTCCTTGAAGAGCCAAATAGCATGGACAACGTTCAGCTCATTGATGTCAGAGAACCGTCAGAGATGTATGCAAGTCTCTATAAGCTCATCGGTCCACACTCACATCTCTATCAAGCAGAATGTGTGCTCTGAATGCTTCTTTTGCGTATGCTTGTTGACAGAGCTGGCAGGCTCCGGCAGAGGCTTGAGATATATAGAGCACAGCCACTTTGCACTGAAGTGATTGTCCTGATCTCTTTGACAGAGAGACTGCCTCCATCAAGGGCTTCAAGCCTTTCCCGCTTAGTTCCTTCGGGCTGTGGGGTCCCACTATCACCAGAGATCTTGATCCTGAAAAGGAAACATATGTCCTTGTAAGCATGGCAGCTATGCCTACCATGCCGTCAATTTTCAGACAGGACTAAGTACTTACAATTGCTTGCTTGTAGATGGTGTAAGCTGCAGTAACCATCTGTTTACATGTTCATCCTTGGACACACTTTGCCTCGTCAACGAGGCTGCACTGACTCCACAGCCACTACTGCTTGTCGTCGATGTAGTGCCACCACGGCATGAGGTCGCAGCAAGCAGCACTTTGGTTGCAGTCTCAGGTAATGGCATCTTTGCAAGAGGGTTTTGCCTTGACAAATTGCAGGTATATTGAATTACACATCATGACCTTGTTAAAGAGATTAATGCCTTTATCATACATGTGGCAGGGCTTCAAGCAACTCTACAATGTGGCGGGAGGAATCGACGCATACTCCCGAAAAGTCGACTCCTCTGTGCCATTGTACTAACAAGAGAAGGCAATTGCATGGCTGGTAATGACTGGTAGATCACAAAACTGGATGATTACCTCATTGGGCGATAGACAAGTCCAAGCATCACCCCTCTTCCAACTTACTTGTACTCTTTCTTGGGAACGTGACAGCATCAAACTGGCACTGATGACCAAGTAGTCTTGATTACAAACAGCTGGTGGCAAGCTGGTAGGCTGCTTTGGGGTGGAACCGCTTTGGTTCCCTAGCTTCCTATGAAGCCCCCATTTCACATCATGTATGAGCTAGGCTTTTCTCTGTATGCTTCACTAGCATGTCACAGAAGGTTGCTTGACTGATGTCAACCCACAACAGCATGTGCAACCATGCCATGAGAAATTGTGGGACTGTTGCTCTTCCAGACAGCCTGTCAATGACTGCGCATCATTGCACAGTTGACCAGGTGCCTTGTAATGTCGACATTGAGTGCTTCCCTTGCCTTGGCTCTTGATTGACACTCTATTTGTACAGTATACAACAGGAGTCCAGATTGTTGGACGTAGAGATGGCAAGGAGACAACCTTCAGTGGGAACGCAAAAGCGACTTGCCAACTGAAGCATGCTCGTCATCGTTGTCTTTGAGTACCTCAAGGTCGTCCTTCACCATGTTGTCGATGAAGAGGTGCTCAGAGTGGTGGGCCT
This sequence comes from Spirogloea muscicola, assembly GCA_009602725.1. Taxonomy (NCBI): domain Eukaryota; kingdom Viridiplantae; phylum Streptophyta; class Zygnematophyceae; order Spirogloeales; family Spirogloeaceae; genus Spirogloea; species Spirogloea muscicola. The sequence continues at coordinate 455,799 of WELB01000098.1, forward strand.
AAGAGATGGCAAAGAGGGCTTTTGGAGAGGACAGAAACGACCTGCCATCCGTGGCATGCCCTTCATCGCTGTCTCCAAGTCCCTCAAGGTCCTTCTCCATGTGGTCAATGAGGTTGTCGAGCGATTTCAGGTGGTTGGGCATGTAGTGATCGTGCAGCATTAGGCGGCTCAGTCGAATGTGGCCGTATAGCTGACGGTCTGTGGTGAAGAGCCCCACTCGCCGGTCACCAAGCTGGAGCTCCTCCTCACTGCTCTCCGAGGTCGTCGACCCAGCAGGCCCACGAAGATGGACACTCTGCAAAACCACAAGCCTGTAAAATGAGTCCAGCAGGAAAAACATGCAGGCGAGTCTTCTCCGACATGCATGCAGAATGGCATCCTTTAATATCAGAAGGGCCATTCTGTGTGCGTGCAAGCATCCAGCAAGTTGTCACATGGACCAGTACAACTTGGAAGAAAACTTGGTATTAACATAGTATGCATGCACTCAGCATAAGCTGAGCTCCAGTGACATTTGGATCAACAAGTGTCAGCTACCGACGGGCTCATTGCCTCACCAACTCATTGACCCACTGCTGTTTGTGAACCTTGTTCAACAAAACAGGCTGACCCAAAACCTCTGGACAACCCATAAACAGGGGGGAGTGGCATGAGAGCTGCCAAGCTAGGTAATGAGGCGTCGCGGACCTGCCGGGAGCTGTTGACCATGTGCAGTACTAGGCCCGGGGGGAAGAATCGGCGCGACTCATCCTCGCCCTCCACGCAGCCCCGCCGGCCCACCGATACCCCGTCACTGGCCACCGCAGCTTTCACCAACTGGAAAGTCGGGGGCGAGGTCGCTCTATCAGCTTAAGCGAGACATTTTTGCAGGCTGATTAAGGTAATCAAGTCATTCAGTGTTGCCCAGACTGGGGGCCTTGCACTCACCTGCTCTTCCTCTGCTGTAATTTCCTGCACAGCTTGCGCCTCAGCCGCTGATGCAGCATTTGCGGATGCCGGGCTGGGCTCGGACTCCAGCTCCTTATCCAGCTCCCGCCACAGGCTCGGCACCCATCCAGCTGGCCCATCTACTGGGCTCAAGTCAATCTCGTTGGCGGTCGGACTCACTAATACCTTCATGGGCTCGATTGACGGGTCAGCGCACTGCAGCTCTCCAACTCCCTCTTTCCTCCGGCTCCGCTTCTGCCGTCCATCACTCCCTGTCACATCCTCAGGTCTGTGTCGCTGAGCCCTCCAGGACCTTCCGAAAGCAGCATCTGCCTCGCGCATCCCCACCGGTGTGGCAGGCGGGTCGGCCTTCGTGGTGCTGCTGGTACTTGACACGCTGGCCCCTGCCGTGCCCACAGAGTCCTTCACTGCATCTGACCTCCTGCTTCCAAGCACTGTGACTGTCGCAAGCGGCGCACTATCATCCGCATCCCGGATCATGCCCGTGCTCGGCACCTCAGGCGGCAGGTCCATGCAGAGCTCCTCCTCCATGGACGCCAAGGAGAGCGGCAAGGATGGTACGTCAGCGGAGGGCGAGGGCACCACCACCGCCCTCTGGCGGCGCCTCATGCAGTTCCAAGCGGGCAGGGCCATCAAACCCCCTCTAGGACCTCCTATGCCACTTGCACCCATCTGCTTGAGCAAGTACAAATTACTCATCAGTGACGCACAGGAAGGTCATCCACAAGGTCAGTCACAAGTTTTGCTGCGAATAAGAATGTAGGTTGCTCCAGAGCTACACTAGTCATGCCTGACCTGTGCGCTTTGACGCCAGTTGCGGGTGGCCAGCGAGGAGGCACGGCCAATCTTGGAGGTGACTGCCCCAAGGCTCGACAAGTGACCGCGCAAGGCCGACGCAGACCCCATCACAACTTGCAGTATGCGCATCTGCTCCAGCTGCTCCCGCAAGTCGTTTATCCAAGCTGCTGCGGCCACCTATTGCAGTTGGACATTTTGGGCACTGGCACACGTGAGCCCCAGGACTTGCTCATTTCGATAAGCAGATTTCAATAAACAATCAGGGGCTTGTGAGCAGCTTGTTCTTAGTGGTCCCCTGCAGCAAGGCACACGACCTGGCGGTGCGGTGGGACATGATGGTGGAGAACCGGGGTATCAATCCCCGTAAATGTCGCATGGGGATGAGACGTGGACAACCAGACCGGAGTGATGCACCGGCAGCTTACCTCGGACCGGAGGTCATCCATGGACGCTGCTGAGAAGGTCGGGACAAGGTCAGCACCATTCACCAAGGAGGTGACGATGCCCTCTCCCGAGGCCGCAAGGTCATAAGTCATACATGCGGCTGCCTCAGGCACAGAGCAGATAGATAACAAGTTACGATTTTGACACGATATCAGAAACAATGTCAGAAAAATTCATCTTGTGACAATCACGACTGCAGTGAGTAGATGCTGCGGATATTATCTGTATTGCTGAATTTGAGTATCACAGGCAGAGGTTGATCACCAGATTCACCGAGGCAAACCACTCCACACAAGTTCACTGCATACCTGGAGCCACGCAGTAGCATGACATGCATAGAAATTCTGGGTCCTCCCTCAGCACATAGGTCAGCAGAGCAGCAGTGCCCCCCCCCAGGGAGTGACCAACAGCCTGTGCATTGAATACTGAGTAAGTTGGAATAGTGACATAGCTGCATGTGTAGTACAAGGGACACCCAAGGGACACCAACATAATATCCAGCACAGACGAAAAGCAAAGGCAGGAGACATTAGCTACTAGCAAGTATCCTAGCACAGCTTCTTCCTGGCAATCACCCTAGCAGTGCTAAGCTAAGCTCGTCTAAGCCCAAGCAAAGACTGAGGACCTCCATCAGGAGACGGCCATATTTAGAGCAATGTAACGGAGGCATGTGGACAGTCATGAACGAGGCAAGAAAACCGCACCCTGATGAGATAGGTTGGGTGCATCCTGAGGGCCTCTCGAAGTGCTGGAGCAGCCTGTTTGGCAATCCATCTAGCAGCCGCTGCCATGCCGCAGTGTGCATACCCGAGTACCAGCTGCTTCACTCCTGACTGGTCGAGAACAGTGTGGTGGAAGGGCACCACTGCTGCTGTGACACACGTCAGGGTGTCCTTGGTCGAGTGCGTGCCGCGCACGACGAGGAGGATGCGCTTCATGGTGTGGTCCAGGAGCACGACAAATGCCGGCTTCAGGAGCTGGAGCAGCGGATAACAGAGCAGACACAATGTACAGCGGTTAATGGCCTGAAGATCCGCCTCTGAGCTCTCCCAACACTAAGCAAATAACACAAAATACTGCCATGCAAACGCTGTGCTCATGCTCATGCTCCACTCCCCTACTGATAACTGAAGAGTATGAGGAGCTGCAAGGAAGCAATGGCTGTGGTCAAGTTGCAAGCGGCAGCATCCAGGAGGTCAGTACTTGCATTGAGCACTAGTGGTCACATACCTCAGCTTTATGCCGGTAGAGGATCACCTCGCCGGCCTGGAAGCCGGTCGCCTCCAGGAACTCGGCGAGCTGCTTCTTGGAGAAGTTGTAGCAGACGTCGATGAGGCGGCGCAGGTCCTGCAGGCACGCCAGCCACTCGGGCCCCACCAAGCGCTGGCTGCCGGCACCTGCGTACACCCTCGCCACGTCCAGCTGGCCCTGGCCCCCCACAGCATCGTCGGCTGTCAGCATTGACGTCCGTGTCGCTGACAACCCATTGGTAACCCAGATCGTCGCAAGGCTGCTGAGTGAGCCCACAACCCACAATAAGGCATCGGCAGTGTCCTGACCTGGCGGCGGAGCAGGTAATTAATGCCGAAGACGAGGTCGGCGAGGGGCCACTTGCCGAGCGTCTCGCCGTACGTGAAGCGCAGGGTTTCGGCCAACGTGGCCAGCGCCTCGGCCAGCGTGGAGGGCGGGCGCTGCGGCCGGTAGAACCGGCTACGCTGCCGCCGCCTGCGACGAGGCCAGGCCCACGACGTCAGCCTTCAGTGCTACACCTTACGTGGGCTTTCCTGCCGCTAGTGCCACCACTTTACATGGGCTTTCCTGGACCATGCTGTCGTTAGGAGGCAGCCCGTCTGTGGCTGCATTGGGGCGTGCACGTTCTGTGCACCTCTCGCGGCTCTCCCTGGTCTGCTCCCGGCCGCCGCGGCCGTAGGCCATCCACGCCACGCCGTCCGCCCAGCCTGAGGGCCGCCGGAGGGCGGGCCCGCGACGGGCGCGTCAGTGCGGATCGGCGGCCTCTGCGTGGCGGCTGCGAGCGGCGGAGCCCACGACTGGCGAGCGCGCGCCCGAGACTCCAGCAAAGGGCGCGGCGCAAGGGCCGGCGGCGGCGGCGGCGGCGGCGGCACACGGGCGAGGCGAGTCTACCGTCTCCGGCGCCGTCGGCGGGTCTTGTTATCCTGCTGGCCCGCTCAGATCGGAGACGGTACATCTCCTACGCCTTCCACGCCCCTCCACTCCTCTCTGGCTTGAATTGGCCTCCCTTTTCATTTCATGCGCCCCGCGCGCCTTTCTCTCTCCTCACTCTTCTCCTCCTCTTATTTTTTTGCAAATTCTCGTGCACTACTTGTTGCCTGTACAATGTGTTGGCTTGTGAGTTGGCCTCCCTTCCACTTCATGCAGACCGCGCGCCTTCTCTCTTTGGGAGAGCCACTTTCCTTCTGGCTCCGCTGATATGAGCAAGAGAGAGTGCTTCGTAGCTACTTTGTTCCTTTTCCTGCTTGTTTTTTTAGTAAGAACACTCTGCATGCACCAGGCAGGCTTTTACGCTCGCTTGGCCGTCTCGCTGCAGAGGTCTATGGCCCGCGCGCTGCACCTGCGTGCAGGCAGAGCCCTCGCTGCAGCCTCTGGCTCTGGCCAGGGGACCCGCTTCCAGGAACCCAGTCTCTCCGACCTGAGGCTGCTTAGCAGAGGTTACTGAGTGCTTCGTAGCTGCTTCGTTTCTTTTCTGTGCTTAGAATGCTCCTCTTTCTTTGGCTTTGAACATTGTCCATTCTTTTTTGGGCTGGCTTTGCCAGCCCCTCTTCTCTATGGGCGCGCACTTCTCCCTTTTACAGCCGCCTAGGTTTTGGATCAGCAGCCGCATTCTCTTTCTGCACTAGCTTTGCCCGAACTGTGTATGGGCTCAAATTGGCCTCCCTATCACTTCATGCTCATCGCGCGCCTTCTCTCTCTTCGAGAAACAGCTCTTCGAGATTGACAAGCAGTGGCTGTGAGAAGAAGTGGCTCTCCCAATGGGGGCAAGGGCTGTGAGAGGCCAGCCCAAAGAAGAAAAGCGCTCGCCCTGAGAGAAGGGGGGGCTAGCAAAGCCAGCCCAAAATAGAATGGACAATGTCCAAATCCAAAGAATAAAGATAAAACTACAATGATGCAGAGGGATGCTCAGTAACCACGAGTGAGCAACAAAGGAATGGACAGCCCAAAGGAATGGACAAGGTCTGAAAGGGCCGGATGGCGCTAATAGCAGGAGACTAGTCTCAAGACGTCACCAAGTGGGCTCTGAGTAACCTCTAGTCAGTAAGTGCAAGTCTAAATGACTAGAGGGCGGAAAAGCGTCGCCCTGACGAAAAGGTTTCTTCGAGGGTGGCGTCAAGGCAGCACCGCTCTCCCTCATGGGGGGCAGCATCGGCGGCATTCAAGAAGAAGCAGCAGCTCTTCCAAAGTAAGGCGATGGCTGCGAGGAAGCAGCCCACAGGGAAGAGAAAAAACAAGCCCCAGCCCATTTCAGGCCTGCAGCACAGCTCGGGTCCACTGCTAGGCATCAGATGACCGGGCAACCTCTGCGTTCCCGACTGCTGCCTCATATGTACCCCGTCGCACTGGCCTCATCTTTCGCTTGTTTGACGTACACGTGCTACTGGCCATGAGTTCCTCAGCAGCTTAGCTCGAGGCCGCCTTCAGGCTCGCTGGATGGTAGTTGCGTTCACTCTTCGTACTTTGATTGCTGTGGCCCTTATGTTTTTCTGTTTGTATCTCCTCTGGCCAATCAGGACTTAGCGCACAGTAGCCCATCCTTTTAATCACACAGGCCACCTTCGTCCTGCCACTGCCTTCTGCCGTAGGCCGCCACGCAGCATCGGCGCTCGTGGATGGCATTGCAGCTCCTGCAGTTGTCTGACCACGCTGCTGTCATCGACCCAGGGAGTGCAGGCCACTGCAGAAAGCCTCATATTGCTGCTTGCATGCTAGACCGTGGGCTTGAGTGTGGCGTTGAAGGGCCAGCACACATCTAGCACAGAGCAGAACATCATGGTGATGCCTCACGGCTTCATTACCTTTTCGCTGATTATCAGTAAAGGGTATTGACATTAGAAGAGTCCACTGTGCTCCATGATGAGCGCGTCGCTGTGCAATCCTTACTCATCTCGAGCATCCTGGAGGCAGAGGCCTGAAAGGCTGGCAATCCGAAGTAGCACAATCAAGCACGGGCTCTGCAGTGTGCTCACAAGATACTTATTGCTGCTAAGATGATGGACGAGGCAGGCGGGTGAGGCCCCGGCAGAAGCGCAGCTCGTTTATGGCCATGCAGGCTGTGGAACACGACGAGCATACGTACTTGCCAAGTGCCTAAGGTGGTTAGCACGAATAAATCAAACTGCTCTGCAGCGGGGTGAGAGTCTTGTAAGAGCAGGTAAGGGTCTGGAAGAAGTACTCAGATAGGAAGCAGTTCCTTGATCAACCCGATGCATAAGTGCAAACTAGCAGAAGTAGCTGCTGCATGTAGAGATGCCAGCAGTTGCTCGACCTAGACGGCAATAAATCCTTATCGGACAGGCAGCCAGCCGTGGTAAGCTAGCCTGTTGCTAAGTGCCAGGAGGATGATAGGAATATACCGCGGTGAGAATCGGAATACTGATCCTCACGGAGATGCTGAGGATGGGCTGCATCGTTTTCAGACAACAAGTTCCTGACAAATGATTTTGGGCTGCCGAGGACATCTTTCACCAACTGCTTGGTCAGCACCAGCCACTTTGTGTCCATGACTGCAGCTTCATACACGAATACTGTGAAGCACATGCTGTGCTGCACATCATGCATACAAACGGTGGTGGTGGTGATGATGTACATTCCTTTGGGCTGGCCTCTCACAGCCAATGCCTTACACTGGTAGAGCTGTTTCTCGATGGCCTCTAGGAGAGGCGCCGGATAAGTGGCTACAAGCCAGGTATAGAGCATGTGACCTCACTCTGGTGATTGGTGGTGCCAAAGTGAGCTAGTGGAGTGGCTGTTGAAGCCACCAAGGAGGACAGAACTAGCCGGCGCAGCTTCATTGTCAGCTGCAGCAGATGATGCCAAGGGACATGACAATGCCAAGGGACATGACAACGTCAGCCCATGACCATCAGCAGAGTGTGGCTACTGAGTTGCCCGTCCGAGAAAGTTTGTGACTGCAAGTTCAACAATAAGCACCACTGTTAGTGGCAAGCTGCATCAAGTCAATTCAGCAGCGGATAGGAGGGATGGAGCCTGACCTTGTTCCCAGCGTCTTGGGGTCGTTTTCGAGAATTTTGCTTGTGCATCTGGCTGTATTTATGGACGCTGGTACTTAGCGCCGAGATCGAAGAGCTGGCAAATTGCCTCTCAGGTCTTTACCTCGACGCTAAGTCGCGTGCACCCGAGGTCATTGGTCGAGGATCCGGATGCAACCGACGACCGAGCATCTGTTCCTTTCCATCAGGCCAGTACTGCTGAGAGCAAGCGCGGCCAGATTAACTGGTGGCTGGGAGAGGCCAGCCCAAAAGATTGGACAAGGTCTGAAGGAGTCGGAGTGCTAAGGACTGAGACAGCAGTAAGCGCACTCTCAGTAACCTCAGTACTGCTGCGACAGGGTGCCGGCCTCCACATTTCCAGGACCCTTCCCTCGCTTGCTGTGGCAGAAGACTATCAACGACAAAAGAAGGAACAAGCGCGGCCAGATTAAGTGGTGGCTGGGAGAGAGTCGGATGGCAAAGCCAAAGGAGTGCCGTAGCCATAGGTACGTGAATGCAATTTCGTGTATTTGAAACAAATGAAGGCCAAATTGAGGGGGCAGAGGCGAGGAGGGAAGCGGGGCTGGTGACGCTGGGAAATAGACAGGCAAGGCGAGGTTTGTTGGTAAGAATGGACAAAAGAAGAACAAAGTTTACATCTTATTTCGGGAAAAGAAAGGGAGCAAAACGCAATGGCGGCAGCCAGGCTCGGGGTTCAGGGCCCGAGACCCTTGTACGTGCCACTTATTCTCGAACGTGCCGGTCCGCGGAGCGTCAGGCCCCAACGGCGCTTCCGGAGGGCCTGCGGTCATGATAGCCGGCACCCGGCCGGCGCGGCGTGCCGGCCGCTGAGCAAACGTGGCAACACGAGTGACGTCGTGGCGGCGCGCGCGCCCGTGTCATACGCCGGTGGGCGCGCCGCGGCGGTGCGCACGTGAGCCACTGCGCACTTGCACAGGTGCCGGCCCGAGGCGGCCGTACCGACCGCCCGAGGGGGCCCTGCGCGGGCAGGGCGGAGAAAATTTTCCCGCCGTCTGGCAAAGCGGGAGTCCCTAAGTCCTGAAATCCTCCAAACCCGCCGCGACCACCTCCGCCGGCCCCAGCACCTCGTTCTCTCGCCACCACCTTCACCGCCGCCACCAGCACCGCCACGGTCCCCTCACCGCTATCAGCGCTCCCCCACATCGATTTAATGTCGGCAGCCGCAGCTCTTTCCGCTACCCTCGCCTCAGCCACATCTATCTCCGGTTCCAACCCCGCTGCCGCCTCAGCCACCGCTATCTCCTCTACCACTGCCGCCGCCATCGGCACCTGCCCCGCGACCGCGGCCACCAGCGCCGCCTTCGCCTCCGCCCCCGCCGCCTCCGCCACTGCCGAGCCTGGTCGGCAGTGGCCAGCTTTGCGTCAGGGAGAGCTTATGAGGACAGTACTTCGACAGATGCTTTGAGAGGCTCCTGCTGTGAAGACACATTAGCAACAGCTTCAGTCCGTCCGACCTCCTGTCTCTCGCGGTTACTGAGCTCTCTTGACTACGTTCTGCTGCACTGGGCACACACGCCAGGCCTCGCCAGCAAAACGTTCTTTGCGGTTGAATAATATTTCCTCCACCGTTGCCACACCTCGATTGCGCAGCCCTACTCTAAAACCTGTTCAAAAGCCCTCTCTGCTTAGTCATTTGCAGCTGCTCTTACCGTGGTGAAGCACGTATATGACTTGTTGTTCGCCCAGTCTCGAGGACTGCGTTGAGTGACTTGAGGCTGCTTTGAGGGACCCTACCTTGCCTTGCAGCTGGCAGCTTGTTGGACTGACTGACTGCAAAAACTGCATCAAAGCATGGCTGTGAGAGAAGGGGTACGGTAAGAATGTTGGCCACAGATGTACGTGTGGGGGAAAATTGAAGCCATCAAGATTGACTGATGACTGACATAAGCTTTCTCAAGAAGAGCACTTCTCCCAGTCAGTTGCTATAATAAGGGCCTGTATGCTGTATTGCTGGACCACAGCAATACAGCAATACACGCCAAAGATCTCTGAGCGAGCTCCAGCCCACTGTGGCTATGTGCGTGAAGTCTTGGCTGAAGGCCCTACACGAGAACACAGAAACATCCGGAGTCTTAGACTGAGCACCAACGATACATCCTTATATCTCCAGCCGGATGCATGCCCGGACACACGATGGTCGACTTTGCCGGGGAATGGTTGAGAAGGCGTACCATACAGAACCAATACAGAAGAGTGCGATGTGAAAGTTCCTCAAATCCATGGGATGGCGGTGAGTATTGCATGTCGAGACCCTCAACTTTTCAGCATATGGGCTCTGCTACCTACTATCTGTGGTCTGCTTCCTCGTACTAATACACACAGATACGATGTGGCCTAGAGATAGTTGATTTGGACAGCCTCTGCAGTAGGTGTGCGGCACAAGAACAGCAGCGGTTGCCCATCTTTCGTGATCAGTGAGAGTTGCTCCATGTTGTGCACATGCTGCTGTGCCACCAACTACGTTGGCGCCTACTAGGACTACAAGGATAGAGGCAGGGGCCCAGATGAAGCGAGCATAAAGCAGAGGCCTCCAAGATATTGTCAGCACCAAAATAAGCAAAGCGTACTCTACTTTGCCACTTCAAGAAGATCAATTCCGTCATGGACGATCCGCGGCAAAGGATTCAGGCAGCTGACCGCAGGGATATGCAGTATACAGACCAACAACATGTGCTACAGCGCCTGTGTCAGATGATGGCATTAGTACCACACCTCCTACTACATTGGCATCTCACTGTGACTATCGGTTGTCCTTGCTTGGTTAAATTGCTCGTACTCCAACTCCTTGGCTTGCACATGTCACTGGCCCCTGTAATAAAGAGTAAGTAGGACAGACTCATTCTTTGCTTGTGATGCCGTCACAAACGGGTAGCATAGTAAAGTAGCACGCTGTAGGGGCCAGTGCATGGCACATCAAACTCAAAACACTAAGCGGCTAATCTGACCTCACTCCCTCCTCGTCTCTAACATGATGGGTATCATGCCAAGCCAAAGTAGCTGTACTAGCTGCACAGCACGTCCAGGCAGCTGACATTTGATGCATGGCTACACCTCATCTGTTTCCCATTTGTGTTGATGTGCTGGCATTACAGGAGTCAAGCAGAACTCAATTGGCTGTGCTTCTTGTCACAACTGGCCATTTTCACCGTCATCACTGTATATGGACGGCAAGTCCTTCGCTCACAGTCGCTGTTCACAGAAATGTGAGGGTCAACCCTTGCGCGAGACTGGAAGCTTCATTTCAGGTAAGGTAAGGTCATACTATCATAGAAGTCCGATTGTGTTCCGAGTCTCCTTCTGTGGCCTTCATGCACTACGGCCTTGGTCAGTCACCAGCGCAGCAATAGCAGGCCAAGAGCGCGGTTATTTGGTGGCTACATCCTACCTGCCTTCACTCTGCTGCCAAGTGAAGCCCTGTCTTGTGCTTCAGCGCTCCCCTGCCCATCGTAGACCCACAGCTAACTTGCTGCACCATGCAGTGCTGCTAACAGTTGCAGAAGTGACACCACATCTCTGAAGCCAAAAGCTCAAGAATGCAGGCTCTTTATTGCAGTCAAACATCACACACGTCATACACAGGAAACTTGTGATGATTCGGCCACTGGCGATTGATTTTCCAATGGCGCGAGAATGTGAATGTAGATGAGGTCCCTCGCTCTGTGTGAGTGCACCGCTTTGTGCTCCTTACATCAAAAGAGGAGCTTATGGCCTCAGCACCTTGCTGGCAAACCGGAGCTCTTATGGAGCCAGCAGGGCCAAGCGCAGGCACGGTGCAGCATGCTCATGAGGTATTATTGGTATGACGTGAGAGGGGGATGTACAGGCCCTGCACCCTGACCATGGCGGCGCCGCCAAATGATGTGCGACTGTGAGGCGCCTTCCTCAAAATGCCTCTGTGCAGTGTATAGCCAGTGGCTTGCTCCTGTCGGCAATCTAGGGGAGGTTCCCATTTCCTACATTGGGGTAGAATGCCATGCCGCAGGGCGTGTAGGAGCCATAGCGCGACTGAATGATCGTGTCAAAGTCATTGTCGCGCCTGATCCATTTGGGGTCCAGCACAAGGGATGTGGCATTGTAAATGGTCATGTACACTTTGTGGTCGCCGTTTTGATGGATAGTCCCATAGGGAGTTGGCAGCGGGCCAGCGTTGGGGTGTGCGCCTGCCAAGTACTATCAAACCTGATTATGACCAGGTCAAGAGGGAGCTGGCTGCAGAGGAGCCAAGAGGAGCCAAGAGCACATACTCACAGATTCATGGCAGCATCATCAATGGACATAGCCCCGCGCAAATGATGACCCATTTGCAAGCATGGGTACTGACCAGGGTTGTTGAGGTCAAGTGCGTAATCGGCAACAGCCAAGCGGTAGCCCTGAAACTTGTTGGAAACGCGGATGTAGGATGGACCCGAACCGGTACCTAGGAACAGCTCGTCAACAATCTTCAAGCTTGTGGCGTTCGTATAGTCGAAGTAGATGACCTGTTCCAGCAGCATGCCAATGGGAGCATGGGAGCATCAAAATCCTGCTGCATGAGCCGACATAGTAGCACATACACTACCGCAATTATCCGACATACTATGCCATGATTTGGCTGCCAATGCAGAGTGAGAGATGTAAGAAGCCTAGCAAGATACATGCAATGCAAATTCATCCAACTGGCTGCAAGAGGACAGTCACAAAGTGCAGCAAGCCCCATCTGATTGATTTGGTCAGATGGAGAGGCAGGCCCACCGAGCCGGCTGCGTTAAGGGAGATGAAGCCGCGCTTGTACAGGGTCGTTGACTGGTTGAAGAGGAAGCCTTGTACAAGCTCAATGTGGTGTGGTACCGGGTTGTACCCATAAATTGCAGTCAGGTCCAGAACCACAGTCACCTTGACGGGGTTTGTCTTTGGCTCCACCAGGTAAATCCTGCCCGTCATGGCGCCTGCACCATGGTAGGGAGCAAAATGCTGCAGTAAGCTGCAATGCAGGAGCAACACATTCTACATACTGTGAAGGCTGGCAGCGCAATTTTTTCATGATGGGATACACTCTGACACTCGCAGCACAGATGCTAGCGCGTGCTTACCAGTAACGTAGGCGCGGGAAGCCCCTTCAAGAGCGATAAATTTGGCTGCAAAATTGCCAGCGCCCGGTTCTGTTGTGACAGTCTTCAGGAGGGTGCGGTTGGACAAGCCCCAGATTCTGATTGTACTCATCACCTGGAGGCCTGCGACCCACAATTGGCATGCACGGACGTTCCTCAGAGAGGAAGAGGACATTTCAATGCAACAGCATGTGTCAGAATCTGCCAACTAACACCAACAGGACTGCAAAACAGCTCGTGACAAGTATAATTTAAGCTCGTCTTCACGGTGACGACTTCTTGCCCGTCTGTGCCTCTTCTTGTGATGGTTGACAAAGTACCTGGAGATCCGGCATAGGCTGAGGAGGGGACAATGTAATCCGTGGTGATGAAAAGGTCCTGTACTTCAGTTACGGCCACTCCATAGGGCTGCAGGTCAGCTGGAGAGGGTGCCGGAGGGTAGGTCGCAACAACGTTTGAGTATCTGTCAACCTCCACAAGCTGGCCACCTGTCCCGCCTGGACACGGAATACACACACACACCATGCATGTCAGGAGGTTGTGGCTTAGAAATGCCCTTTGTCCTGTTTGACATCTCTTCTGCAGGGAAAAGCAGTAAGGCAGCCTGCATTTGTGGGAAAGAAGGGCTGAATCGTCTTTGTACTACGGCCTCAGTAGTACAACAGGCAGAGCCCTAGGATTTTCACTGTATGGAACAACTGATTGTCCATAAAGGACGCTTTGAAGCAGATTATGTGCATAAGACAGAGGACATAGCTGCCAAGACAGAAAACCAGATAGTTTGGCTTCATTAGTGGATACTGTCACTCGTGTCGTCCTTATGATTTCCAAGACACAAAGACACGTTGTAGCTCCTTGACATCCCAGGTTGCATTCTATGGCTGTGCTAATATTAAAGTGAAGCTTTCTAAGCCATTCACTTGCATAAAACATGTATCTGCATATTTCGGCTCGACACATGGGTCGTCTTTGTCACAAGACATTATGTTGGTCTCAGAGCAGAAGCTTAATTCTGCCATATCAGAGATCTGTTGTGGCCATTCTTAGCATTCTCACTTGGTAGGAAGGTTGGTTTCTGAAAGGGGGGGAAGGGGGGGGGGGGGGGGGGGTTTTNTGGGGGGGGGAGTTGTTGCCAATACAACGCACCAGTTGGGCCGCCGGCCATGGCAACCAGCCAGTTGCCATTTTTCACGGGGATGATACCGTATGGAGATGACGAGGTATTGATCCTCACGGAGCTGCTCAGGATGGGCTGCAGGGGGACCGTCAGGTTCCAAACGAACAGATTGGGCTGCCACATCCAGCCAGTTGATGCCAAGCTCAGTATCATCAATTGCAAAAGCGGAACTGGAGAGCCACTCTCAGCGCAGGGGAAGGGCCCTGCCAGCCTTCGTCATGAGATCACTTAGAAGTCAGAGCTGTGATGCACAGAGCACGCATTGTGTTAATATTGATAGTCGGGCAAGGAGTAGGACACTGAGTCTACCCTGCAGGTGAAAAAACTTCTGCCTTTACCTGGAACTGGTTGCCAGTTCCGACGTATTGGCCAGTGATGTGGCTGGTGAAGCCGCCAGAGAGGGCAAAGAAATTGTCATAGCTCAGCTGGACCTGAGTCGGCTGTTGCATGTAAGGGGGATGGCAAGACACGCCCCGTCAGCCCAAGCTTTGTCGGCTGATGCTGATTGGAAATAGCGGTGCAGTTGAACCGGCCAGCGGCAATGTCAGTGGCAGTAACATCATTGCATTCAGATCCGAGCAGGAGGCTCTCCTACCTCGTTGCCACGATTGATTCTCGGGTTGTTGGAGAAGGCCAGTTTGAGAATCTGGCCGTAGTCAGGCCTCGTGGCATCAAGGGCGAGGTTGATCAGCTTATCTGTCTCGTTCTTGATGTCATTGCCTGCAAGCCCATGCACAGTATGTGAGGCCCACTTGCACTTGCGATTGCTTGCCCACGTGCGACCTACGAGCCCGCATGCCGTCTGCAAGGCTCCTCTGGACGTGCAGCTTTGACTGGTCACCGACCACCACACATCGTTTGACATTCTCGGCTCGGGCAGACCGGGGGAAGTGGCTTGGTCGCTGACAGACGCGGGAGAACCGACTGACAGAGGCCGTGCATCAGCGCCAAGGGAGCGAGAGGCCCGAGTGGCAAGGAGAGGGGGCTGCTGGAGGAGGATAGGGCAGGCCCGGCAATCGTATCAGAGCGGCTCAGGAGTCGGTGGTCAGCAGGAGGAGCTGTACCTGCCCAGACATAGAAGTAATTGCCAATGCCGTGGTTCTGAGGAGGCGGGGGTGGCGGATGGAAGGGGGTTGGGGGCGAGTTAGTGGGGGCCGCGCTTTTTTTTTTTTTTTTTTTTTTTTTTTTTTTTTTTTTTTTTTTTTTTTTTTTTTTTTTTTTTTTTTTTTTTTTTTTTTTTTTTTTTTTTTTTTTTTTTTTTTTTTTTTTTTTTTTTTTTTTTT
>WELB01000098.1:479885-494804 GCA_009602725.1 Spirogloea muscicola
GGCGGACGCGGCGGCGGCGGGGGCGGCGGCGCCCGTGACGCCGCGCGCGTCCGGGCGGCCGGCGCGGGAGCGCAAGAGCGTGGACAAGTTCGTGGTGGAGGACGCGCGGCACCGCGACACGGCCGTGGACGTCAAGCAGGTCCGCGCGCCGCGCAGCTCGCGAGCAAGGAGGTCGGGTCGCCGGGCGGGACTGTGAGGCCAGCTGAGGCCACGACGGCAATGCAGAGCACCGGGCCCGGACTGCCGTGACTGACTGCTGTGACCAGGTCTTGCAAGGACTGCCTTGAGGCGTGGCGACAGCCGTCCCGCTCCTCGCCTCGATAGGCCTTGCCCGCGCAGCCGGCACTGTAGTGAGGCAGCCCCGCCCGCGACAGTCGCTTGGCTGCTCTGCGCATGCGCCGAGGGCAGGGGAGGTTGTATGGGAGGCTGGTCGTAGTCGAGCCAGCCAAGGACGCCCCCAGAACAAGGGCAGGCTGAAGAGTCCTGGCGCAGTGATGCGCTGTAGCTAGCGCTGCGCATCAGATGACTACTTTTGGGGTCAGCTTGCATTCACTTGTTGGTGCCGACGACCACTGTATAGGCAGCTTACTGTCGGGGTTGCTTACCCCCCTCTGCTCGCACCCTCCCCTTCGACTGCTGCAATGGGGACCAAAGGCGTCATGTGGGGAGGCGGAGCACGGGACACTCGCCATGCGGCAGCGCATGCTCTCAACAAGCTGACAGCTGTGCAAGCAGGCGCCGGGCCGAAGCTGATGTACCGCCTGCTGCCTCTTGCAGGGCTCCGGGACGCCGCTCAAGGACATCCCGAATGGTCAGCAGGCCCCCTCTTGCCTGCCTCGCACACTTTGTGTAGCATGAAGCCTGAACACTTCGGCGAGCTGCTTTCTTGAGTGCGGCAAACTGTGGCGCGTAGCAAGCTGACACGAGGAGGGCCACATAGACTGCCGAGTAGTGGTCAATGTCGAGCTGCGTCCAGCGGGCTACCAGTAGTGGCCTGGCGAGCCTTGTGACTTTCAGCAAGGGCTGCCCAGCATCCTGCACCTCAGCCTCTCGTGGCCTTCACGCCCCTCACTGATGCTTGCAGTGACTTTCAAGCTGGCGAAGCTGCTGCGTAGTGACCGACTGCTCGCCATGCTCCACTCGCTGCTGTACAACAAGCGCGCCAAGGTGTTCACTGATTTATCTTGGTCTTGAGCAGCCCTGCATGTCACACTGTGCTGCAATGTAGACTGGCAGAAGCTTGAGCAAGACCAGACTTTGATGGGAACTTGGCGCTCACCAAGCCACAGGGGAGCCTGACAGATGAACGTTGTGAAGGCGAATATCCAGGAGTTCTCGGGCTTTGTATACGGCGAGAACAAGGTGAGACACCCTACCCTACATTTGCGGCACTGAGGCGAGCAGGTCTGTGGCTGAGTGACCGACAGACTGTATGCAGTGGCATGCAGCAGTGGTGTGCACACTCAGCCAGCCTGTGCAATGCAGCTCATGAGTGCTGGCCTGTTGTAAGACGAGCCTTCTCACCTCCGTGGGGGGGGAACTGGGCATCTGAGCAGGAGAAGGAGAGGAGCAAGGTGAGGGACAAGCTCGAGTTGTATACCAAAGAGGGACTCTCGCAGCTTCTTGACCTCTTCGACCTTCCCAAACTTGGCAAGAAGGTCCTTGCTACTCACCTCGCGATGCCCAAAGCGAACCGTCAGCTCTTGTGATTATTCGCCGCTCCGCTACTTGATAGTGGCAAAGATCCGTGGCCAATGTCAGGTTGCTCGATCGGGTGCTGCTCTGAGCAGGAGGAGCAGGTAGCTCGTGTATTGGAGTTCCTGGACTCACCTCGGCAGGTGTCCAGCGTTGACCTGGCCAAGAAGGTCAGCTCCAGGTGGAGTTCCTCCTTGCATGCCCCAAATCATTACAGTTGGGTAGGTGATGATCAGTCCAGGTTGCGCTGACACTAACGGTCACGATGCAGGAAGAGAAGGCTGCTCAGAAGCGGCCTGCCAAGGCAGCAAAGTCAAAGACACCCAAGGTACGTCAGCAGGTGACTGGGGCTAGTCACTTGCCAATCAATGTCAAGCCAACAATGATGTTCAGAATTTGTGGTGCTCTCAAACTGCAACCACGAACACCAGCCTGACAGAGCGCTCGCTACTCTTGCTGCTCCCGACACAGCTTCTTTGTGCTTGCACAGCAGCTCGAGATTGAGCATGGTTCTGCTCTCAAGAAGAAAAGGAAGGCAGAGGGTCTCAGTAAGAAAGATGAGGAGGAGCTGGAGAAGGAAAAGGAGCAGGAAGAAGAGGTCGACAAGGAGGAGCTGGAAGAGGAAGAAGAAGAGGACAAGGAGGACGAGGGCAATGAGGAGGACAAAGAGGAGGAGGAGGAGGACGATGCAAAAGAGAGTACAGAGAAGAGAAGGAAGACGAAGGTCAAAGCTTCCTCTACCAAGCCGAAGAAGCCCAGCGCCGCAACAGTGACACCCTCCAAAGTCACTGGTCGGGGTGGTGCTTCTGAAGGTAAAAGGCTCATGCATGGAAGATTTTACGGCATGCTTGCATATGTAGTCGCCAGATTGGCAATCAAAGCATTTAAGTATTCCTCTACCATCACAAGTGCACCTTAACGAAGAAGCTCTGCAAGCTGATGGCTCTGAACGTAGGTCAGAAGAAGATGCCCAGTGACACGCAGCTCCGGAAGAAAGTTGCTGAGATTCTCAAGTCTGCCGATCTTGGCCAGGTCAGCTGTGCCCTAAGCTAAGCCTTCGCTCTGTGAGAAGATGAGCAGATTGCACATGATTGCGGGCATGTACTGATGAACAGTATGATGGTAAGAAGATGGCGCATGATGGGCTGTCACGCGAACATCAAGCGCATCGAGTTAATTGAGATGGAAGATGCTGATTTTCCTTATGTCCTATTCCCTTGACACAAGCTCGTTGGGTGCATTGTGCAGCTTTCTTTGAAGAAGGTCCGGGAAGAGCTTTGTAAGTCCTGCCCCAATGATAACCCTCCTCCCCACCCACCCCCCCCCCCCNCCCACCCCCTCCTTTCCACCTCCCCCACTCCCCCACGCGCTCTTCGCCCCAATCCCCCACTCCAATATCACAGTTGTGCCTGGTTGTCTAGGGGTCACTGTCTAGCTGTGGGGTTTCATTCAGGAGAAGACATTCGAGGCTATGTCTGCTCCAGTTGGCATGCCGAGTCTCGACAACTCTTATCAGAGGTGCTAGGGGCAGGTCACAAGACACAGTAGTGTCTGCGCTAGCAAGGCTCAGGGTGCAAGGAGCTAAAACACTATGCTGACATGTATAGCAAGCTCAAACAACCTTCTGCAGCAAGTCATTTCGCTGTCAACGTGGACCCCAAGAAGGCCTTCATCAAGAAAGTGGTAGAGGAACTCATGCCCGAGGATAACGACGAGGACGATGACAAGGAGGACAGGGGTGCTACTGCAGATAAAGAAGCTCCTGCTCCTGGCAACCTGAAAAGGGACAACGAGGAGGCCACAGATGGGCCTATTACAGGCGAAGATTCGAAGGCATCAAAGGACGATGAAGAGTCTAAGAAGGTGAGGTGGCAACTTACACCTTATCTGGAGCCTCCTATTTGTGACTGCTTGTAAGTGCCAAACATGAAATCGTGTGGTGGTCAATACTGTGTCAGCCCAGGAAGTCGAAGCTTTTGTTCAACCAAACACAATTCAGCCATAATAGTGGACGCACAAACAGACGCAGAGAGAATGAAGTACTTACTCTAAGCTGAGACTACATGTGCAGGATAGAAAAGTAAAGGACCACGATGAGAAGGTGGATGCAGCTCTCGCTGTGGCCAAGAATGAGCCAGGCAAAGGAGAGAGGCAATCCGAGCACCCGGAGGCGGATGATGGCAAGTCGAAAGCAGATGGGAGAGATCAGGACGAGGAAGATGTGCTGGAAAAGCAAGTTGAAGAACACACGCATCAGGGAACTTGAATGTAAGCTACAAATGAAGCATGTCGGGCTCAGCAAGTTTTGGGGTCTAAAACCTCCTGACGTGCAGCGCGGGCAGGGCTGCCAAACCCGAAGTGGAGATTGGAGAGGCTACTGGAGGCACCTGAGAGAAGCTCGGAGCTATGTCAGCTGTGGATCCTGCCTGCAGACGCAAAGTCTGCCTGTCACTGCAGCAGATTCGGGCTTCAAGTCCAGTGGTATAGATTGCCAGTGAGCAGAGGATGAGGTACTTGAAGAAGCAGGAGCCGGGTAGTGGTGTCCTTCATACGTCAAGGTGGCACAAATGCCAAGAGGTGGCCCTAGTCAGAGCTGAGGCTGCGCCCCACTCAGTAGTGAAGCAGTCCTATGCTCGCTGGCCTGAGGGCTACTCTGTGGGCTGTCGTCCTCCTGCCTAGCCTGCATGACGAGACTGGAGTGCGAGAAGAAGGCGTGCAATGAACATGCAATAGAAGGGAGGCAAACCCAAGCCAGTATCCACTTCGTAAGAAGAACAAAGAGAAACCAGTCACCTTTTGAGAGGACGTTGACTTAAGTGCTCCACGTTGTGCAAGCCGAGTGGGGCGTTGTTTCAAACCTCCACGGCTTGCAAGGGCCTGAACCCTGAGCTCCCCAGATCTCAAATCCAAAGCTTTGGGACAGCGCTTCTCGGCCCCCTCAGACCTCGTCAATGGCTTTCGGGCTGGCTGTTCACAGCCACTCTATGAACAGCCAGCCCGAAGGCAATCGATCGCGAAAGCCCGCAAGCGTCTGTCTTTCTTCGTTTGGAATGGAGTGGGTTTGGGCGAGCCACTAAACCCAAACCCCGGAACCAGGGCCGTGCGCCTTGGCCTCCTGCCGCCGCCGGCGTGCAAGCAGGGCGGGGCGCCGGAGCGGCGGCCGCGTCAGTGACTGCTTCTTGGCGGAATCCGAGCTTTGGGCTGGCGTCGGACCGGGGACCCCTGCCGCGCCACACCCGCCCCTGCCGCGCCACACCCGCCCGCCGGCGCTGCGCGCTCCCTCTCTCATCTTAGGCGTGGGCTCCTGCGCCCGCCTCGCTCTATCGCCCGCTCCCGCAGCCACACCGCCGCCCGCCTCTGGCCGAAAGCAGTAGTGGGCTTACCCCGTGAGACAGAGTCCCTGGTGGTGGAAGAGCTTCACCGGTGTCCACTGCCCGCTGCCTCGCGCGATTACTCCAATGCCCGACAAAAGCGGCAGCCTTTAGCAGGCTGTGCGGCTCGCTAGCTCGCCTGTGGAGGCTCGGCAGGCGAAGATGGGCAAGTCCATCCGGTCCAAAAAGGCCAAACGACTGCGCACGCAGCGTCGTGAGCTGGTGGAGGGGCACTACCAGAAGAAGGAGGACGTGAAGCAAGCGGTGCTGGCAGCCGTCCTCCAGCAGAGGGAGGCCGCACAGGCTGCCCTAGCTCAGCCCATGGGTGCGAGCTCTTCTTATGCTGAGCCGCTATATCACCGTGGCCTCATGCCCATTGAATATGTATGTGGACCGTCTTTTAATGTGGGCTGTTGAGTTTGTCTTGCTCATCCTTGTCTAGGCTGGCTACACTGTACGAAGATCCTTGCGGAATGGCAAGGACGTCAGGTGGCGTGCTGAGCACTGGAAACTTGAGTCAAACCGCGCACGCATCTGATACTGTGCTTCTCTGCTTTCCTCACCTTGCAGTAGAGGAGGTGCATTTGCAAGAAGGCGCTAGTGCAGCAAGTTTGGACAGCAAAACTATGATGGCTGTTGACAAAGCTGTGTTGCCAGAGCGAGCTCCAGGAGCACTGAAGCCACAGGGAGGTGTTAAGAAGGGCTTCAAAGTGGGTGGCCCCAGGGTAAAGATGAGCATAGGGAGACGCCGAAAGATGGAGAAGAAGGCCCAGAAGCAGAAGGAGTTCCCTGTGTGAAGCTGAAAGTCTGTGCTGGCGGGAATCTAGAAGCTGCCACACACAGGACCTTTCTGTTCAGTTCCTGTGGCCTCCTGAGAACCTGTATATACCTTCTCAAGCTACCTTCTGGCGATGGCAAATATTGTGCTGGGAACTCAAAGTTGAGGAAGGGACTACAAGAGGAAGAGCTTCGCTTGCAGACTACAGTACGTCTACACTCTATGCAGTCACTGGGTTCTTGACTAATGATGAGGCTCAAGCTTGACTCTTCATCTTGGAATGGACTGACAGCACAAACTACAACCACTCTCATCCTCTTAAATGTGCACACAAGAATGGCAAACTTGCAGGCGGCAATCCAGACATTCGGGACCCTTTCCTTTAAGATGCTTTCCTGATCATCTCAAGCACACCTCTAGCAGCGTGGACCTAGACAAACCCAGCATGCAATGTGCACACAGATGAGGTGTCATTGCATGCGACTTGCTGTAACAATGTTCAAGTGTGACTGAGACTAAGCAGTACTGCTGACAGGATACTTTGTGGATGCGCACTGCTGCTGAATCTCACTGGTCGAAGTTAACTGGTCAATGCATGAAGGTACACAGCTCCCAATTAGGAGAAAGAATGTGTCACACAAGATGACAAGATGACAACTTACAACCAGCTGCAGTCCATCCCGCTACTGTGCTATTTATGTGGTCTTGCATTACCTCCAAGGTGCAGTAGCAGTAGCATTCCTTGACCACCTCGCGCACTTCAGGACCTGCTTGATCTGGGTGCTGACGGCAGCTGTTTGCGAACATGGACAGCGAAGGTGATGCCAAGCAAGGCTTACAAATGCTTGGTCCATCTGAGGAAGAACGTTCGATGTGCCACTCTATGATCCGATTCTAACTATCTTGCTGCTGCTAGAGGAAGTAATCAGGTGCCGGTTTCTTCGAAGGAATGCCCCTCGACTCCTGCAGCATGACATAGACCTCTAGCTGAATTCAGTCAATCATAAGGCCAGAGTATGAGTCTGAAAAGTTGAGTGCCTGACAAGCCACGCATTCATACAAGACACAAGATATGACTTGGGGTTGACCATCCCCATACCTGAGGCGCGGCCACAAACACTTCGAATTTCTTTTCGAGGTTCTCATCAAGCTTGAGAATGGCCGCAACGTTGCCACACCTGCTTTGCAGAGAAGCCTCACCACAGCATGCTGATATAAGTAGACAAACTTGCTGCTCACTTGTCAGGCAGACATTCCCAGCAGTACCCTATATCTATACCCGATATCCTTAGCTCATTCCTCTGAGGCTCTTCACTCCTCTTCTTTCAATTCATGCCTGCATTGGAAGGTTATTTCCAAACCTTACCTGTAACAGTAATTGGGTGCTGACCAAACTGTCACAAGCTGTTCATTAAACATCCACTTGTAGCCCTCCATGACCAACTGATGAGCTCGGGCGATGACTTCAATCTTGTTGGTGTGATTGAATTGCGACACAACATCTCCTCCAAATAGATAACCTGCTCCCCGTGGACTCAAGCCCCATGCCTCAATCTCTTCGGGATCTGACCATAGAAGGTCACACATTGCTCCATCATGAGGCACCTCCTGCTTTCGGTCGATTGTGCGGATCTGTTCGTCTTGATCAGGCACAATGTGGTCAGTGCTGTGCACGGACATGGGCGCAGGCAACTGCCTTTGAGGCCAATGCTTGGGATAGCAGATTCAGACACGGTCAAAAGCAAGCACGGAATTAAAAACTGCAGTTATAGTAACTCCACAACTGGGACGCGACTAAAAGGGAATCTATACTACAAGTGTGTATCACTAAAAAGACGACTACCTCATTCAAAGTCCTGATAGAAGGTGACAATCCACCATGAACTCCAAAAATTTGATTCTCAATCAGAGCTGACAAGCTGTCATAGAAGCACAGACACTGAGAACCTTCTCAATCAGAGCTGACAAGATGTCACATAACCACAGACACTGAGAATCGTCCTTTTAAGAGTACTCAATCTTACTACTGGACAATACCTCCGCAAAACCAAAGAAGAAACTAGCAAACCTTGCTAAAGGCAGCAGTACATCATTCACTCCACTGAGCAGCTTAATGTGGACAGCTGTGTTGACAATACCTGAGGTAATCGAAAATGTCTGTGCAGTAGCGCCACACATTGGCTGACCCGTACTTGCGCAGGCACTCGTCATAAAAGCCGTAGACCTACAAAAAGCAGCAGCAGAAAGAGCCATGCATATGAAGGATCTAGGCCCTCCTGTTCCAGGGTTGAGGCTTTCCCAGCACGCCCTCATAACTGTGACCCGCTAGTCCATGTGTTGAGCCTCTCTCTACGTGAGAGGCACATGCAAATGGCCCATAAACGGGGATCCGCAGCTCAATAGCAGAAGCTTCATCAGCTTGCAGCAAGCTGCCAGCCACCAAGTGCTAAGCAAGTTCCTTCACTTATGCAGCACGGGCGCTGCGCTAACTCACACCGTGCAGCCAAGAAGCCTTGGGCAGGGACAGTTTCAGCAGCAGCCTTAGTCAGTAGCCTTAGAGGCTACATCTCTTTCCCAGATTTACAACAAGGATCATGGATAACAATTGGGACGCTGGCCGCACACCTTTGTGATCTGCCGGCTTTCGTGATTGCCCCGTATCAGAGTGATCCTGTCTGGATAGCGCACCTGGCGGCCAAGATGAGTAGGTCATCTGATCAGATCATCACTTGCGCCGCTCTGTCTGTGTGCAGCTGCGGAGGCGCAGGAGCTGTGTTGACAGTGCCGGGGGCCAGTGGGGTGCATACCTTGAGGGCGAGGAGGAGGAGGAAGGTCTCGACAGAGTAGAAGCCGCGGTCGACGAAGTCCCCCATGAACAGGTAGCTGGTCTGCGGGCAGTCCCCGCCGACCTTGAAGAGCTCCTTGAGGTCGTAGAACTGGCCGTGGATGTCCCCGCACAGCTGCAAGCGCGGCGGCCCTTCCAGGCACGGCGGGCGTCAGAGGCCGAGCGCGGGACGACGGCCGTGGCTGGCGGAAGCTGGGCTGAGACGAGCCAAGCGGTGTGCCGCTTACCGTGACGGGCGCGTCGACGCGCTGCACGTTGCTCTCCTCCACCAAAATCTCCATGGCCTTGAGGCACAGCGCCTTCACCTCCGCCTCGGACAGCGGCTCACATCGCTTCAGCTGCTCGATCTGCCGGTCGAGGTCGGACATGACGCCGGCGGAGCGGGCGCAGCGGTGCTCAGCGCGGCGGGCGGCGCGGCGCGCGGAGGCCCGAGGGCCGCCGCCGCGCCGCGGGGCGCATCGCCGAGGAGGTTGGTCCCAGGGGGCGCGCTGGACGGAGAGACGGAGTGAGTCCGCTTGTCACAGTTGCACAAGTACAAGGACCACCCGGCGGCGGTGTGCAGCACTTCCTGGAGGCTCGGTGCCTTGTGGGTCTTGTGTCCTGCTATCCGCATGCGATTGTCTATGTCCCTCCTTTCCCCCTTAGCCAGCTCATTACCCAGTAAACAGGACATTTGTAAGTAAGGCTAGGATTGGCCTCTGTTCCAATTTCATGCGCACCGCGCGCCTTCTCTCTCCAGCGCTCCCAAGCGCTTGCTTTGCACCGCCGCGCCGGTCGCGCCCTTGCAGCAGAAGAAAGGGCTCGCCCATTGAATAGGGGCTGGAAAAAGCCAGCCCAAAAAAGAATGAACAAAGGACGAGAAGGGGCCAGGGGAAGTACGGAGAACAACAAGCACAAAAAAGAAACGAAGCAGCTACGAAGCACTCAGTAACCCCTGCCAAGCAGCCTCAGGTCAGAGAGACTGGTTTCCTAGAAGCGGGTCCCCTGGCCCCTTGCAGCAGCCTCTGGCTTGCGCGGCGGGGTTGCTCTTCCTCCTCAGCTCGTCTGACTTCCTACTGCTAACCCGGGGGTTCTAAGAGCGCCCCTGTCTGCCTAGCCTGTGGCTCTGTCAAGAACACCTGTATGCATCTGGCTGGCTTTCACAGCCGCTCATTCAAGTGGCGCAGCGCCACCTCTGTGCTGACTCGTGGTTGCTGAGCGGGTCAGCTTAGCAGCAGGTGATGTACACCTGTCAATGTGCTTGCCTTTGTACTTGGCCACACAGGCCCTCCATAACGTAAATACACACTCCTTTATATGGTGCTTGCCATTGTTCTTGGCCACTCAGGCCATATATCACTAAATACAAGCTCCTATATTTTATCCAGCCGCCCTACTTTCTCTTATTCCCCTTTGATTGGAATGTGCTTACCTTTCTGTACTTGCATCTGGGTGCTGGCCGTGCTCTAGCTTTTTCCCTCTTCCCCTCCGTTCCGTTGAGGCTCCTCACTCGTACTTTTGAGTGATTCATCCTGCCCCTGTTCTGAGCTAGCGCTTATGGCCCCTTCGTAGTTTGGCCCCTTGGAACCTTGTGCATTCTTTCCGGGCTGGCTAATCACAGCCCTTGCCCCCATTGGGAGAGCCACTTCCACTCTAGCTGCAGCCTCTGGCTTTTAAGGGGATCAAGGGGATCAAGGGGATTGCTTTTCCTCTCACAGCCATTGCCGTAATTAGAAGAACTATTTCTGTAGTTTCCGGCAGCTAGTCTTTCTGACTTGCAGCTCCTAACCGGAGTTTACTAAGTGATTCTCCTACCCGGAAAGCTTTGAGAGAACGCTCTTCAGCCCCTTCGAGCCTTGTCAGTCAATGTCCGGGCTGGCTGTATACAGCCCTCGCCCCCTTCTGGAGCCACTTCTTCTTTGTGTAACCCCGTTCTTTGGAGAAGAAGCAGCTCTTTCAACGGGAACTTTTGGCATTAGCTTTTGCCTAAAACATGTGCATTGGCTTGACGTGGCCTCCTTTTCGATTCATGCGCACCGCGCGCCTTCAAATTGAAAAGAGCTGCTATGTTCCCCCGCCGGCCTCCCTTCGTATCTGCCTTCTAGTATTCAGGCATCGGTCAGCGACCTTTATGTTTTGACCCGTGGTTACTGAGCGGGTCAATCTATTGTAGGTTATGTAGGTCTTAAGATGTGCTTGCCTTTGTACTTGGCCATTTGGCCTTCGTTTGTTTCATATACACGAAATTTCACCCTTCCATTGGTGGCAGAAGGGCTCCGTATCTGACATCTAGTATTCAGGCATCGATTATATCACCTTTATTTTTGACCCGTGGTTATTGAGCGGGTCAACCTGCTGTAGGTCATGTAGGTCTTTAGATGTGCTTGCCTTCGTACTTGGCCATTAGGCCTTCGTTTGTTTCAAATACACGAAATTTCCCAATCTTCGCAATCAGAAGAAGCAGAGTTTCCAAAGGGCTGTGCAAGCCAGCCCACACGGAATGAACCGTGTGAGTGCTACATTCGAGCAGAGGGTGAAGAATCTCTTATACAATAGGTTGCGATTCCCCACTGGCTTTAACATTGATAGACAGTCAGGACCTCCTCCTGCATGCACTCGTGATGCGTGACGGCGGCTTCCCTGCGGAAATGAAAGTGAATAAGATCATGCCCGTTACTATGAACGCTCAGAGACGTCATCGCCATCGCACATTAAATACTGTGGGTGTACAACCCGGCGGAGGAACAGTTGCATTGGTCGATATGGTTGTAAGTGAGGTATATAAAGGTATAGCGTTGAATTACATTGCTGGATCACCTCCCACCAGACCGCAGTCGAGACCCTTGGTTGCATAGGTCCTTGGCTCAATACTCGCTGGGAAAGGTGCAGTTCCAGCAGTGCTGGGCCCGCCTTTCACAGCCATCGGCCCCTTCTTGGAAGAGCTTCCGTCCCCTAGCCTGGCTCACAGCCCACTGAGCCGTGCTGCTACACGCTGACCAGCCCATCCTCTCCACGGCCATCGCCCGCATTACTAGATTCAGTGCTGCCGCTGTGCGTCTGCCAAAAGCAACCCTGCATCTGGCAACTCGCCTTGGGCCTGTCTCCCACCAGCAACGCCCCAGCTAACTGGGGTGAGGCCTTGCCACCAGAGGAGTGGCTGGCAGAGAGGGCAGCCGCCATGGGCACGCCAAGGCATGGAGGTGAAGACAAGGGCCTCAATTTGAATCAGACAGAACCGTTTGCTGGTATAAGGTCGCCCAGGAGTGGCCCGTGCATAAGGTGGGACAAACGGGAGCAAGGACGCGGCAATGTCGCAAGGGGAAAGTGGGCCGCAGTGGCCGTCCCAAGGAACAATTCATGAAACTAGGCGGCAGGCCAAGGGCAGGCTGGGGCACAGTAGGGGTCTTGCGGGAAAGTCGTCAAGGTAGCTGAAACAACCTCATGAATTTAGGCCTCACTTCCATCACAATGTAGTGCAAATACTCAATAATGCCGCTTACATGACCTGATACTTTGTAACTAGGCCTTGATGATGCAATAAGAGTATCAGAAAAGTGGCTGCAACAGGGTATCATATGTCAGGCTCATCAACTGGAGCTCAATCTACCAAACTGATGTAAGAGCACGGACATTCAACAGAGGGCTCCACAATGAGGTCAGGTCTGCAACCTGCATCAACTTGCCAGCCTTCTCCATCTAGGCCACTCCACCTCCGCGTGAGCCGGCTGGTAACGTGATGGTGGGGCTCCTGCCTCCAAGTGCCTTTGCACTCGCTTATGCTGCTATGTGACCGTCATCAAGGACACTAGCGCTGAGCCTTTGCCGCTGAGCCTTTAGCGGCGTTTGCACAAGGCATTTGCAAACCTTGCGTAAGCACTCCTTCGTCCTCACTCCTCCTCTGCTTTCCTGGTCCCAAGAGTGGGGATGTCCTCGTACTTCTTCTGCAAAAGCCAGAGGCATCTCAATGGATGCCATACAGAGCGTTGGACGATTGAAGCAAGTTTGCAGGTCTATCCTCCTCGTTGCAAGTGGCAGTATTGTCCTCTGCTGCCGGATAACTTCAGGAACACAGGAGAGGCAACACTTGCTCTCACTGATGGTAAAGACAATGCAGGGCTCCATGAGTCCTGTTCAAAGAGCAACAAACTTCAACAGTCTAGATACCTTGGTGATATTGCAAGTGACCATTGTTGGCACAAGGCTAGAACTCACCCCCTTGTTACTCATGTCCCACAATTTATCGACACCGTAATTCACCACCTGCAGATCTCAACCAGTGTGTCAGCTTCATGCTGAACAAAAAGCAACACTTTCTATCTATGTCTGTGCTGGCGCAACCACCTCTCTCTTGATTGTTTCAGGCAGCCATGCTTTTGTTTTCACCCTAATTACACCGCTTGATCTGCAGCAAGCTAGATTTTGCTGTGCAGACACCTAGTAACACGGCAGGAGTTGACCTGTAAACCTGCAAGCCAGTACTCGCAAAGCCCCTCCTTCTGTGGTTGCGCTTGGCACGCCCGGCTGACCAAGCTACCCAGTGACCCCTCCTCGATCTACGCTCAAAGGATGCACGGTAGTAGTCCCTCGCCGAGGGACACGATCACCGAGCAGGATGGAAGTCTGCTGCGCTCACCCGCTCGCCAGCCAGCGCGCCCGCAAAGATGAAGGCCACGTAGAGGGAGTTGCGGCGCATGAGCAGGCGGTAGGCGCCCTCCGCAACCGTCGCACCGGGCCTACTGCCAGACTCCATGACGCCGGGCTGGTAGAGGTGACCTAAGAAGCGGCGGCGGCGGCGGGTACGGTGACGGAGGGGGAGGCGGGGAAGGCGGCGGCCGTCGGCCCGGCGCCCGCGAGGGCGGGGCGAGTGGAGGGGGGGGAACCCGCGACAGAAGCTGCGGCTGACGGCGCAGGGTGGCGAAGCGAGGGGGGAAGCCTTGGCGACCTCTGAAGCAGCTCTGAAGGGGCGAGGGCTGGCTTTGCCGGCCCCTCTTCTCTATGGGCGAGCACTTCCCTTTGGAAAGCCACAAGGTCCAAAGATCCGGAAGCCGAAAGGCACGTAGACCACACAGCTAAGCACGAGGCTACAGAGAGAAGGCGCGCGGAGCGCATGAAATGAAAGGGAGGCCAATTCAAGCCCATCCATTGTCCAGGCAGAGTCCAGTGCAAAGTAAACAAGGCTACATATTACGGCTACCTAAATGAAGGCGCCTAAGGTAACAGGGTCACAGGAGGGGAGCTTAGTAAACCCGGGATAGCAGCAGCAAGTCGGAGTAACTTGCAGCTGGAAAAGAGGCACTACGACGAGACCAAAGGGGCCAAATAGACAAAGAGACAAAGAGAAGAAGCTCTTCCAAAAGAGAAGTGGCTCTCCCAATGGGGGCAAGGGCTGTGAGAAGCCAGCCCGAAAAGAATTGACAAGGTTCGAAAGGGCCAAATTACGAAGGGGCCAGAAGCGCTATCTCAAAACTGTAGGATGACTCACTCAATAACAACGAGTGAGGAGCCTCAAATCCGACAAACTAGCTGGCGGAGAACAATCCCCCTGACGAAAGTCAGAGGCAGCAGCGAGAGCACGCCCAGCACGCAGGTGCAAAGCGTGGGCCATGGACCGCTGAAGGGATATGGAATGGAAAGGATTGGACAAGCTCTTCCAACTGAATGGCAGAGATCACAGCTGTTCCCAAATGGGGGCGAGGGCTGTCAAGGAGAAGTGGCTGTCATAGAGCCAGCCCCAAAAAGATTGGACTGGGCAAAGGTCTCAAGGGCGGGGTAGCCCCGACACGGAAAGCGCCATCTAGAGTCGCGGGGAGTCGCGGCGCTGCCCCGACACATCCCCTCGTTCGCGACACGCCACTGGCCACGCAGTACCCCACCGGCCGAAGGAAAAATTGGTCGTGTATTTGAAACAATTGAAGGCCAATATGGCCAAGTACAAAGTCAAGCACATCTCATGACGTAGCAGCTAGCATCTAGCAGCTTCTGGAGCTGCTAAGGAGTGGGGCAGC
Source organism: Spirogloea muscicola (assembly GCA_009602725.1). Lineage (NCBI taxonomy): Eukaryota > Viridiplantae > Streptophyta > Zygnematophyceae > Spirogloeales > Spirogloeaceae > Spirogloea > Spirogloea muscicola. The sequence goes on from WELB01000098.1 coordinate 494,559, forward strand.
AGCAGTGGCAGGAGGAATGGAAGGGGGGGGGAAGAGGGCCGGACGTGCCAACTGCGGCCTTGTCGACCTGTCCTGCTGGAGCTGCTAGAGGAGTGGGGCAGCAGTAGTAGCAGGAGGGATGGCAGGGGGGGGCAGAGAGGGCCGAAAGTGCCGATGAGGCCTTGACGACCTGGCAGCAGTAGCAGGAGGAGGGAAGGCAGGGGGGGGGGGGGAGGGCCGGCTGCTAGAGGAGTGAGGCAGCAGCAG
>WELB01000098.1:505279-517080 GCA_009602725.1 Spirogloea muscicola
CGCCGCGCCCGCTGTGGCCGCGCCGCCCGCCGCCACCTGCCTGCTGGCCAAGCAACCCGCGCCCGCCCGGCGGGGCGCCTCCCTCTGCCCCCGCCGGCACCTCGCCCTCTCCCGGAGCCGAGTGACCATGAGGTTTGCCTGACCCCCCCCTTCTCCTCCGCTCACCCCCCAGCCCCGTAGCTTCAGCAGTGTCGCCAGCTGCGCTCTGCGCGCTCCACAATGCGCGGTTGGAGACCTTCACGCAGCCCTCAGAGCCTTGCCGGCGAGGTAGTGCCGGCAACCGCCGCTGGTTTTGCCTCGCATTGCCTCGGCGCCGATGGCCAGGGGCCAGCCATCAGCGGACTTCGTACTGACAAAGCTGCCTGCACCCCTCGGCGCCGTGTGCCGTTTTGGCTCGGTCGCAGCGGTGGTGGCAAGCAGGACGTGTGGACAGCGGCGACCTCGGCAGCCGTGGCGGCGAGCTTGGCTGTCCCCGGCCTCGCCGAGGCCACAGTCCAGCCGGGCGTGTCCCCGTCCCTTCAGAACTTACTCCTCAGCGTGCTCGCCGGAGGCGTTGTGCTCACTGCCATCGGCGTCGCCGTTGCCGGCGTCTCCGTTTTTGATCCAGTGAAGAGAAAGTGAGTGTAGGACACTCCATCCATTGAACTCGTATTTTATATTCCCCCCTTGAATGTAGTGCTCAACGCTACTCCCTCTCCTGCTTGTCGGACCTGTGGTGGGAGGAGTCCAATGGCTGGGAAGACTTTGGATTGTGGAGAAGTTCTGCAATCTGCACGTCATTTTGCTGTCTTCAGATCACGTCACGCTAGAATGCAGCAGGGCTTGGCGTCATCAAGGCACCAGGCGGATGGCTGGGTTTAGGCTCTGCAGGTGCAGCCTGATTGCTCCGCGAACTGGGGACCCTTACTAAATCTGAGGATTGAACAGATCAAGGGCCTGCAGGATGTCGGTTGTCTTACCAGTATGAGGGTGTGGTATGCTACATGTAGGGCACCTTACCATGCAGTGAAGGTAAGAGCAGGTGAGGCAGGCAATGCAGAGTTAGGGTTGGTGTGATGACGGGTCGCTGAGACATGGCCTGAAGCAGAGAGCCTGTCTTTGATCACAGGTCGTTTTGAAGTCTGGTGCACTCACAACCGGCTCTAGGGCCCAAGAGCTATCACCTGAACCATGAATTAGCTGGAGTGGAGGGCCGATTAAGGACAAATTGCAAAGTGCAGGGCACCGGAGCATATGAATGTAGTGCATTTACCTTGCTTGTTGTATTGAGCTCAAGCTGAGCTCGAGCTGACTGAGCTTGCAAATAGTAAGCTGGATTCGTGTGCAAGTGCATAAGTCTCTTTCACTGCGCTGTTGGTAGACAAGTGCGACAACATTGTCAACATTCACCTACCAACAAGCCTTGTCTACTTGCTTTATGACCCAAGCTGCTTCGGTATGCAGTATTTAAAGGTAAAACAATGGTAACTTACTCTTATACAGGTGTGTGGGCTCAGATATACAGGTCAAGTAGTCAGCTTTTAATGCTACTTCAAAACGCCTCATGGAAAATCATCGTCCATGTATAAAGTGTCAGGACACCTACTTCCGAGAGGACTTCGACTTATGTGAAAGCATCAAGTACTTAAGCACACCTTCAGTGCCAGCCATGATCTGTCTTCCGCGGTAAAACCGCCTTTTCCTCTTGCAAAATGCAGCACTGTGCAAATGAAACTCAAGGGCTCTGTGGGCAAGCACTTGTATTTCTGGAGTCTGAAAGTTGCAGTGCCAAATAAAAGCCATGGCCTAGTCTACTCCCTAGAGAAATGCATGGACTTGATGCTCTGCCAGTTACCCATGGTGAATGAGAAGGGTGGCCCTGTATAGGATGGAGAGGTAAAAGCCAACACAGACCAACAAAAGTACGTCGTCCAAGAGGCCCACAACTCCAAGAGCAACTGCACAAGCGCGTAACAAAATTGACTCGGGTGATCAAGCCAAGTGATGATTATCTGTTACATGGTGGCATATGAGCCAGAGCTTGAACATCTGATCTAGGCCCCAGAAATGTAACAGGGCCAACAAGACAACTAAGAGTCACGGATACTACGCATTGACTGGCATAGAACAGATGGAACACGATCATCTTTTGCTGTTGCTTCAAGGGCGCTGGTAGTGGATGAACATAGATACAACTGGATGGACATAGATACCAGTGTGGTGGGTTCACCTTCTGGAATGATGTCGAATGGGGACAATACGTAGCAGACCATGAGGAGAAGCTGGACAGAAGAGAGCCCGTTGTGAGCAGGAAGATGTTTTCAATGTCAATGACATGTATATTGCACCTTTGCTTTGTGCACTCTGACCTGCAACATAAGCGGAATGCGCGCTGCATCTCTCTTCATGCTTCATGGCTGATGTGTTGGCCAGAACTGTAAAAGGCCCCCCCGCCCATCAAGAAGCATGCTGAAAGTGGTGGCTGGCTACTTACACAGAAGAGTATGCGAGCATTGTGCAAAAGTCTGATAGCTCGCTGCGGATCTGTCAGCTCCCAAGCCATCCGTCGAAGCAGCAGCGGCATGTCTTGTAGCCTCTGCTTCCCGCACAAGCACAAGTCAGCACAAGTGCAAACTGCCAAGCATGAAGGAGGACAACCAATGGGGGCCAGCAGTCCGGAACCACCAACTCTCAATGACTACAGTCAACACTCAAGAGATGCTTCACAGCAGAGCAGCACGTGCCTGTGGTCGTGTCAATCTAAATTCAAATCCGGGGACAGCCGACACCAATCCGCACTTAGCACTGTGAAAGCCTCACAGAGACAGGAACACAATTGCAACGCAAGAGGGCACAAGGGTACCTGTACGAAGCTGACAGGCCCTGGGCCAAATAGCCGGTTGTACTTTGCAACATCACGCAGAACGCGCTCCCTTGTCTGGTCATCGGCTTGCCAAGCTGGCGAGCTTGAAGGAATGAGCAGCGTGATTTGGCGGCGGCAGATGGGGCATCGGCACGGGCTCAACACCGTGTTGCTGAACTGCCAGACCCGCAGGATGCAGTGCCCTGACCAAACGCGAAGCACTACCCAGTGAGTGACAGTGAGGTATGTTCTGGAGTATTCATTCAAGCTGGCTAACTGCCTGCACTCTGTAAAGCACCAGCATGGTACTTGTGGCTGAATAAAGTCAAGCAGCACCTTTGAATGCTGCTGCCAAGTCATCAAAGACGAGGACACTAGTGAAACTAACCGAAAAGCGAAGCAGTAAATCCTCACCGCAGTACCAGTGGCTGCAGTTGGCTTGGCAGGGCAGCACAAAGCGCTCGTGACATACGGAGCACACATCATTGTCTGGGGGCGCATCTGCATCCCCGCCAAGTCTCATGATTCCCATGCCACGGCTCTCATGCTGAGGAGGTGCGCCGCGTTCCACCGGCTGAATTGGTGTCGCTCCTCGTACTCTGCTCCAGAGCCCGCCTACCAGGTTGCGCAGCGTGGAGAAGCCATGGCGCACAATGTGCAGCGGCAATCTGCCCAGTAGCATCCAAAATCCGTCAGACAGCAGTCTCAGCGCGCAGGTAGTGCTGTGAACGAAGAAGCGAAGAATGGCAGAGCGAGCAACTAAGAGTCTGGAGCAGAGGAGAAGGCGCCATGTCGCCAAGCACGTGGGTAATGCAGGGGCAAGGAGACGAGGGACCTGGAGGCAGGTGTAGTCGGCAGCTCATGGGCACTGGACTGACGAGGAATTGAGAGGAGGGAGGTCAGGCGGGGGGGGGCACCCAAGGGAGGAGCGGTAGAGGATGATGATGGGCGCAGCTGCCAAGATGGCCGCATACACCACCTCGTCGCCCACACCCTGCACCAGCGGCATGACAGGGTCTCGCCCGCTGTCCTTCCTGCCCTCCTGGAGACCACCGCTCCCTCCAGCCGCCTCCCAGCGGTCCCCTCCCCGTCGGGGCTGGGCTCAGCAGCGGCAGCGCGGCTCGGTCGCCTGCCAGCGCAAGCGCGCCCCACAAAACGGGGGCTGTCAGAAAAGAGGGCCTTCTGCCCCCCGGGGGCGCTGGAGGGCACGGCAGTGCCACTGGTGGAGCACAGCCACGGGGGAGAAGGTGGTGGGGCGAGGCGGGCACGCACCCACTTGAGGAGGCCGAGGAGGACGAGGAAGAGGGCGAGCAGCGCAGGGTAGAGGTCGGGCATGGCCACCGCCTGCATGGCGCCGCCGTCGCCGCCGGCGGCGCCGTCGCGCCCAGCGCCACTGCCGCCGTCGCCGCCGCGGTCGCCGGAGCCGCCGGCAGCCTTGGCGGAGGAGGAGGCGCTGCCGGCGGGGGGAGGGCGCCTGGCGGGCGCCATGGCGGCCTGGGGGTTGAGGCAGGCACCGCTCCCCTGGCTTGTCACTGTGCTTGCCTGTGTACTGGCCCACTGAGGCTCGCCATCACACGATACACATTCCCTACCTGGGGGACGGGAATGTGCACCATGGCTACCAAAAAGAATGCGGCTGCTGATATTGAAAGAGCGGCTGTGAACGCCAGCCAGATGCATACAGGTGTTCTTGACGGAGCCACAGGCTAGGCAGACAGGGCGCTCTTAGTACCCCCGGGTCAGCAGTAGGAAGCCAGATGAGCTTAGGGGAGGAAGAGCAACCCTGCTGCGCAAGCCAGGGGCTGCTGCAAGGGCGCGACCGGCGCGGCGGTGCAAAGCAAGCACTTGGGAGCGCTGGAGGGACATAGACAATCGCATGCGGTAGAATGGGTCGCATGTGGCTACCACAGGGGCGCAGCGGGTTTCTTCTCTCGATTCCTTCCGGCTGCTAGTCAGTCACTCCGACCTGCTCTGCTGACTAGAGGTGGTATGAGGTCAACGAGCGCCGAAGGTGTCAGACACCCTCTTTCCGACCCTCCAGCGGTCCTTGGCCCACGCCTTGCGTCTGCGTGCTGCCGTGCTTCAGCTGCAGCCTCTGGCTCTAGTCGAGGGCGAGCACTTCTCTCTGGCTCTAGTCAAGGGACTGCTTTCCACAGGAAAAGCGCGTGAAGACGCGGATCACCCTCCCGGTGATGAGTTTGTAGCGCTGACGGTGAGCGTACACGGGGCGTTTGGCAGTCGGTGGCTGGACCTCCTGCAGCGGCTTGCACGGCGAGCCATTCATCGTCAGATAAGACAGCAAGGTGAGCTGCCCTGCTTCAATGCCGCCTGGTCGCTTGCCCAGGTGTTCCTTATGCGGCTGTCCGTCTCCTTCCAGCGTTCCCAGGCTCATGCAGTGCACTTGCGTGCAGGCCGCGCTTTGGCTGCAACTTGTGGGTCTCATCGGGGGCCCTCTTTTCCAGCTGCAAGTCACTCCGGCTTGTGGCTGCTGACTCGGTGTTACCAAGCTCCCATTCGCTGTAGTCGCTTGCAAAGCTGTGTGGTTTTGCCTTTCGGCCATTTGAACCTGTTCTTTCTTTCTGGGCTGGCTTTTCTATTATCGTCCCGTGGGGCACCCTCTCAACCCCGCAAATCTCGCTCCCTCTGCGTGTGTTTTTCCCATACACACCAGTTCCTCCCGCCATTTGCGCCCGCGCGGAGGTAGTGTGTATTGCGTGATGGAGAGAAGGCGCGGTGCGCATGAATATGAAAGGAAGGCCAATCCGAGCCTTACAGATAGTCCTGGTAACGGGGCAATGAGCTGGCTGAGGGGGACATCAACGTCCTCGAGTGAGCACATACATATCTGACAAGCTAAGCTGAGGAGCCAGACCACCGCCATACGGAAGCCACTAGCCTGCACGAACGCACGCCTCTGGATTTCGTCAGGGGGATGGTTTTCCGGCAGCTAGTCTGTTGGATTTGCGGCTCCTTACTCGTAGCTGCTGACCGGTCCATCCTCCACCCGTTCTTTCAGGCCTTTCCGTCACTGTGGCCCCTTCGACCCGGCTTTTCACAGTCGCCGCCGCCTCTGGGTCTCGGCGGAGTGCCTCTTCCCCTGCAGCGAGCTACTCAGACCTGATGTTGCTCACTCGTCGGTACTGAGCTTCCCTGCATCGTCTCTGTGTTCTGCAGTGTTTTGTAGTCTAGTCCTTTTTCCGGCTCCTCTTTCTTTGACTTTGGACATTGCGCATTCTGTTTTGGGCTGGCTTTGCCAGCCCCTCTTCTCTATGGGCGCGCACTTCTCTCTTTTTCACAGCGCTTGCCCCCGTTGGGAAAGCCACTTCTTCTAATGCACGCCCAGCTCGCGAGTGCCTGGGAGCGCTGCAGGTGGAGAGTGGTGGAGGGCCCGAGTGGCCAAGCACATTGACGGACTCGCATGACCTGCCGCTAAGCTGACCCGCCCCGCTGCCACGCTGCTCAGTAGCCAGTGACCTCAGTAGCCGCGCGGGGGCTGGCCCTCGCCGCTCCTCCGCGCCGCGCCTCCACGCCGGCCTCCTCCTGCCGCCGCGCCGCCATGCGCGCCCCCGGCCTCGCACCCCACCGTGCCTGACCGCCCCCGGCCCTGGGTCGCCCAGCGCACCCGCGCGGCGCTCTTCCGTTACCCCCATGGCGACATCGACGGCAGCGGCAGCCGCTGCAGCTGCGGCGGCCGGAGCTGCGCCGCGGCCGCAGCTGCTGGGGCGTGCCGAGCTGCGGCCGTGGAGCAGCGGCGGGCGTCGCCCAGCTGCACGGCGGGCAGGCGCCCTGAGCTCGGCGTTTGTGGGCCCCGTACTGCGGCCCTCCGTAAGCTCCGCAGTCTCTACGTGGCGAAGGCTGCACCCCCGAGCAACCCACAGCACCTTCGAAGGGCTCTGCACCCAGCCGTGGCTGCTGCTGCTGCTTTGGGCCTGCCTTTCCGTCGCTGAGGCAACTGCAGCCCGCAATCGCAGGTGTGGCTGGCGCTGCCGCGATGTCGAAGCAGAGGCAGGTACCCAATGCGCCATTGGCGGCCCCCTCCTTAGCTGCTGAGAGACCGTGCCGTGCTGGAGCTCGCCTGCAGCGCCCAAGTCCTCCGCAGAGAGGCCGGGCCGCACCGCCTGCCTGAGCATGAGCTGCTGACGAGGGCGCAGCCAGCGGCGTCCTGCAGAGGCAGGCAGTGCCGGAGCGAGCGTAGTGTGGATGACCGCGAGGACGGGCTTGTGGAGCTGCCGCTCTTCCCACTGCCGCTGGTGCTCTTTCCAGGGGCCGTGCTGCCTCTGCAGATCTTTGAGTACCGGTACCGTATCATGATGCACACTCTGCTGCAAACGGACCTGCGCTTTGGCGTGGTGTACTCGGGCAAAGATGCGGGCACGGCGTCCTCCATAGGCTGCGTCGGGGAGGTGGTGAAGCACGAGCGGCTGGCCGATGACCGGTTCTTCCTTATCTGCCGCGGCCAGGAGCGATTCCGTGTTGTCAGCATCACGCGCACCAAGGTGCCGCACTCCTCTACATCGCTCCAAGCAGTGGCTCAATCCCCTTTCCCAAACCCCCACTCCCACGGACGTGATCTCTCCAGCGCACAAATGCACAGTCACAGTCACCAACCTGCTTAGTGGCCAAGGTCAGGTCATTGGATCCTGCACACATGCAAGGTCAATTCTGAGTGCTTCGCCTGGCGAGGCAGCTCGTGCTTCTCTGCTTGAGGGCGTTGTCTGGTGCTTTGCATGCCCCAGCCCTATCTCGTGGGGAAGGTGACGTGGCTGGAAGATCGGCCCTCTGACCAACCTGAGGATCTCAATGCCCTATCTGATGACGTGGAGGGCTTGATGAAGGTGAGCAGACTGGCCAACAGATGTCTTACTTCTCTTCAAGCATTCAGTTGCCTTAATAATCAACTCCGGCTCCGTTGGATTCCCATTGTGCTTTATATGTCTCCTCAACCTTCAGCATGATAGCCTGATATTGTCCAGAGGGCCTTACACTCGCAGCACGATCCACATGCAGGACCCTTTAGCACTTCAGCTTGAGTCCTTGGAGGAGGATCTGGATCTAGTCTCTTACTCAATGGCATGTGCTTGATGTGGGCTTGACCGCTGACAGGACGTAATCAGGTTGTCCAACAAGATGAGCGGCAAAGTGGACAAGGAGTCGCCCGAGGATTTGCGTAAGAAGGCGTTTCCCACGCCCTTTTCATTCTGGGTTGCGTCCACTTTTGAGGGAGCTCCAGTGGAGCAGCAGTCCTTACTTGAGCTTGAGGACACCAGGTTTGATCAGAAAAATGCCTTACGAAACCTCACTTCAACCAGCCAGCATCAGCTCCTTGAGAGTCAGTGCATTTCAGCCTCGCTTAGGATGCCAGGCAACTGCACTTAGCTGCGGGACACCTTTGAGATTCTTGCAGTCAATTGTGCTACATGCAAGTTCTCTCGAACTGCAGTGGCAAGTACTTTCTTGACACAGTAGCTAATTGACCAACTTTTTTGATGTTATCACAGCGAGCGTCTGAAGAGGGAAAGGGACACTCTACGCAACACCCTGAACTACCTGACTGCTGCGACCGCTGTCAAGGATGTCTTCTCTTCAAGCGAGTAGTCTTGCCATCACCCTTGCCCTCCCTGTCAAAGCTCTCAATGCACAGTGCGTTGACCGATTTTTGATCAAGATTTCGCATGCAGCTCTCCGCCTGTCACACAAATTAGTGTAAACAAGCAGCTGATATTCCCACACCAGACTAACTTTTGTAGCATGTAGTGGTAAATTTGTTGCTGGGGTTCCTACTTTCCTGCCTGTCTCTCTCCAGCTTGCGGGAGTTATTACAAGCCCACTTTCTTAAGAAACACAGATAGATAACGAGACAGTTATATGCATCATATGAATTTGGCTAACATTTGATACCAATGTTTTAGATATGGATGAAGTGCATGGTGCCCACCACTCTATTGAGAGTGATGATGCTCATGAATCTTCGCTCACTGTGTCCTTATGGGCAGGAGAATGAGAAACAATGTCGACTGTCAACAGCCAAAATGCTCATGCGCTGTGCTGAAACCTTCTAATAAAGCCAAACCTCAATCAAAGTAAGCCTTGTCTACTGGCATGCCATAAAGGTGATAACAGGCAAGAATGTGCACATGTCAAAGTGCTATCTTGTTTACAGTGGCCGCAGCAGGGTTTACCTTCACTTAACTCGCAGGCCTGTGGGTCTACCACGCCTAACCTGGAATGATGTACTGCTGAGCTTGAAGCTCGGGCCCATATGAGGTGGCTACAGATGGACATATTCAGAAGAAAGGGTTGCTAAGTGCAAACTTGAGTAACGTGCTGATGGAATAAATGAAGCAGAGCTTGTCAAAGGAGCGCAGGTGCCGAGAGACACGGCCAATGTGCCGCACCATCCAGCCCAGCCGACGGAGTCTGGGCATGTGCTGAGCTTTGTCCTGCACGGCTACCTGGCAGGTTGTGTACACTTGGATGGCATCCATAGCCATGGAGCTTGTTCTCGTCAGGGCCAGGCTGCTCGTCCTGGTCAGTGCGCTGCTCTTTGAGCGCACCAGCCTGCTCCGAGGAGTTTGAGGTGTGAGAGGAAGATCACTGTCATTGAAGTGGGCTCTGCCGCCAGGGGTCAGCAGTTGGTCACCTGCGTCACCTGGCATTCTGCTGGTGTCAAAGGACACCCGGCCGGTGTCGGATGACAACCTGCTGGTGTCGAATGAGACCCTGTTGGGGGTTGCAGGAGGTGTAATCGGAGGTGTACTCCTCTTATGACAATTGTCAAGAGAGTCCGTCTGGAAGCAGGGTCGTGTCAGCCCCACCAACTCATTGCTCTTCATCACCTGCTTAAGAGAAAATGCATGCGTCAGGCAGATGCAATGACCACAATGGTGTCTGGCCACTTTGCTTTCCCGCCTTGGCAAGGGCATCAACAAGAGTCCTCTCCCTGCAACAACAGTGCTTAAGGTGCAGGTCATACAGTGGCAGCTGCTTCTGTCAAGTACTACTACAGACAGAGACGCTATCACTACTCAGCTGGTAAGGTGAGTACTTACGGAGAAAGATTTGGCAGACTGCAAAGTTCTGGCGGTCGGCCTGCAGCAAGCGCAGGGCTTCAGCTGGGGACCCATGCCCTGTAGGACGCCTGTGAAGTAGTTTGTCATTCCGTGGTCATCAAAAGCAGCCATGTTGACAGTCAGGCCAAAGGCTAACTGATGAGCCCAGTCATTCAGGTGCTCGGCTTCCTCAAACTCCAAAGCAGCTGCCTTATCCTCTGTTCGAGCATCAAGAAGCAGCACTTGACCTGCACAATCACATCATGCTTTCAGGCGGCGGCGGCGTGTGGGCGGCGCCTCACATGCATTGGGAGAGCCAAGACGTGGTTTCCAAGGCCAGCTGCACCGCAGAAGGGTGCAAGAAGCTGACAAGCAAGCACACAGTCCTGCTCACCGGCAAAGGCATAATCAGGACCACTCTCAGAAGGCAGGGCCAACTTGATCAGGTGCCACAGAATCCCTCGAAGAGGCCTGGGAATGCGGGACTCCACAGCTCTCACTGTCAAATGCAAACGACATCATGAACGTCAGCGCAGAGGACTTGACACCGATGACAGAACAAGCACCCCGGTACTTGAGCAGTGCAAGATGCCACTGTGCCAGACAAGCAGACCAACACCCATTCCCGGCAATTATCGGTGGCCTCTCAGATCTTGTGTGCAGGTCTGCTAGACGATCTTGACAGTGCTGCATCGTTATTGCCAGCACAGCTACAGTTGTGATCCACAAGCTTGGCATGACTGAGGCCAGCCAAGAAGTAGCACATTCGAGCACATTTTGACAGCTGCCATCATGGTATGCCTTGCAAACATAGGAAGACGAGGGCTTGCGACCGCCACCTAGAGATGCAACGGGCCAGTGAGTGATGCCCTCCATGATGTCCAGGCCGATCCTGACCAGTCTCAAGACCTCCAGGCAGTCCTCGGGCCCCTGGATGAGTTTCTGCAAACGGCGAGCTTGCAGAGTCAAATCTCGCCCGACATCCAGGGACCAAAGATTTCAGGCAAGCTCACAGCCTATGGGACATGCACCAGACTGGTCGTTACCCGGATTGCCCGCCCGGATTCCCTAGCAAACATTCGCAGAGGTTCTTCTGGCGTCCATCGACGATGTCACGTGGTTAAAGGCATGCCCAATATACCAGTCGACGACAATGCTCCTCGGCAGATTGGGTGCTCACCTGAGCCACGCCCACGATGGGTAGGATCTTGGGGACGAGGTCGTTCCTGGCGACGACGTGGCAGAAGGCGTCGCGGTACTGCGTGTTGATGAGCTCGGCAAGCACGCCATTGGCAAAGAGTGGCGCTCCGAACGTGATGCAGTAGACGTTGCCGCGCCAGTGCCAGGTGCCGTGGGAGGCGGCCACGGTGTCCTCCATGACGCGGAGGGAGAGGAGGGAGGCGACGGCGCCGCCGAGGGAGTGGCCGGTGAACACAATCTGCTCGCCGGCGAGGAGCATGTCGGAGAAGAACTGGGTGGGGATGGAGAGGGCGCGGTCGACGAAGCCCAGGTGCGCGGAGCCCTTGGCGAAGGGCAGGCGCTTGTGGATGAACTTGAGGTCGCAGGCGATGTCGGCGAGCTCCGAGGAGCCGCGGCAGCCGACGATGACGTGCCCGTGGCTGCTGCGCGCGACATAGAAGGCCTGCTGGCAGGGCTTGGGGCCGGCTACGCTGCCCTTGGCGATGGGCAGCAGCTCCAGGTCGCCGACGGGCAGTTCGTACTTGCGGCGCAGCAGCGCCAGCACGGCGTCGTTAGTCGGCTCGTACACGGCGTTGGCCACCACCAGCGCGTCAATGATCTGCTTCGTGATGCACGTCCCGCGCACCCGCTCCGAGTACCGGGCCAGCATGGCGCCGCGCCCCGCCCTGCGCCGCCCCGGCCCGGCCCGGCTCGCGGGCGGGAGGGCCGGG
>WELB01000098.1:518453-529649 GCA_009602725.1 Spirogloea muscicola
CCCGCGCCCGCCAGTCGCCGCCCCCTGCGGCGGGCCTGCGGGCTCTTCCAGGGCCGGGCCCGGTCCGCCCTCCGGCCGAGGAGCGGCCGCGAGCCCGCCGGACGGCGGACCGCCTGTGGAAGCCACTGCCGGGCCGCCTCCTGCTGCACCGAGCGACTCGCGCGGAGCTCCTTTGCATGCGCAGCAGCTCCTGAGCCCAGCTGTCCCCCCCCGCTGCCAGGGAGTGGGGCAGCCGGGCGCGACGAGCCTCCACCGCAGGCTCTGCTCTCCGTTCCAACTCGCGGCTGCTCAGCTCCCTGGTACTCAGGAGGGAGAGGCCCCAATGCACCTGCTCACCGAGTGCAAGACCTGGGCTGCCTGCCTGCAGGCGGTGAGGCGGAGACGCGGAGCAGCTCCCGGGAGGACTGGCGGAGCTGAGCCAGGCGAGCGCGACGATGGCACTCCCGGTGGCAAGCCCGTCCACGTGGCGGCTGGCCAACGTGGTCCCCATGAACCTGGTCGAGGACATCTACCGCTGCAGCTTCAAGCCGCAGACGGGGGTCACTCTCAAGTACATGGTAGGAGCTGCCCTTCCTGCATCTATCACCCCTGCACGTACTTGCCGGGGTCGACGGTGGAGCCCGCCGAGGGTCCCGAGAGTCTCGCATGACCAGGTTGCGCCAGCATGATCGTGCTTTGACCACGATGAGTCCGATCGACATCTCGGCTGCAACAGCTTCGCACCCTGCCCTGAACAGCCACGCCGTGCCAATGCAGATGGACTTCGGGTCCCACCCGACCGAGCAGAATCTGCTCTCTGCAGCTCAGTTCCTGCACAAGGAGCTGCCCGTGAGATTGGCACACCGTGTCAAGGAGCTCGAGAACCTGCCCCACGGCCTTTCGACCAGAGCTCCTGTTCTGAAGGTACCCTTGTGCATTTTCGAGATGCTCTGCCAGCGTCCTACTCTCAGTGAGCCCGTATATCTGCTAGGAGGGCTGCAGAAGGCTGCATTCCCCTCCTTCTTGCAAGCTCGGGAGCGAGGCTGCTCAAGCTGATTACCTTGCGTCCTAATAGTGGATTAGCAACCTCCTCCTGACTGTCGCCTGCGACGGAGACCCTGGGTGGCAGGTGCGGGACTGGTATGTTGACTCGTTCCGGGACTTGAGGGGCTTTCCTCCTGTACGGAGCACCGCAGATGAGCTGAGATTTACGGAGCTGATCAATCAGATCAAGACGCGGCACAACAATGTCATGCCCACGATGGCCATGGGCATCCAGGAGTTGAAGCGCGAACTGGGCCGCCGGGTGGGCCTCAACGAGCTGCCAGAAATCCATTCCTTCCTTGACCGCTTCTACATGTCCCGCATAGGCATCCGCATGCTCATCGGTGAGTGAGGTCCCTTTCCCTCTGCTCGCACCGTCGAGCCGCACGGCCAAGTCACCGTGGCCCACCCCTGACTCGGGTACAGGAAGGCTGAAGCATTCGTATGCTCGCATGGTCCCGTGAACGTCAAAGCAAGTTGCAGGCTGCTGAACGCACCTCCGGGGAGGACTGGGGAGGACCAGACCATGGTTCTGCATTGCTGAGCAACTGTGTGCAGTGTCATGGTGCAGGGCAGCATGTTGCGCTGCACCAGCAGCCGCCCAGTCCATCGTATGTTGGACTCATCTCAGGAAACGTGAGCCCTGTGGCGGTCGCGCAGAATGCAATTGACGATGCACGCTCGGCCTGCATGCGTCACTATGGTTCTGCTCCCGAGGTCCACATCTATGGAGATCCTCACTTCACCTTTTCGTGAGTGGCCAGCACAACACTCAACCTATTCTCAAGTGCACCAGCCACCTCTGCATGCATGGCCTGTATCACCTGCTCGTGCTACAAGTGTGTGGATTCGCGGTGGTGATGGTGGTGTTTGGCAATCCTCAGATACGTGCCGACGCACTTGCATCAGATGCTCTTTGAGCTGGTGAAGAACTCACTGCGGGCAGTACAAGACCGCTTTCTTGATTCAGACCAGGAGCCACCCCCCGTGCGAGTCGTGGTGGCTGATGGTTCTGAAGACGTGACCCTCAAGGTAGGAGGAAGTAAACGGCACGCTCAAGACTGGGTGCTCTAGTTGCTCCAAGATTTGGACCTTGCAGCCCCTTTCTCATATAGCACACAGCGTGCTTGTCTGATGACGAAGGCTCTTGCTCAGGGAAGCCCAGGCTGCTTCTGTTTTATTGGGCACTTGTGGTCTTGACAAACAGTTCTTGTTGCACACGACATCAGATCTCTGACGAAGGAGGCGGTATCCCAAGGAGTGGGCTACCAAAGATATGGACCTACCTCTATACCACGGCAAAGTCCCCGCTGGCTGACATTGGCGGGCAACTCCAAGAACTGCCTACTGTCCTGGCCGGGTGCGCATCCAAACTCCCTGATTCTCGCGCATATGCTCCACGTCGTCTTTATACCCACACATTGTCAGGCTTTGGAAGCTTACTGCGGGTGCATCGTGCTTAGAATTGGAGGACGCAGGCCAGAAACCAGCTTCAGTAATGGGCCTCAGTCCCGACAGAAACTTGCACTGGCAGATATGGATATGGCCTGCCAATATCTCGACTGTATGCGCGATACTTTGGTGGGGACCTGCAGATCATATCCATGGAGGGCTATGGTAACATGCCCTGCCTTCTTGTCTCATCTTCTCTTCCAGAAGTGTTCTCATATGCGCGGTAGCGTCAAAGTTGTGCGGTCACAGGCGTAGCAGAGGATGCTGCAGGGCACTGCTTAGATCAGCTTCATTCTGCTACCATGCCCAAGCATTCTGTTGCGCCCGCAGTTTGTTGTCTTATCGGTCTATAGCTTCTATGTCAGAAAGTTCTTCAAGTTGTCTGAAGCCTGTGTCCGTCATGTGTGTGCAGGTACAGATGCTTACTTGCATATAAATCGGCTGGGTAATAAGCAGGAGCCCTTGCCTTGATCACCTGACCTTATGACGGTTATTAGTGGTGCCCAAGAGCTGTGGCCTTGCGTGTGCCAGGTGTGTCTTAGGGGTGTTATAGACGTGAGGTGCGTCAAGTGCCATCATCACATATCCACTGAGGTTGTGCCAGCTTCTTGGTAGCTTGCTGGTGTGAGCAGCGACTGAAGGAGGATGAAGGCCCTAGGTCAGAAGTGATCAAAAGGGATGGGCGCGTCTTAGGAAGGCTGCGTGTAGTGATAATTGCCACATGACCGAGTACAGGGTCAGTATGCATGCTTAGTGTGCATTGCTTCAGCCTTAAGTCACATGCAACACCCGTGCCCGCTGCTCACCACATCAACGACAAACTGTTGGCCTTCTGATGACGGGTGCCGCATCCTTCCTCTTGCGGGCTTGAAATGCTCAGCCATTCAAAGGTGGAGCCCACCAAAGCCGAGTGCATGGCATGGAGCACCGCTGACTCAATTTACGCCGGGCACCACTGGCGGCAGGGCTGCTAAGAGTTGGAGATCAGGTGCTGACAAGGCATGTGACAAGGATACTCACGTTGTTGACTAGAGTGTGAGTAAACAATGTGCATGTGCAGTTCAAGGTTGGCTGATACCGTGCCTCTTCTGCTCTGCACTGGATTTGGCGGACTTTGCTGCACTACAAATGTTGAGATGGTACTGCCGCCTGCTCTATGAGAGAGCATGCTCCCTGCGAATTGCGTGGCTGCGGTGAATACCTGTGAGTTGATGTGAGGTGCCCAGAGTGGCCAAGGAGTCCGACCGCAACACCTAGAAGTTTGCAGCCAAGGTTTACCGTCTCTTAATGCTTCGTCATTGGTCCTTTCCATACTCTCCAGCAGCCCCGGCTGGTCTGGGCCCCTGTCCTAAAGCTTCAGCTAGGTTGACGAAAGTAATGAAAGAGCCACGGCATGAAAAGGTACGGAGATTTTGTCTATTTGGCCACATCATCGTCTATGACTAACCCTCCCTTGGGGGTGTGAGGACTAGGCGAAACCGAGGTGGCAACCTGGTGCCAGCAATCTAGGACGAGTGCCCCACTGACGACCTGCAAGCAAGATGTGAGGTGTTGTGCAACATGCCCCAGTGTCTCATTAATCATTCACCCTATAAGGAGGCTGAGGCCGCTGCCCATGTAGCTACACAAGGCTAGGCGGCTCCAAGCTCTGGCAGGGCAGGGGTAATAGTGGTGATTACCACTATTACCCCTGGTAATCTGGTCATAGCTGAAGCCCAACATGCCCTTGCCAAAAATAGTGGCTCGTCCTAAAGAAAGAGTAAGTGGCACTCCCAATGGGGGCAAGGGCTGTGAAAAGCCAGCCCGAAAAGAGTTGACAAGGATTCGAAGGGACCAAATGACGGTGGGGCATCCTAAAGAAAGGGTTGGCCGACTCAGTCTAAGAGCGCCAATGTGCGGCCTCGAAAGCTGCTGGCACTAGCCAAAGTGCAGACAGGCCTTATCAGACCCTGAGGACATTGTGAACTTATAAATACAAGGCCTGCATGTGCTGTTGCGACGAAGAAATCTTGGGGGCATGAGCAGCATTACAGGTGCATGCGCAGCAAGTGTCACAAACCTTGCCAGCTGCTAATGTCCCTCGTGATTGGCCTAGAGGTCGCTACCTGGTGCCCAAACACTGGACGGCAATTAACAAGCCCTTGTGCCACCAGCTACAGCTTGAGCGAAGTAGGGGTTACCGAGCTGTGGTCATCCTCGGTGATCCCTTGATTTTCTGCGTGCTATCTGATTTGCATCTCTTCTGGACCTTGTCAAATCTTGTGGTGGGCTGGCCCTTCACAGCACTTGCCGTGCCCCTTTCGGCCCTTTCAGACCTTGCTCGTTCCTGTAAGCTGGCCTCTCACACCCATCGCCTTACATGGCAAGAGCTGTTTCTTCTCCTGGCCCCCTTGTACACAACTCCTTGTTCATTCCTTTTGGCTGGCCTCTCACAGGCATTGCCTTACGTTGAACGCGCTGTCTTTTTTTTTCCTGCCCTCGTACTTGACCACCCGGGCCTGCCACCACTTTATA
This sequence comes from Spirogloea muscicola, assembly GCA_009602725.1. Taxonomy (NCBI): domain Eukaryota; kingdom Viridiplantae; phylum Streptophyta; class Zygnematophyceae; order Spirogloeales; family Spirogloeaceae; genus Spirogloea; species Spirogloea muscicola. The sequence goes on from WELB01000098.1 coordinate 523,443, forward strand.
CAGCCTAATACCCCTTGAAGAGTTGACCTTGTCAACGACTTTCGGCTGTTATGTTCACAGCCCTCGCCCCCTTCGGGAGAGCCACTCGTTCTTGGAAGAGCCACTTTCGCAGGCCGAATCTCAGCACGCCAGGCGCTCTCGCCCAGGTGTATCGCATGCGCCTGTCAGCATAGCTGCAGCGGTCAATGGCACACGCGCTTCATCTACGTGCTGGTCGTGCTTTGGCTGCAAGCCTCTGGCTGTGGACTGGGGACCCGCGACGCGGAGAAGTTTCTCCGACTGCGGCTGCTCAACAGGAGATATTGAGCAGCCCGTGGCCACTTTGGATCTCCTCCGGCGGCTTGCCCGTCAGGCCATTGACCGGCGGCCGGGTCTGCCAAGGGGCGCTGGCCGGCTTCAACGCCGCCGGTTCGCTCGCCCAGGTATTGCGTATGCGCCGCGCCTGGCGGTCTCGTTCCAACGCTCCCTTGCCGACGCCGTCCACTCGCGAGCAGGCCGTGCTATAGCTGCTGCCTCTGGGTCTCGGCGGAGTGCCTCTTTCCCTCAGACCTGATGTTGCTCACTCGTGGGTACTGAGCTTCCCTCTGCATCGTCTATGTGTTTTGCAGTGTTTCGCAACGTAGTCCTTTTTCCGGCTCCTCTTTCTTTGGCTTTGGACATTGTCCATTCTTTTTTGGGCTGGCTTTGCCAGCCCCTCTTCTCTATGGGCGGGCACTTTCTTCTTTCCCTGCAGCGAGCTACTCTAACTTGATATTGCTCACTCGAGGGTACTGAGCTTCCCTCTGCATCGTCTCGTGTTTTGTATTGTAGTCCTTTTTCCGGCATCTCTTGCATCTTCCAGGAGGCCGGATACACAATTGCGATGGAGAATACGTCTGTCATGCCCACCTCCAGAGTGCCGACGGACTCCACACGCGCCGCGTCGACCCGGTGGCGTCCACGACGGGCGGCGGCGGGCGCATCATTGCCGATGTGGTCACCACTGATGTGGTCGACCGCTCCAACCCGGGGCTTTCTGCCTCGCGGGCTGGCCACGCTGCGGCGAAGGCCGCTCGCAGCAAGGCGGCCAAACACGCCGACCACCCGGCTGCCGATGAGTTCGTCCCCCTGGCTGTGGACGTGCACGGGCTCTCGGATCCCACTGGCTCGACCTGTTGGCCAGGCTTGCACGGCGCGCTGTGTCCCGCAGGCGCGGTGAGCCGGCTGACTTCAACGCCGCTGGCTCGTGGGCTCAGGTGTATCGTATGCGCTTGTCCGTCTCCCTCCAGCGGTCCATGGCCCACGCCTTGCATCCGGCAGCTAGTCTGTCGGATGTGAGGGTCCTTACTCGTAACTACTGAGTGGTCCATCCTCCCCCCTTCTGCCATAGCCTCTTCAGGCCCCACAGTCGCTGCTTAGCTCGTAGTTTGGCCCCTTCGAACCTTGTCAATTCTTTTCGGGCTGGCTTCTCACAGCCCTTGCCCCCTTTGGGAGAGCCACTTCTTTCTTGTCTTTGGCTTTGGACATTGTCCATTCCATTTGGGCTGGCTTTGCCAGCCACTCTTCTCTATGGGCGAGCACTTTCTTGCTTTGGTCGCTGTGTGCATTAGCGCATTTCAGAAAGCAAGCGCGGCCAGATTAACTGGTGGCTGGGAGAGGCCAGCCCAAAAGAATGGACAAGGTCTGAAGGAGTCGGAGTGCTAAGGACTGAGACAGCAGTAAGCGAACTCTCAGTAACCTCTCGTCAGTAGATGCAAATCTGAGTAGCTAGCAGGCGGAAAGACGTCGCCCTGACGGAAGCCGGAGGCCGCCGCCAGAGCGCGGCCTGCGCGCAAGTGGACCGCAAAAGCTAGGGACCGCTGCAAAGAGACGGCCAGGCGCATCCGGTAAACTTGGGCGAGGGACCCGGCGACATGGAAGCCAGGCTGCTCGCCTTGCTGCCCGTCGCGGCGGGCCGCTGCTCGCCGCGCAAGGCGGTGAAGGAGGTCCAGCATTTCTGAAACCTTGTTCCTCTCTGGGCTGGTCAATCACCGCCACCGCCTTCCCCTGGAAGGAGCCCTTCCCGCCACTCTCTAGGCCCCTCCCCGCCGCCTCTGGGTCTCGGCGGAGCGCCTCTTTCCCTGCAGCGAGTTACTCAGACCTGATGTTGCTCACTCGTGGGTACTGAGCTTTCCTCTGCATCGTTTCTGTGTTCTTTCATATCAGCAGCCGCTTTCCCGTTCTGCAGTATGTTGTAGTGTAGTCCTCCCCGCCGAGCTCGCCATGCTGGCGCTGCGCGCCGGCGGGCTGCTGTCGCCCGCGCCGTCGCGCCCCAGCGCCGCGGCCCGCCAGCCGCCGCCCGGCTCCCTGGTCTTCGTCATCAACCCCGCCGGTGAGCATCCCTCTGCTGCCGCCGCGCCGCGCGCGCCCTTGCGCCGCCTGTTACACCAGGCCCCCTCAGCCTCTCCCCTCCTCGGCGACTTGCTGGGCAGGCGGCAATGGCCGAGTGCTGAGGAAGTGGAAGGACCTGCTGCCGGTGCTCAAGGATCGTCTGGCGCCCGACCAGGAGGTGAGTCCCCGGGTTCTCGGTGTGCAGCGGGAGCTTTGCTGCCCCCAATCAAGCTCGAGTCAGCTCTGGTCTGGGGGTCGAATCGGCCGATCAGCTCCTGCATCTGGTCATGCCGGTAAACGTGTTGGCAGAGCACGCTCGGCAGCCTGCATGCTGGTCACGCGACCAGCGCCTGGAGGTAGCCGCCAGCCGCACTCACCAGTCGCGTGGGCCTGCGCAGATGCGGGAGGCTTACACCACCCACCCCTTCCACGCCGCCGAGCTTGCGAAGCAGGTGGGAATATCAATGACACTAACACTGATGAGCATTTGTACCAGCTGTAGCCATCTGGCAATGCGCTGCCTCTGCTTCTTCTGGGGTTCAGAGAAATCTACTTCAGAGGGATCTACTCCAAGTGCTCCAGCAGCAGTGCACGATGACGCCAAGTGTATACTTTCACCGTGGCCCGAAGAGGGGTCATGTCCTCGCCTCAATCGTCACATGTTCACGTCCCATCTATCCTGTCCCTGAGCCAGGCTGTTCAGGCTGGAGCTGGTGCTGTGGTTGCTGTTGGTGGTGACGGTACGCTTCATGAGGTTGAAACCAACTGTCATGCAAATGCAAAGCCAGCGGCCAGCTGAAGCACCCCACTTTCTACTCGAACTTGAACTCAAGACTGAGGGCAGCCACCAAGCTAATGGATTTGGTGGCAGACATTGTCCTGTTGGCGCATGTCGTCGAGTATACCTACAGCTCTATGGCACTACTCGACCATCTTACAGGCTCGTTATGATTGTCAGGAGTCAGTCACCTGATGGCCGGCACTCTGATGGGCTACTGCAGGTCCTCAATGGCTTCTTCGAAGGAGGGCAGCGGGTGCAACATCAAGGGCCTCCAGCAAGTAGCACAAGCCTTGGGGTCAGTCATTACTGGCGGGGCAATGCCACTATTGTACAGCTATCAGCTGACCTTTTCAAAGTGCCGTGCACTTTCTTTGGGCAAACGCACAACGAGTCATAAGCAAGACATGGTCCACTGCGCAGCTCATTCCCCTTGGTACTGGATCTGATTTTGCCAAGTCCATGGACTGGTCAGTGGCTCCGTCAATTCCTGTCAGCCGCTAGTGCCGTGCCTGTCCCTCACTCTTTGCCAGCACCTCAACATGTTCGTGCCTGACTTGCCACATGAATCTTGCAGCGCTTCTGACTGCTCTAGTGCCTGGCTATTGGCTGGTGCCTGTGACTCCCTTGTCAAGTTCCAAAGTCGCAGAGTTGATACCAAAGCCAATCTGCCGGCAGCTGATGACATGGCGATTGTGTGCACAGGAGTAATGACCCTGTAGGTGCTGTCGACCGCATCGTGAAAGGTGTATGCCAACACCCGAGCTGTTGACGTTGGGCCGCGCTTATCCATTCCTCTCCAGCCTGCCTGCACTAGGCACGCAAGAGGCCATATCTCCAAAATTGGGTATTGCCAAGCCCTGATGGATGCCCCTTGAGCAGGAGATACAAAACTCATGGATGTGGGAAGGTTACAATTCCCACAGACTTCAGCTGACCGATACTTCCTCAACATCCTGGACATGCATTTGTAAGAGTCCTGAAGGGCGCATGCTAGTGCCAGTGTGATAATGGCTACAGGCCTCTGGTTATCTGCGAACCAGTGCACCAAGTTAAAGTCTCAGAGGCAGGTGCTGCATGTGTTGGCTTTTACTGTGTTGGTGACTTTCAAGTTCGCGAACACATTAGAGCCTGATTTGATTGCTAGTGGTCAAGTAGGTCTTCCTCCAGGTTGTGGTCTCCGTGAGCAGGCTCATCAGACACTTTCCGATGAGGTGTGCAGGAGCGCCAAGGCAGGCCAGCTTGCAGCCAAATACAAGAGCTGGGGGCAGCTTTGCTATGTCATTGGTACTCTGTTGGCCTTTTCAAAACACAAGGATGTCAAACTCCGTCTCAAGGTGCAGGCTGCATCAATGGTTCTGCTGCATGCTTATTGGATGCTCTGTGATATGCCACATCGCTTGAGTCTTTTTCCTTTGTCTTGTGGACAGATAGACGAGGGAGATTGGCAAGTCTTGGACAAGCTAACAATGATAGCAATTGCGAATGCAAGGTTCTTTGGTGGGGGCATGTGCATAGCCCCTATGGCTTCCCCTTCGTCAGGAAGTTTGGATGTAAGCTATCTTCTAATTATCCCGTCGTAATTGCCCCTCCCATGTCTCACGAGTGTGCCAACAAGGTAAGGGAGGCTTTGTCTCAAGCTTGCGACACCACAAGACTGTGTGAAAGGGGACATATCGTCTGGTCTTGGTTGCAGTATTGCATGAGTTGCTCGTACGTCAAACTGGTGCTGCCACTCCTTGTGGCCCCATTGTCAAGAGCATGCCTGAGAGCAGGACTCATACTGTGCAGGTGGCTGCTGCAAGTGTCATAGCTTGTGCAAGGCTGAATAGCTGCCGCTCTGTCTACATTGCTGCATGTAGGCTGTTATTTTGCAAGATTTCAAGTGGCATGACTTTCTTCTCCACGCTGCCAAGCTCTACAAGGGGACGCATACAACACTTCGTGGAGTCTCCTGCAGAAGGTGAGAAAGTGCTCAGGCTGCTGCTTCTCGTGCTGTTGGTCGGCCTGTGAATCGTGCCTCGATGCTCAGGCCATGCATCAACCCTCATTGTGGCGCACGGTCTGCTCAAAAGCAGAGCAGGATGTCACTACTCACAGATTGGCAAAATGGCAAGCAGTCTGCAGAGAGTGGAAATACGGCAGGAAGTGGGCTCCAAGGAGTCCGTGGAGGTGTGGTTAGAGGCCGATGGAGAAGCAGTGGCAGGACTGCCTGCAATTGTGTCCGTCGTGCCTGCTGCCATTGACTTTCTGGCTTGAAGTAGCTCAAAGCCCTGCTGTGCGACTGGAGCAGTGAAGCTTATACTGCTGGGCACGCGCCATCAAACAGCTCTATCAATGTTAGGCGATGGCTGTGAGAGAAAGACTCTTCCTCAGTGGAGGGCGATGGTTGCGACTGGCCAGCCAAGAGAAATGAATGAACAAAGTCCCGTGTGTCCAGGAACCGCTATAGCACACAGCGACTCAACTTGACAACTGGGTGCTTGAAATTCCCTGTTGTCAGATTTTTTCGGGCTGGCTGTTCACGGCCCTTGCCCCCTTTGGCAGAGAGCCACGTTCTACTCTGTCGAGCAGCCGCAGGGTCAGAAACAGTTAGTCCCCAGGTAGCGGGTCCCCTGTCTATAGCCAAAGGTTGCATGCAGTCGCCAAAGCGCGACCAGCTCGCAGTCCAGCGCGCGTGCCATTGACCGCGGCAGCGATACTGACAGGGCGCATGCAGTACACCTGGGCGAGAGAGCCTTCAGCGTTGAAATCGGCCTGGTCCCCTTGGGAGCAGAAGAATGCGGCTGGCCCCTGGGAACGTCGGGACACCGCGCTGCGCGCTAGCCTGTGCAGCAGCTGGAGCCACCGCCACCGAGCGCCAAGAGGGCCCCGTGGACGTCGATGGCAACGGAGGGGGAGAGAGCTCGTCAGCAGGTGTTCAGGCCCACAGGCCCAAAAGCTAGTCGAGCGGCTCCCGCCCCGGAAGGCCCACGTCTGGGCGGAGCTGCTAACCGGAAGCCGGAGCCGACGCGCCGGGCCGTGGTGCCGGGGGCGCCCGCGCAGGCGCCGGCCGTCGAGCATGGCGGCCGCCGCCGCCG
>WELB01000098.1:536462-556205 GCA_009602725.1 Spirogloea muscicola
TATGCAATTAAGGCCTGTGGAATGCTGGAGTGGCCCAAGCTGCCCCCCCGACTTTTACGACGCGCATCAACCAGCCGGGCCAGATGCTGGATCAGGGAGGACCATTCCAAGTCGTAGCCGCCGTAGATATCCATGGCACACGGGCAAAGATGGTCCCCTCGGGGATGGTCCTGGTAGTGCCGCTCCTTCTTGCGCTCCGCGCTGGACGTGGCCCAGCCAGACACGGTTGACGTTGGTGCGCCAGCCTTGTATGCGTCGATCAGTACCACGTCCAGGAGCAGAAAAGTGCAGATAGAGCTTCACCTCCGGATAGGACTCGATCAGGACTAAGTCACCAACATCTTTACAAAGAATTTAACATGTACTAAGTGCTCCATGCCCTCTACTGCTTACGCACTCAGACACTCTTGTTCTGACTTGCATCTCCTTTGCCAACATTGCCTATCAACTGAGGACCAACTTGGAGAATTCTCTATATCGTCAATACAACCTGGCTCATAACAAAAACCTAAGTGGCTCCTTGAGCTTGAGGCTTAAAGTATGCGAGGATATGCCGTGAAGGCTGCAACCTTACATAGACCTGACGCATCTCCTCTGTGACGCACTTCAAGTGTCGCAAGAACGTACACAAAGGTGCAGCTGACCTGCAAGGGCCTTGAAGTTGTCCTTTCAGTCTAAAAGGGATTGGGCTGCTGGTGTCCTGAGCGCTGTGATACTTTGCCGACCTCCTCTCATGGAGCGCTCCTTTGTCAGCAGCATCCGCAGCATTTTCTGAGTTGCTTCTCACGACGCCGCTGCTTTGCAGTTTCTTGGGCGCTTTCTGCTGCGCATTGTGCCCGACGTACAATGGCAAGGCGCTCCTTCAAGAGTGTCTGGCTGAAACGTTTGGACAGAGGCGGATGAGCAGCAGCAGCGGTGGTCAGAGAGAGCAACAGCTGATGCCAAAAATCAGTACTTTCTCCTCTCCTGAATGGAGCAGCAGTCATTTGGAACACAAGCGCTATAAGCACAACACCCATCTAATCTTCCCGGCCACTTCTGTGCTCGTCAGTAGCACAACCCGGCCGAAGCAACAATGTTATCACTCTGCATTGTCTGCGTTACTTTCTCAATAGATTGAAAGGTGAGAGGGACTGATCAGATACACAGCGTTCTTATCACTGCGATCAGGAGGAATGGGGCATACTATGAGTAGATCACCAAAATAACGGCATAGGAAGCTGTGGTGAAGGTCAATGCTCTTGCTCTGACGAGCCCCCAACTGCTGATGTTGCTCGACCATCTGTGCAAGGTTTCTGGGCTGGCCTCTCACGGACTGTCCTCTTCGTCAGCGGACCCCATTTTGCTGGACCTTGACTCACTTTCGCCTTCTCCTTCGCTCGCTTTGGGCGCAATTAAAGCTATGCTGAGAAATGCCTCGCATGCGCAAGAGACTGTACCCGGACAGACCTGCTTCTTCATCGCTTGGCAACAGTACCGCTGTTCCACGGGAGCAGTGGCTGCAAGCGCCAGCCCTTGAGGTTGAGGCAGACATGCAGCTCGGCCACGCACCACTGCCGCTTGCAACCTTTACTGAGATGACTGTTGTCCGCTGCCAGCCTGTTCAACTGCAGGCTGTCAATGGAGGCTTCTCAATCGCCAGTTAGGGTAGTCCTCTAATTTCCTGTTGAGCATCTTTTGCTTGTGCTGCTTTGACTCTTCCATATGAATAGCTTGCCTCTCTCATCCCCCTCCATCCCAAGAGAAGCTCTACCCGGTTCGACAAGCCAGCTCAAAGGTCCTTCGTCAGCATATGGCATGTTAAGCCTGCCGACAACAGAGAGAGAAGGATGCTGCCGTCGGCATATACTCCCATATATACCCCCACCCCAATCGTAGTTTTCCACCAGGCACCCACCAATAAATTCTAGGATATGCACGACGTGAGGATATGCTACCAGCCCAGATGGCACGCCGGCAGCCAATTTGTCATTCTTACGATGTCGTGTGTCAGCCTGTTTGCAGCCTGCTCAGGCTCATGCTTTGCACCAAATATGTAGTCGAGCCTTAGCTGGTGGCACAAGAGCTTGTCAATCGCCGTCCAGCATTCAGGCAAGCGACCTCTATGTGTTGACTCGTCCTTACAGAGCGGGTCAGCTTAGCAGCAGGTGATGTACATCTATCCATGCGCTTGCCTTGTACGTGGCCACTCAGGCCCTCCATCGCTCAACACACACTCCAACCACCTTTCTCTTCAGTCCCCTTGGAAAGCCAATCACAGCCATCGCCCTCTACTGGAGGAGTCCTTTGGAAGAGCTCTTTTCTTTCTTTGGAAGAGCTCACTTCAGTTGGGCTGGCCTCTCAAAGCTGTTGCATTGAGGAAAGCTGCAACTTCATACCCTCGCCCCCCTTCAACAGACTTTCCCCTTTTCAGCATAGGGCATAGGGCACTGTGCAGCCCGCCCCACTGGCTTGCCTGTGTAGTGCACGGGCTTTCTGTGGCCTCTGCCCTTGTTCATTCTTCTTTCTGGGCTGGCCAATCACAGCCATCGCCCTCGACTGGAAAGTGCTCTCCCATAGAGAGGAGAGAAAGCGCGCAGAGCGAAGGAAATGAAAGGGATGCCAATTCAAGCCAAGACAGTGTTCAGGCAGAGCCTAGTGCAGAAAAACCAAGGCTACATAATACGGAGACCGAAACTGAGGTGCCTAAGGTGACATTAGTACCCACGGGGAGCACAAACAAATCCGACAAGCTAACTGGGAAGATTTCGTGTATTTGAAACAAACGAAGGCCAAATGACCAAGTACAAAGGCAAGCACATCTTAGGACCTACATAACCTACAATAGATTGACCCGCTCAGTAACCACGGGTCAAAACATAAAGGTCGCTAACCGATGCCTGAATACTAGATGGCAGATACGACGCCACTCTGCCACCAACTAGAGCTCGCCCAGCTTTCTGGTTCAAAGCATTAGCCTGAGCACGCTGCAAACAGGCCGAAACTCGTTGTCGCAAGAACGACAGATATGCAGCTGGCAAGCCCATCTCAGCTGGGAACACATCTGCATGTCCTGTGTAGCCTAGATTGGCTATGTTTTGAAGGAGAGTAAGGAAACGAGGACCTAAGCAGCCAAAGATGTCAACTGCCGCTGGCAGGAGCTGATCACATTGGGGGTAATCGGAGTAGTGCTGCAACATTCTTTGTTCAGCACTGCCCAGTGCGTGGCCAGCGATGTGTGTCGATGCTGGACCTTTATAGGCCTCCGTAACCACAACATCGACCAAGGCCCGTGACCCTCCACCCTAAACGCCCACAATGTCAAGTGTGAGGCGATGATGACGTCCCTGGGCATCCGTGGTGATAGGCATGATGTTGTTCACTTCCACGACCGCACGGTACCAGGCGTCGCGCGTTAAACCCGCCAGGGCATCACGGAGAAGGTTGTGGATGCCCACCACTTCTGTTCCAGTGGGGCATCGCAGCATGTGAGTGGCGAGCTCAGCACCCTCGGCACGGAAGCCGCACTCACACTGGCGCACCCGATTCAGGCAGTTAGGTGGGAGGCCGAGGAAGAGTTGAAGCAACGTCCAAAAGGCCTCGGAGCTGATGCTGAAGGCGTTGGCCACGGCGTGTGAGGTGATTCAGTCTGTGGCTCCAGATGTGGCTAGAGGAGTAAGTCTTGCCAGGCTCCTTTGATTGTTGTGAATCTCTGGCAGCCTCCTCAAGCTTCTGCGGCCCTCATCTTCCACTGCCGTAACCAGTCTGGATTGTGCTTCTCTATCCGAAGCTTGGGCGATGGCGGAGAATGGCGTGAGTAGGGGTTGTAGAGAGGGGAAAGAGCCGATTGCCGAGTCACGGATGCTGCTCAGATCCGCTTGGAAGGGAAGGAGCCTTCCTCCACATTGTGTGCGGGATCGTGGAGGCAAGGGAGGCGCATGGGAAGCATAGAGGCGATCTGGTGCCAGCAGCCCTGGAAGGCTGCTTGCGCCGTCTGCTCCAACGACCGGCAGCCAAGGCCGCCCATGCGAGTGGGGAGGGAAGCCTGGAGGGAAGATGAAGCGGAGTGGAAAGAGGAAGATTGTAGAAGGGACGCCAGGGACACTGCAGCAAAGAGTTGTCGATTTCCTGGTAGAGCTCGCCCACCATGCCCTTTGGGGCGACTATCCGTTGCAGGTAGGATGCCCGTTGGCCGATGCAGCGGGTGAGAATGGGCCAACGCCAGCTGTGTCCCCAAGGAGGGGAAAGGAAGGGAGGGGGGCCAGGTGTTTTTGGAGGCGTCCCGGCAAGTGCACCGCCACGTGAGCTGGTGTGCCGAGGGGGACCTTGAAGATGGCCAGCCCATTGGCAGGGGTCTGGCAGCCGTGGGGGAGCTGGAGCGCCGCCACGAAAGCCGGAGGCCTGACTTGGAGCGCGCCCTGCATTTGTGCCTTAGGGTCTTGTGTCCTGCTACCGCATGCGATTGTCTATGTCCCCTCCCTCTATGTCCCCTCCCTTTCTTTCTTCTTCCAGCGCTCCCAAGCGCTTGCTTTGCACCGCCGCGCCGGTGGCGCCCTTGCAGCAGCCTCTGGCTTGACCCGCTTCCAGGAACCCAGTCTCTCTGACCTGAGGCTGCTTAGCAGGGGTTACGGAGTGCTTCGTAGCTGCTTCGTTTCTTTTCTGTGCTTGTTGTTCTTCGTACTTCCCCTGGCCCCTTCTCGTCCTTTGTTCATTCTTTTCTGGGCTGGCTTTTTCCAGCCCCTATCCTCAATGGGCGAGCCCTTCTCTCTCTGGGCGTCGGCTCAGGTGTATCGTATGCGCTTGTATGTCTCCCTCCAGCGGTCCATGGCCCACGCCTTGCATCTGCGTGCTGGCCGTGCTCTCGCTGCGGCCTCCGGCTTTCGTCAGGGGGATAGTTTACCGGCAGCTAGTCTGTCGGATGTGAGGCTCCTCACTCGTAGCTACTAAGTGGTCCATCCTCCCCCGTTCTGCCATAGCCTCTTCAGGCCCCGCAGTCGCTGCTTAGCTCGTAGTTTGGCCCCTTCGAACCTTGTCAATTCTTTTCGGGCTGGCTTCTCACAGCCCTTGCCCCCATTGGGAGAGCCACTTCTTCTCTGGCTTGCGCAGCGGGGTTGCTCTTCCTCCCCTCAGCTCGTCTGACTTCCTACTGCTAACCCGGGTTTGTCAATTCTTTTCGGGCTGGCTTCTCACAGCCCTTGCCCCCATTGGGAGAGCCACTTCTTCTTCTTTCTGTGGCTTTGGACATCTCACAGCCCTTGCCCCCATTGGGAGAGCCACTTCTTCCTAACCCGGGGGTAACTAAGAGCGCCCCTGTCTGCCTAGCCCGTCCTCCAAGAACACACCTGTATGCATCTGGCTGGCTTTCACAGCCGCTCTTTCAATATCAGCAGCCACATTCCTTTCTATCGAGAAGAAGGGCTGGCAAAGCCAGCCCAAAAAGAAGTGACACCATTCTCGACTGAAAGAGTCATTCTGATCCTCCGGCAAGCCAGCAGAGCCAGCCACGCCATGGCCGACGCCGGCGGCCCTCCATCCCGCGGCGGCGGCGGCGGCGGCGGCGGGCGCCGCCGCTCCCGAGAAGGCCGGTCTCGGCGGGGGCCCCGGTGGGGAGGCAACAGCGGGCCTCGTGCGGCGCACCTGGGCGGGGGCCCGCTGCTTCCGCCAGGCCCGCTGCCGCCAGCGTTTGGGCGTGGTGGCGGCGCGGGGCTGCCGGCGGAGCTGAATGGGTGGGAGGGGCCGTGGGGCCCGGCCGCGCCGCCTGCGCCCTGGCCTCCGCCGCCACTCCTGCACCCTCCCCCGCTCTACGCCCGCGCCCCGGGCCCCGGCCCTTTCTTCCTCGGCGGCGCCGAGCCTCCCAGGCCCCCCAGAGGCCGGCTGGCTGCCGGCGGCGGCGGCCGCGCGCCCAGCGGGCGGGGCCCGTCCCGCAGCGAGCAGAACGACTACTCGCAGCACTTTGTGGACACTGGGCAGCGGCCCCAGAACTTCATCCGCGACGTCGACCTGGCCGACCGCTTCGAGGAGTACCCCAAGCTCAAGGTATGCGACGTACGTGCCGCGTGGCTTCCCGTACGGTCCCTGGTGTGGTCGTTCGACAAGTCTAAACTACGTATGCTTCAAGTAGCTACTCTTTTGCTCTGCAAGCTTTACAGTTGTAGCTCCAAGGGCTGCAGCTGGCCGAAGTCTGCAGTGAATGGGACTGATCTACTGACTGCAGTGCCCTGTGTGCTCCGTGGTCCACCTCACCTGCTTCTTCTATCAAAGGAGCTCATTGCCAGGAAGGACCGCCTCATTGCAGAGAGGGCTACTCCGCCCATGTATATGCGCATGGATCTCCGCAAGCAAGAGCTCTCCCCGGAGCTCTTTGGTACCAAGTTTGACGTGATCTTGCTCGACCCTCCTTGGGAGGAGTATGTTCGAAGGGCACCTGGTGTCGCTGACGCTCTGGACTGGTGGCCGGCGGAGGACGTCCTCAATCTGAAAGTAGAGGTATGCTGCTGACAAGCCTAGCTTTACACTGGTCCAAGCTTGAGAGCTCAAATCCAAGAACAGGCTAGCCGCACGCAACTCTGGTCGCAACTTGGCCTGCAGGAGCTTGAGTGCTTGCAGGGATTGGCAGTGGCATTTGCATATCCCCATCGAACAATGCCCCTGTCACTTATGTTGGCAATGTGGTGTTGTTCAGGCAATAGCCGACAACCCTTCATTTGTCTTTTTGTGGGTCGGGGATGCGGAGGGCCTAGAGCATGGACGAGCTTGTTTGAAGAAGGTGCAGATTACCTCCTCATCTATCTCCAAAAGCCTATGGCTAGCGTCATCACTTAATGCAGCTCCTTTGGATGGCCTGGTTTCCCTTGTTTATTCTCTGGGAAGCTGGCTTTGCTTGTCCATTCTTTCTGTAAAATTACGGTGCGACGATCTTGAGGGCAGTCTCTTTGTGTTTGCCACAGGAGCTGCTGATTTTTGCATCTTCTGTCTCAAAGTGGTGGTGGTACACTTGTCGGTCCGATAGCTTTGAGGCAATCTCATCAGCTTAAAATGCTGAGTGTGCAAATCACTTCTGTGTTTTGCAGTGGGGCTTTCGCCGTTGTGAAGACATTTGCTGGGTCAAGACTAACCGTGAGAAGCCAATGGGCTCACTTCGCCATGATGTACATACACTCTTTCAGCACTCCAAAGTGAGGCGTCTACCTCTAGGCTGCTTTCCCTACTTGTTATAGCTTTCCAGGCGGACAAGTAATTGCCATAATGTTTCATGGAGCTTGTTTGACCGAAAAGTGAAAATACACACCCCATGCTCCTCCACCTTCTTCAGTGCAGTCCTACCAGGAACTTTTCTTCTCAAAGTCTGTGCGGTCTCCCTTTTTGGCCCACTGCAAACTCATCTCATTATCCCTTTCTAGCCGAGATGGTCAGGAAGGATATAGTCTCGGCATGTCATGGGCTATGTAGCAGTAGTCATCAGATGGAGCTACTGAGTCAAACATAGCTGTCACCTACAGTCCAGCGGGTGTGCAGATTGCCAGTACTGTCAGTGATGCCAGTCATCATTTGTTGCACGAAATTGGCCTCAAGACACTGTCAATGGACACCATCTTGCAGGAGCATTGTTTGATGGGTATCAAAGGGACAGTACGCCGAAGCACAGACAATCACCTCATTCATGCCAATGTTGATACGGACATAATCATCTCTGAGGAACCACCGTATGGTGCGTCATCTTGCTATCTAGGAGTCATCACTCCTGTATCTGCTCATTACTTCTCTACAACTTTCCTAGGTCAAGAAGTCAGCCATCTGACAAGCTCGTCATGAATGACCAAACTCGAGAGGGTACTTGAAGTCAATGACTTATTTAAGCTTGCTTTGTATGGCAGGAAGTACGAGGAAACCAGAGGAGCTTTATCACATCATTGAACATTTTGCGCAAGGGCGAAGAAGACTGGAGCTTTTTGGAGAGGATCACAACATTCGAGCGGGGTGGATTACTGCTGGGACTGGGCTGACGTCTTCAAATTTTTTCGCAGAGGTAAGCTTCTTGAGGACGCCCAACATTGATGGGCATGCTGTCAATTCCTAGCAGAGCTTGGCATGTCCTGCTAGCTGAGATTGTTGTGCAGTTGGGCAAGAGGTGGCTTTACTCTTTGCATGTATGAGGAGGAAGATTGGCCATGTCATCAGCTCGCTTAGCTGATATCCTGCTGATCAAAGTGTTACTTAGACGGCATGTGAGGGCATTGGTTGTACGTGCAGTGTCTCTCAAGTATGCACATGCAGTATGCTCCTGTTGCCTATGCATTGTCTGTGTCAATCGTTACATACAAGCAAACTCCTTGTGAATTACGTTAGTGCTCCCCCTTGTTCCACTCTCCTGAATGAAGCTGTCATATTACAATGCAGACTTACAGCAAGTTCTTCTTGGACGCCGATGGGAAGGCCTGGGTTGGTGGGAGGTCCAATCCACCGCCCAGTGCCCCACACCTCCTTGGCTCAACACCTGAGATCGAGGCTTTACGACCTAAATCTCCCCCTCGGAGAGATCAGTCTTCACCAGTGAGTATAGCTGATCTTTAGGGATGTTCATTGTACAATCTCCTATTCAGTTGATGGTGAAAACATTGGTATGAAGGAACAGAGAGCATGTAAAGTAGCCAAATTTGTGTCTTTGTTGATTCACTGGTCTAGAGTCCCTCTTGCCCTATCAAGAAGGCAGGTAACTGGCGTTCTAGCAATTTGGCCATGGCCGTTTACTGGCAATCTTGCATTCATGTGAAGTGACACAACAGGCAGCTATGCATACATGGAGTGTCTGCTGCAAGGTTATGGCTGCATGCCTTACCTCAAACAGTTGACACCCGCTTTCTACTGCAACAGGCTGCAACAGTCACATCCCTTTCACAGTCTGCTTCAGCGGCAACTTCGACTTCTAATCTGCGCACAGCGGGAGGAGGAAGCAGCAAAGCATCACCCGCTACTGCACCTGCTCCAGGTGCTGGGCATGGAGGGCCATCGCCAGGTGGCGAGGGGGCTCCTACACTTGGAGCTCTAGCGGTCAATGTTGGCAGGGGTGGAGGGCATGGACAGATGCCCAGATCAAGGGGCTTGGGTAGCATGGCCAAGCCACCTCTTGGAGAGCACCCAGGTTGAGCAGGAAGCTTCCTTACAGGGAGCTTCCTTTGCGGCCGAGCTTGTTTGCAGCTGCCTCGTGCATACTGGCCCGTGTACAGGTATGCTCCCATGCAAATCACTTACTTCCGGCCGTCAAGCAACAGCATGAGATGCTTGCAGTCTCCCACAAGAATGGTCACATGACATGCAGCTTTGGTCATGATAACCTGTCACTCATGCTCCTCGTGGCTCACGTCGGGAGCATGAACATTGCCAGCGTTAGGTGTAAAGTATTTGGCTCTCAGCACGAGGACATGCATGGAGCTCCAAGAAGGATATGCATGAGATTTTGCAACGTCAACACACCACTCCATTGCAAGCTCTCTCCACTTTCGAGCCCCAGTTACTAGAGCAACTCGTCGTGTGGCTGCCTTCGAGCTGGAGATCTCCGAGACTTGCGGGGAAAAGAGACATGATGCGTTGACGCATCGAACAGGCTCACAGAGCCCCAATTTTTTACTCTACTGACAGGCTTTAGAAGCCCCACGCAAGGCCTGACAATGCGTAAGCCTCTAAGAGGTCTGATAACGCGAGTGCATGGAATTGTGACCTGCACTCGCTTTTCTTGCATCTCAGAAGTGTTGAATGTAGAAGTTTGGTGAATCAGCGATCTGGGCTGGGACCAGTCTGTCAATTGCACTAGTATGGCGACCAGCGACAGGGCATGACTTAGCCTAGTGGGCCGTGGGAGCCTCCCGCGTGAAATGGGTGCCACGGCACATCAGGCTCAACTCTCCATTCTGGATCTGAGGCAACCGCGCTGCTGCTCCGTTGCGCCCTAGCTATGGTTGCTAACCTCTAAGCGAGGGCGGGGCCTGTGCTGTCCGTGTAATTTGTGTGGCTGTTCTCTGAGTGCGAGCGGAGCCTGTGCTGTCTATGTGACTGTGTGGGTGATCTGTGAGTGAGAGCGGAGCCTGTGCTATCTGTGTGACTGACACAATTTCTGTGTGCCGCCATGAGCGGATCTTCATCTGGACAACCGTGAAGCGGTCTGCTGGTCCTCTGGAGGAGGGCAAGCGGCCGATTGAGGACTCGAAGGGGACAAGCAGCCGAGGCTGCTGACTGCAGTCGACAGGATAGGCATCAGAACCAGCCAGATCAAGAAGGTAGGCAGAGCATGGTACTTGCTCTATTATTGTGTCCAGACATTGATCAAACAGCAGGGCAGGATCGAGCATTGATTTTGCGAAATCCAGCAATTTACTGTCATTGGCATCATTCTCATTCCTTCACATAAAGTGCACAGCTCACATCATATCCAGACACTATCCAACTAATTGGTCGATGAACACCATGCCAACATGTGTTTCCAGGTACTCATTTACCAGTGATCCATGTGCATAGATGAATAAAGTATTATACTTTCCTGTCGAATAACATTGCCTGGGATGATATGGCAAGCGCCACCAGGGTGGACAGCTGCAGAGCCTATGGTAGAAGCTGTTAGGCTCACCATAACTACACTGCGTGGTCTAATACTCTTCAAATTGGTACATTTGATCCAGATCAGCCGTATTCCCTAGACTACAAGACAGAGCGTCAATGTCAGATTGTAACTGAGGTTTGAGAAGCACTTGCTTTTGCACCTCTGCATGTACAATGTCCTTAGCTGTGAGGAAGGCCTAAGTGTACAGACAGTACTTGTCCATATATATTGCCAAGGTAGACAATCAAATGCTAAACAATTAAGAGTCACTGTAGGTCTCTTGTCAATCAGCTGATCGTCGGTCCTCAGTCACATAAGACGAGGTAGTTGCATGTGCCAGACTCCTCCAAGCTGACCTCCAAGCAAGTAGACAGCAATGCCACCTAGATACCCGGCCAGAGCAGGGCCACTGATCTGCAAACATTGTAGAGACACACTGAGATTCACTTCTGCAGCGACTCTGGCAAAGACCATCTTTACATTTTTGCCAACCGCACAAGCGAGTTATAAGGAACAATCTCAGCACAGCATCCAATGCAACAGGCACCGTGACCTATAGCACCTTGCGTAGATACCAAAGGAAGTCCGCTTTCTCCATGCCCATGTAGGCCACGCCAGCAGCAGATCCAATAATGAGGATTGAACCTCCAGTTCCAGCACAATATGCAATGAGTTGCCAAAGTTCAGAGTCGACAGGATATTGAGCAGGGTCATACATGCCCATGGTTGCTGCTACCAGCGGCACATTGTCAATAACAGCGCTAGCAAGGCCAATCAGGCCTGCAATAGCTTCTGTGCTGGGCACGTTCGCATCAAGGAAGTTCGCTAGGTCCTTCAGCAACCCTGCCGAGTCCAGGCTGCACCGCACCATAGTTGAGCACGTTAGTCAGGAGCAGGAATCTGGGATGCACTCATTGTCAGCCTGTGACTTCAGCATGGAGCACAAAGTGCTACCTTGCAATTGAAAGCAGTATGCCGAGGAAGAACAGCACGCCCTGCGTATCAATGCGAGAAAGCGCCTGGGGCACTTTGAGCCGCTGGCGACTCTGATCATCTCCAAAGTGGATGGCATCCGTCAGGAGCCAAAGGCTTCCGAGGCCCAGTAGCATCCCAATATACGGAGGCAGGCCAGTTAGCGACTTAAACACGGGCACAAAGAGGAGGGCGCTGATGCCCACAAAGAAGACCAGACGGCCTCGAGGGGCCATCTGCTCACTGGACATGACTGGCTCTGGGGTCTGCTTCCCTGCCTCAGCAACCAAGCTGACCATGCATGCACAGGTGCAATTCTCAAGTGTCAAGAGTACTTGAGGACAACATACTCTACCATGTCAGACCTTGAAACCCAAGACCAGCACTTCATAAAGTAGCAGAATGCTAGCACTACGACTTCCAAGGACGGGTCCATGCAGCGTGCAAAGTGTTTGTTTCTGTCAAAATAGGCTCATCCAGGGTCGAACTCGGCAAAACTCGACATGCCATGCACGATGCCTTTTACCGCTTGATCGACTTCACGATTCTACAATGCAGACCTGTAGCAATCTGCTTTACCTGTCAAAGGAGAAAATGGCCAACGGGATGGCAAGAGACACACTTGAGGGAAGAAAGAGAGTCTGCAGGTACATTGCAGGAGGAGCAGCAGATGTCATTGGCTCCTTCACTAGCAAAGGACCAGGACCAGCTTGGTGGGGCAGGAGGAAGAAGCATCAAAGAATGCACAGGAAGGAATGATGCGATATCATTGACAAGCAAGCTTCCCACAAACTGCAAGTATCGTAATTCTGCACACCGCTGACCTGCATAGTTGGTATAGTTGTTATCTGGCCGTGTATCCACAGCATTGTCGTGGTAACATCTCCGATAGGGGTCCACGCACCACCAGCATTTGCAGCGATGACTACCACTGCTCCTAAGAATCTGGCCACATGACAACACGGCGTGGTTGACCCTGCGTGATGGACTGCCAGCAGCAATTGCTTAGGAGTAAAAGGACGGCCCGATCAAGAGAGCAAGCAATGGTGAGCTTCTCACGCATCTGAATGACGTCCTTTCTCTCAAGGACAACGAGACTCACTTCCGTAGCTCAGGGTTTCGCACCAGCTTGCGGAGTAGGGAGACCATGACGATGGTGGAGGTGAGATTGTCAAGGATGGAGCTGAGGAAGAATGTGATGATTCCAACCTGCAAGAGTGGCACGGGTAAGCATGGCGAGGATTTCCATCAGATCATCCTGATCTGGACGATCCTGCAAAAGCCAGGTGCACACAAGGAACACGAGCTGGAGGAGAGCAAGGCCACCATTGTGCTCACCACCCAAATGAGCTTCTTGAAGCTTCGTGTCTTGATTGCATCAGTCACGAGCTTGAAGCCCTGGTGAGCATCCACAATCTCCACAATGGTCATAGCGCCAAGAAGGAAGTACACAATCTCGCTGACATCTGTCGCCTGCTCCTTGAGTTCCATGACAGCAACCTCTGTGGATGGAGCCTGCGAAAGAAGGGAGAGGGGCAGGGGGTAAAGCACAGGTGCTTTTGATCACGAGCACGGCAACAGCAGCCCTGCCACGCCACGTCCCTCCAGCCCACAACATAGGCGCCCCTTGACAGGTGGCTGGCCCCAAAACATGTTGAGCTCAGCCTCTCACAACCAAGCCTGCATGATTTGGGCAACAGACATACACAGACGCTGCGAATGGTCCACAGGATGACGGCCATCAGCAGAGCCACGCCACTCTTGTTGAAGGCCAAGGACTCCTCAAATATGATGCCTGCATAGCCCACCACGAACACCAGCCACATCGCCAGGCCCTGCGCAGCTGCACACGTGGCAGCTCAGCACAGGTGGTCCAGCGAAGAGGGGGACCAAGCAAGTGCTGCCAGGAAAGAATGGCTAGAGGGCCCACGGAGGATGAGCTGCGCACTGGACCTGGTGCTGCTCCACCCATGAGTGGTTGATGCCGGCGTATACAGCGGCCAGGGAGGCGGCGATGGCCAGGGCCTTGAACAGGTCCAGCTTGTCGCGCGAGCTCTGCTCGTAGTCGGCAGAGCTCATGTCGTCCACGGAGCAGAGCGGGTCGCAGGACCCCTCCCGGCCGCCCGCGTCCAGCCGCAGCAGTCGCGCGTCGTCCTGCAGCGTGGCGCGGGGCGCGGCACAGCAGCCGTGAGCGCCGGGCAGCTGCGGAGGGGCCGCTGGCCAGGAGAGCGGGGCAGCTGGCTGGCTGGCCCGACCTCATCGTCCCACTCGTCCTCCGCCTCGTCGGCTGCGTCGTCTGCGGAGACGGCGGCGAGGAGGCGCGAGCCACGAGCCGGCGGCCGGCCGCCTGGCACCTGGCTGGCGGCGCCCGCGGCTCTGCACGGCCTGGNGCGCCGCGCCGCGCAGGCCCCGGGCGCGCGCACCTCCCCCGGCCTGCGGGGGCCTCCGCGCCGCCAGCCGGCTCGGGACGCGAGACGGCGGTGGAACGAGGAGTCTCTTCTCACACTCACGGGGGCGGTGGCCGTGCCGATGGCAGATGGGCCGACGGCCGACAGCGGTGCCAGGGCCCAGGCCAAGCCAGGAGCGGACCCTGTCCGACGCCTGCGGACCCCTCACGCCGACGAGTTTGTCCAGCACGTCCAGCATCGACACACATCGCTGGCCATGCAGTGGGCAGTGCAGAACCCAGCTGCAACATTACTTCGATAATCCCCAATGCGATCAGCTCCTGCCAGCTGCAGTCGATTCTTTTGGCTGTCTAGGTCCTCGTTTCCACGCTCTCCTTCAGAATATTGCCAATGTAGGCTATGCACGACGTGCAGATGTGTTTCCGGCTGAGATGGGCTTGCCAGCTGCATATCTGTCGTTCTTGCAACAACGAGTTTCGGTCTGTTTGCAGCGTGCTCAGGCTAATGCTTTGCACCAGAAAGCTGGGCGAGCTCTAGTTGGTAGCAGAAGGGCTTCGAATCTGCCATCTAGTACTCAGGCATCGATCAGCAACCTTTATGTATTGACCCTTGATTAGCGAGCGGGTCAATTTGCTGTGGCTGATGTACGTCTTCAGATTTGCTTGCCTTTGTACTTGGCCATTTTGGCCTTCGTTTGTTTCAAATACACGAAATTTTCCTTCGCGCCGACGAGCTGATCTGCCTTTTCTCAGGCCTTCTCTCGGCACCCCTTTTCCAGCTGCAAGCTCTACTCCGACTTGCGGCTGCTGACTCGGGTTACTAAGCTCCCATTCGCTATGGTCTCTTGCATAGCTCTGTGCTTTTAGCGCCTATCAGCCCTTTGGACCTTCGGACCTTGTTCGATCATTCTGGGTGGGCTGTTTAAATTCCTTGCCCCCACTTGGAGAGCCACTTCTTTCTTGCCCACATTGAGAGAGCCACTTTCTTTTCACAGCCCCCGCCCCCTCTGAAAGGCCCGGGACCCGCTACCAGGATACCACTTTCTCCGACCTTCGGCTGCTCGACAGGGGTTACTGAGTGTTTCGTAGCTTCTTGATTCCCTGGGTGCTTTCGCCCTTTCGCTGGCCCCTTCGAACTTCGTTCATTCTTTCTTCTGGTGGCCTCTCACAGTTACAGCCCTCCCCTGGAAGGATCCTTCTTCTGAGAGAGCTCACTTCTTGTTTCGGCCCTTTGGGCCTTGTCCACCCTTTTTGGGCAGCCTGTGTGTATGTGCTTAAACGCTCTTTGGCCCCTTCGCACTTCTCCACTCATTCTTTTGGGCTGGCCAATCACAGCCATCGCCCTGTACTGGAAGCGTATCCCTTTTGGGCTGGCTCTCGACAAGCTGTCGCCCCGTGGAAAAGCTTTACTTCTCTTTGGCTAAATTTGGCTACCCTTTCAATCTATACGGACCTCGCGCCTTCTCTCCTCTGGTCCCTGTCCATGCTTTTCGGGCTGGCTTATCACAGCCCTCGCCCCCTCAGTCTCCTTTCGACCCACCAACCCCTTCCTTTGCTTCTTGTTGCTAATTTTCCTCTCTTAGTGCCAGACAATTGTAGGTATACTGAGCAACCCCAAGCCTCCAAATGCTGGTTGTGAGTTGACGTGTCCTCACCACTTCACACTCCTGCTTGCGCCGTCACGATTGCTGCTCGTCAAAATGAGCAGCCACTCCCCTCTGCTGTACTTCTATCGGCCTTGCTGACCTCCCTGTTGGTGACCTCCCTGGCTCCTTACTCCCAAGTCCTCCCCTTGGAAATGGCTACCTAATATACTTTGCGTTACATAGTCAACACAAGGCAAGCGCCTGCCACTGCCACCCAGGACATGGACGCCACTGTGCCACGATGCAGAGGTGCACCACCACTAGGAGGAGGAGGCATTGCGTGGGATGCTGCCGGTGTGGGAGCGCCAGCTGGGGGGCTGGTGGAAATGGGGCAGGCGACCACAACGGGCTCCTTTGCTGTCAGTGGGCTTTTCATGCACTGAGAAGCTGATGTCACGACCACAGTATCGTTCTGCACAGTTGCCAAGATTGCACATGCTCAGCCTCCTAGACCGACCCATCGGCAGAAAGTATGTGCACAGCAAGAGCCTTGCTAAGCAACTGATCTATCGATCCTCAGCTGTCACAATGTGGAGGACCACCCAGATGCTCAACACAGATGCTCTTCCCTCCTGACACAGACTCCAGACTTCAAGGCCTGGGTTTGCAAATCATCCTCCACAGAGCTTCCTCTCATTTCTGCCTCTGATCATGCCTGCTTACTACATCTCTTAACCAACCTCTGCAATGTTGCGAAAGTAGGTGTGTTTAAGGGTCTTCATATGTAGTATGGCAATGAGCTCTTGCAGCACAACCTGGGGTTCGGCCAATGCTCCTTCATACCAATCTGCAGCCCACTTTAATGACTTGGTGAAAAACCTCAATAGAAGCTTAGCTGCCAGGGCGAGAGCACAGAAGCTACAGAAGCTAGATTGCAGAGGCCTGTTCCAGATATTGCTGTCCTCTCTATTGCAGGTTCCATGTCTGCTTCTGCACTTCTTAAGTGTGGAGCTTGGCAGAGAAGCCCTGAGCAAGCATGCGAGGTTGGATGCAGGCCCATCTGATGTGCATCATAACCACGACCTGATGTGGCTGTGCAGCGGAGCCACTCACCTAGACCAGCATTCGCATTCATGCGCCTGTCCTCACGCCAGACCCGCTTGTTAGCCAGGAACGGGTAGCTGCTTTCTTGACCCAGTGCAATTTTTGCATTGCTCGTCACATTGGATGTGGTGTAAGCAGCGGGTTTATCGGAGTATGTTTCATCAATCACAACATCTGCTGCCTGAGATTCAGCAGTGCATATAGGGAGTAAGGTCCCCCCATTCGCCGGTGGGTGCAGTCAAGCGATAGCATGTGACACTATCATACCCATGTTCACAATTGCCTACTTAATGGAAAGTATGACTGCACAAGCAGGTGAGCAGGTCATAATTGAGGGTTTGGCTTCATGTCATTCAGTGCTGCAGGAAGTGATAGCAGGTAAGGTTGCACCTTGATGACAATCAAGAAGGCTTTCTGCTCAGCATCAACTGACATGTTGTAGTCCCCATATGATGCACGGGGCAGGTTGACGCCTCCAGCATCGGAAGTGAGCTATATTTACAAACAGACACACCAACAGAAAGTGACAGTGCCGTGAGAGGACAGATAGCCACTGGTCAATGGACCGCTTGCCATCTGCATGCCTACAAATAAAAGCATGGGTTCAGCAGCTAATAGCAGCAATGGCTTGTCAACAATGTCGAGGCTCATCGGTCAACATTTGAGAAGATAGTAATGTTCGTTGATTGCTATATTAATGTAGAGCTAGTTTACAGCAGCGGCAGATCTAGTAACAAGGAAAAAGGTTGCCTGCAGCTTGTAGGTCTGATTATAGACACTCCAGATGCCCTGAAGGGAAACAGGGGGAAGCAGTGCAATGAGGTCTGCAGAAGGCACAAAGCTTGCACACTGACTTCCAACAAGCTCTCATCAAAAGTGTGCATGATGCAGTGTCCAAGCCATTTGACCACCATCGTGTGCGAGCCAGACAATCCTGCTCGTGCAGGGCTCTCACATCGAAGTAGCTAATCCAAGCAACAGTGGGCTTCACGGATATATTGCTCATGCTCCCATTGAGGCAGTTGTAAGACGCTTGCACCTGGATCACGTTGCAATGGGTTTCAGATGCTCCTATCTGCTCTGTATGCTGCAATAAGCAGAACAATTTCTAGGCTTCTTGAAGCCATACAATTTCTAATGAGCGATAATTTGTAATGCCAAGATGACCTCTTGAATGACACGACAACTTTCAGCCCAAAGAAGCCCGAGCGGTTGCTGGGAGATAAATCGTCAACAGTTTCCTGTGAAGGGATGGACCGCTGCATACCTTGTCATACACTACTGTAGCAAGGGCCTCACGATTAAAGAACAAGGCCAAGAACTTGATCCACTCAGCCCGCTGTTGAAACACAGATCACAAATGCACAGTTACTTCTTCAGCTGTCAAAGCCACCTGTCGAAAGCAGTCTTGCATGCATGTTGAGCTTCTCCAAGGGCAGACTTTTACTCTGTTCTTCATGGCCTTGATGCAACTGTCCAGATAGGCAGGAATTGCTGTGTTGCTGCTGGCAAAGACCTCCATTCCGTGCTGCAGGATGCATGCTTGAGCTACTGGAGCCTGGACAAGAGCTCAGCCGGTGCTCTACCTTGAGGGGACCTGGGTCGGTACTAGCATCAAAGGAGATGAAGTTGGTGATGTTTGAGGGTGTCTGTGTGCTATCCAGGATGGCGTCCACAGCGGATGCTTGACTGGCAAACAGGCTTGCATTCTCATAGGGGCTTGCTAGAAGCACGACCTGCCCTTCCTCATAGAGCTTCTGAAGGCATGGCGAGTTCACATATGTCATATCCACCTCTGTTGCCGCCCTGAATAGCCCAAGGAGCTGCAAATCCACAGTCCCACACTCTCCTTGGGTAAGCCTTGGTGCCCTTGCGCCAACTTCAAAGCTTCTCCACAACAACGCAGAAAGGTCTAGCACGCGCTCTAATTACAAGCCAGCAAGGGGCTGGTCTTTCAATGAATGAATGACCACAATCACGCCTAACTTAAGTATCAGGCAACAGATATGTGATACATTTGTACCCATGTTGGACTCTTGACTCTCGATAAAGTACCTCCATGAAGGCCACTGGTGCAGAGCAAGTGTACATGAAGTAGGGCCAGGTAGCCAAGACCATCCACAGAGAAGGTCGGCCAGAGTGGTGCTGAGCGTCAGCCAACATTGAGCTCTCTGGAGGCCTGCTCGCCGCAGGGATCTCGAGTGGTGTGGAGGGATGCAAAGACGGGCAGATTGGCAGCTGACTTACCTGGAACGGTGGTGTCAATAGCTGTGGTTGTTAATGGGATCTCCAATATGCGTGTGCCTGCCGGGAAGCCCGCAGGCTTAGGGGTTCCACACTGCGAGGAGTGGTGTATGGAGATTCAGCCAGGGCTGGCTCCTCACAAGACAGCAGCAAAGGCTCTTCCTGGAGGAACGCTCATCCTGAACGTGCTCGGAAAGCCTGGTTTTTTGAAGTGATTGGCATTGCCTATCACAAGCAAAGCCTGCCTCGCCAGGCTCGACTCTGCAGACTCGGCAATCTACATCGTATGGCGGCGCTCGTCGAGCATCTCCTTGGGGCTCGTGGTGGTGTACTAAGCCCGGCTCTTGGTGAAGGGAGGTGGGGGCGGAGTGATGGCTGACACAGATTTGAAGCTACGACCTTCGCAACATGAGCACGGCAGTCTGTCCAGCTCAGCCAGTCGGCCCCGGCCATGCCACAGGCTGAGCACCTGCAGCCAGTGCGCAGACCTGATACAGCACGTAGGTGGCGTCGGCAAAGTTGTTGCGGACGAGCTTGTAGCTGCGGTTGTACTGCACTGTGAAGTCGAGCGCCGTGTTGACACTCTCTTGCCCGAGTGGCAGGGCCCATGGCACACCCTGCGGGAAGAGGCCGGCCAGCGGTCGGCCTTGGCCAGGAGGGCGCACGCAGGCGGCAGCGAGCAGGCACAGTACGAAGGGCTTGGCCACTCGATGTCATCGCGAGCAGGGCCAGCAAGGAAGTCGCCGCTCACGCGGTAGGCCAACAGCAGTGGGCCCCGAGGGCTCAGGGCGGGCGGTGCGAGCCCTGCATTGCTCTCGCGGCTGGGGAGCGCGGGATTGGGGGGGGGGCAGGCACCTTGT
>WELB01000099.1:0-52708 GCA_009602725.1 Spirogloea muscicola
CCCTCCCCTCCCGCATCTTATCCGCTTACCAGCCGGCTCTCCTCGCCACCCCCCTCGCCGGTGCCGCTCGTGGTCCACCTTGTGATTAGAAGCTGAAATGCTCTCCGGCTACTCCGGAGTACGGCTCTTCACGAAGATGGCGACGGCTGTACTTGGCCAGCCCAGGAAAAGTCATTCAATGTACGGCAGTACCATTTCGGAGCATCTTTTGATCTGTTCTTGGGCTGAAAGGCTGGCCTTCCACAGGGATGATTTTCGGGCCGGCTTTCTACAGCCCTCCTTCCTTTCGGATGAGCTTGTTTTTCTTCCCTTGGACACTCCTTTGGGCGAGCACTTCTTTTTCTTCTTTGGGCTGTCCTCTCACACCCGATGCCTTTATTTGGAGGGATATAGAATTTATTTAGAAGACCTCACCTTTTTAAAGTCCTTTGGGCGAGCACTTTCTTCCTTGGGCTGGCCTCTCACAGCCATTGCCTTATAGATGGAAGAGCAGCCTCTTTCCCAGTCATAGCCACAGTGTGGGGGTCGAGCTCTCCCCAGTCCTCCGCTTCCGCTCCGCCGCCATGGCGCTGCTCGCGACGGCGCTGGCGCTCCTCGCCGCCGCCGGTGGCGCCGCAGCCATCAGATCCGCCGAGGTACGCCCGCCTCGCCACTGTTGCGGCCTCGGCGGCAAGTTGATCCTTTCTGCTTCTGACTCCGTCACCTATAATACCCATTAGCGTCCATGACGACAATCTCGACGGGGCCCGGCTTGGTTGCAGGGCCTCGGCGGCTTCAGAGCAGCCCTCTCCACCCGCCGTGTGCTGCTCGGTGTCGTGCCGTATCCTGTCGACTGCCTATTTGTGTCGATCTGACTAGGACCGCTGACTGGGCTTCACACTTGGCCTTACCAGGCTGACTCATTCACTTCGGTGGGTGATTCACGCTGAGGATGAAGGACCACTTTTCTCCCTATGTGGCTCCTAGGCTGGGTCATACACTTTTGTGTGTGATTCACGCTGACAATGGAGGTTCCACCCACCTCTGACTCTCTCTCTTAGCGACACCGACTCTCTCTTTCGGCGACAACAACGACATCGACCGCTCTTCCGATGCGGACAACACCAACAACAACATCAACCACTCATCGAATGCGGACAACCACAACAACGGCGTGACTACAAGGGCCCAAGCCCACGCGCGACGCCAACCAGCCGAAGACCGTTCAAGGCGCGACGAGGAATGCCCATCTACAGGTACCTCAACCACCAACAAGACCGTCAAGGTGGGCGCTATCGAAGCGGTGGCGGGGCGACCGTGCAGCGGACCATTGGATATGTTCATCTACGGTCAAGCCGACTCCAGGGTCGGAAGCGGTCCACGAAGGCCGACAATCCAGCTTAGCCAACCAGCGTAGCCAACGGCCCGCATCTGGCCTATCAGGTAGCGCTAGGGTTTCACCGCGTCGGGCCCATGTCGGGGCGCGCGCTCTAGGCCAGGCAGTCCGCTTGGCAATACTCACCCTCCTGCCGCGCCTGCGCCCACCGCGCCTGCGCCGATCAAGCCTGCGTCTACTCGCGCCTGCGTCCGCGAGAGAGCAGAGCCCGGCGCATACGGCGTGCGCGCATAGCGAGCCTTGCGTGCGGACCCGATGCGACAGCGAGAAGTCGTTCTATCTGTGTGGTAAGCAGCCTTTACATTGTGCTGTACTTGCCTGTCTTCACATTTGGAGAGTTGCGCTCATTGTTTGAGTGCCTGTTTCGAATCGATTGCTTGCGTGCATCCATTGGCTGCATTGCTTGTTATAATCACGAATACAGAAAAGGTGCGGGCTTGCCCGAGAACAATTGCTCGAGTAGATAGCGACCATCCTTCGGGGTGGTCACCCAATACGAGTAGATAGGGACACCTTGAGACTCAATACGAGTAGATAGGGACACCTTGAGACTCGATACAAGTAGATAGGGAGACCTTGAGACTTCGGATACTGGATACTGGTTACTGGGCACTGTCGCGCTCTCCTTTATATACTACATAGTCAAATTTCACACGTTCTTGAGTTGTTTATCTGTTGTGATCTTTGGCAACTGACAACAACTGTTGACCTTTATCAGACAGTTCGTCCTGTCAGCTGGCCAAGGTTTGTTATCGTCTAGACCTATCGACGTCATTTCGCACCGATGCCTACTCGCATGACATTGGCGACCCGACCGATCGTAAGCCCCGCACTCCGCCCTGGCTTTGCGCTTTGCTTAGCAAAAAGTAAAGATGCTGCTGCTGATGTCAAAAGAGCCTGCTGTACAAGCCAGCCAGGTGCATACAGAGGGTGGCCTAATGCGGCACACCGACTGACGTCAACTGGCGCTTTCCTGGTGCCGACGAAGATGCCGACGCCAAAGCTGACTCTGCTGTCGACGCCGATGCCCACCCAAAGCCCAATCGATTCTGACTTCGACTTTGACGCCGCCGCCCGCTTGTCCAGCCCCTCTCCTCAATGGGCGAGCCCTTTCTTCCTTCCACTCTCAGGGCTCCTTTCCACACGCAGGCTCGATCTCCCTCGCCCTCTGCTTCCGGCAGCTAGTCTGTCCGATTTGAGGCTCCTCACTTGTAGCTTCTGAGTAGTCCATCCTCCACCCGTTCTGCCTTAGCTTTTTGTATTCAGGATCTCCCCGAGCTGTTCGGCAGATTCCCACGTGTTACGCACCCGTTCGCCACTCTGTTCTGCTGTTTTAATCAGAACAGCGTTCGACTTGGCGTTTCAGGCCCCTCCGTCAGTTGGCCCCTTCGAACCTTTGTCAACTCTTTTCGGGCTGGCTTTTCACAGCCCTTGCCCCTATTGGGAGAGCCACTTCTTTTGCTGCTCCCCGCGCCGCTCCAGCCGCTGCCTAGACGCTCTCACTCAGGCTGGTTGATGCGCGTCGTCGAAGTCGCGGGGGCAGCTTGGGCCACTCCAGCACTCCTCAGGCCTTAGCTGCATAATACAAAATGCGGCTCGCTTAGTTTGCAGCGCTCGCAAGCATTGGCCCTTCATCAACGTGCAGGGCGCCCTCTAAGTCAGGCCTCCCGCTTTCGTGGCGGCGCTCCAGCTCCCCATGTTAGCTTGTCTGATTTGTTTGTGCTCACCCGTGGGTACTAATGTCATCTTAGGCACCTCAATTTAGGTCTCCGTATTATGCAGCCTTGTTTAGTTTGCACTAGCCTCTGCCGTGAACACTGCATTGGCTTGAATTGGCCTCCCTTTCATTTCATGCGCTCTGCGCGCTTTCTCTCACTCAGCCTCGGCTTAACCGACCCCTCGACGCCTCCGCAGTTAGTGGTCACCAGTAATGGCTGCTAGCCCAGATCTTTATCAGCTGGCGCCAGCGTGGCGCCCCGTGCGGGAAAAGTGCCACCTGGCAGCGAAGCTGGCAGGGGTGTGAATGGGAACCCGGCGGGCGGAGGGCGGTGCATGAGGCGTCTGGTGCGGCGCGGGCTGCGGGCCGGTGGCCGCCACACACCGCCCCCGGCGAGCACCTCCCCCCCTCCCCACCCCCACCCCATTGGCTTACCGGTCAGCTCTCCCGCCCTCCCTCCCCGGCCGCCCTCCAAGTCTGGAGAGAAATGCAGCTTTCTTCATTCTTGATTGAGTCTTGATTGATTCCTACTCATTCCTCTTGGGCACAGGAATCAGGAATTCAATTCCTATTTGACTATCTTCTTGGCATAATAAGCATGAATATTCAGGTCGTGAAGACGTTCTGGCAGCGTCTGGGCCCGCCCGGTCGGTCGGCCGCACCGAGGCGTACGTGGCGCGCGGTGAAAGGGATGACCGGCTTCTACAACCTTGCGCGCCAGGGCGTGGTCACCCGCCACGGAGGCGCCACATCGGATGCTGACCAGGACGTTCCTTGCCCCCGTTAAGGAAAGAAAAGCGCTCGTTTAAGTACATCACTCCAGTACTCGTTCCAGTAAAAGTGCGAAAGCCCGTCAGTCCGGCTGGTACATAGATCAAGCCCGTCAATCAATTATGTGCCACTTGACTGCATTTGCAAGAGCACACCACCAATGTCATCCAGCTGGCCGATCAGACGAGCACATGTGCACCAACTACTTTCCAGTCATTCTGCAGGAGCCAGAACCCTCTGGTACCACGTGAAGGACACAATTTATAACTAAGTCATACATTGGACAAAGCTCAAGCTTCAGACAGGGCCTATTGCTATCTGCTTGGTTCTCACATTTTCTGCAGCGCAAACATGTAGGAGATTGGGCAAGTCACCGCTGAGGCTGTTGTAATCCAGAATGCTGTGGAGGTGCAAGAAAAAGAGTGAGTCGAGGTCACAGCAGAACTGAAGGCCGACAAGGCTAAGAAGCTGGGGTAGGAGTCTACCCGTTGGTCTGGTCCCAACAGTCCACTATTCACTGCACTAGTCTTCAACATTGGTCTCACTTCCTTGTTCAAGCAGCAGCAGATTGTCAAGGTGGCCCTGAATGATAACCGTATAGGTCGCTCACATTACCCCGGCATCGGCCACTGTAGTCTTGATAGTAGCAGGGGCCATTGTCGAAATCGCAAATTCCTTGGTTGTTGCAGAAGGAGCAGCACCCAAGATGACATGGACCATCGCAAGGCGTGTCGACCGGCTTGTAGCTGTCAACTTGGCATATGCCCTCACTGTGAAGGTGGCATCATGTCAGTACAACTGGAGCAAAAGTCGTGACTTGTGAGCATCTTTACAGCTCAAGCTTTGTTCCGATCCATGAGTTCCAAAATGACGAGGAGCTATTGTGCTTCGAAGTCCTGCAGTGATGACCCTTGGCGCAAAGGCTGGCAGCATGACGGCAAAGTACAATCAAAGTGGCGCAACCCAAGGCCTTCATTAGATACCTGCACTTGCCATTGACGCAGTCGGGATAGATTGGTCTTTTGTTGTCAGTTATGTTGCAAGGAGTACAGTTTGGCAGAAAGTTCAGCATGCACTTGCCACTCCTGTAACATTGACCACCCAGGATGCATGCTCAGTTGGTGCTAAGCTCTCATCTCAGGTCCTCCGCGTGCCAAATTCACAGATGCGGCAACCTGAAGCAGAGCTATTTGCGACTTCCTGATTCTGGTCGAGGCATATCAAAGATCCATGTACTTTACAATTCACACAGTCTTGTGGCCTACATGCACGAAGCAGTAGCACAGCCCATGTACTCAGTAAGGGGACCATTGTCTAATAAGGCACGCGCGCAATCAGTGCCATCTGGAAGTGGAGCGACCTGAGCACAGGTGCCATTCCTACATGACGAAGCACCAGACGCTTCAGATCAGTAGCTGGACCACATGCTGATACATATGTCAGTGGCGCATGTAGCACACGTGCAACACAGCTGAAAGTGTCGCGCAGTCACACTGCTGCATGCAATGGTTTCAGGAGAGCATGTGGCACTCCATGATACTCCCACGACATGGACGGTCATGCACCTGCACTTCAGCACGCTGCAGAAGTCATCCTCAGGGACGTAGTCGCAAGGTTTTTTCGCATTTGCAGCGTAGTCTTACCGGCAGTGTCCAGCACCACTGCCAACGAAGTATCACCCGTATTAGAGCCTGGAAATTATGCTTATGGCAAGTTGGGTGCTTTGAATGTGTCGAATTGGCACATTTTAAACAATCAACCAATACTTGAGTAGACCTTCTCAAAAGATCAGACGCAGATGGTGGCGGGCTCACTTGCACACTCCGTTCAGCTCGCAATGGTTGTAATTATCAATATTCAAGGAGCAGGGAGAGCCCGCGGAATAGAAGCTCATGACCACACATGACCCGTTCCTGTTGAGGAGGAAGATCAAGCCAGCAGCTGGCTTGTGAGTACGTGGCGCCAAGCAGATAGTCATGCTTGCA
Source organism: Spirogloea muscicola (assembly GCA_009602725.1). NCBI lineage: Eukaryota > Viridiplantae > Streptophyta > Zygnematophyceae > Spirogloeales > Spirogloeaceae > Spirogloea > Spirogloea muscicola. Next base: position 5,849 of record WELB01000099.1, read on the forward strand.
TGCCCAACGACCTGAAGACAACAAACTACTGCTTCTCAGGGGCACAAAATGGAGACCAACGTCAGGACCAAGTTCAGCTACTCATTTGGCCCACGTCAATCTGTCAGGAACGCAATTCAGAGCTGCCCATCACTGCAAGGGTTATGTGAAACACGGCTACCGGGAAGAAAGTCAAAAAAGATGGGTGGACGATCTTGCTCATCTCAAAGCACTGACCGGCAACCGAGATTGGCGCAAGAATTGTCAACTCCAGGCAAAGAATCACAAAACACATAAGGGTGAGGATCCACAAAAGAAGCCCGTGCATATCAGAACGAGGGAACGAAGTTCACAGTGCTGAAGACACGCAAAGACAAGAACACGATAAGGTTATACTCAGTGAAACACCCTACTAGTGCTTTAGAGGGATTCGCTGGCAGGAAGCATGTGCCATGTTCAGCATGCAAGAGGTGCTGAACAAAATTTCCTGTTAATTGAAACTTGCAGCTGATAGACGACCATGCAACAGCCCAAAAGCGTGTTCAAGTTCTGCTTGCAGTCAAGGACTTACTAGCAATATGCATAGGTACACGGGGCTCGGCTACGAGCTGGAGTCGAGTCAAGCAGATCAGGCTGCCAGTTCCGGCAAGTAAGTTTGTAGCTATCCTCCGCGCAGGCTGCAGATGCTCAGAAAGATGTCTTACTAAGAGTATAGCTAGCACTTCGACCTGTCGTTGGGAAATACCAATAACTGCAGAGCACCTCTACATGAGTGGTGAGTGGCCTGATCATCCTGCACATACTCCAGAGTGAAAGCACGCAAACTGTTGTCATCTTGATGCAGGGCGCTTCATGCACTTCACGAGCGTTTACAAGGAATGGACAGCGAGACGAGGGGTGTAAAGGAAGAAAAGCAGCACCACGGGGTGCAAGTAGGCCCGCACAGACTGAAGCTGGCCTCTGGTACTTCGCCGGACGGTCCAAGCAGTTGAAGTTGGCGTGGACGACAGCGCGCCCCTCTTTTGTGACATTGGGTGCTGCCCCAATAAAGTAATTCCTGGAGATATCCACCCATGTCAGGTTCTGGGTTGAAGCAAAGAAGTCCAGCCTGAAAGCTCCTTGGAAATTGTTGTACGAAATGTCTCTGCCCCATCAATCAACAAGCGTGGCTTAGACCAAGAGCTCCCATTTCTGAGGAGAAAGAGAAGTAATTTAGATCGATTGGGCATGACAAAGGTTTGCTCTGTTGCTCCTTACAAATTTCGCAGCTTTGTAAGGTATGCAAAGGGTTTTATCCCCAATCCCAGATCTGGCAGCACCCCTTCAAATTGATTCCCTGCAATGTTGCTGCAGAAAGCAGGAAACTCGCAGGCAAACAAGTACAGTGAATGAGCAGCGCAGTACGTCTATGACGCAAGCATGCACATCCTGGTCCTTAACATGCTCATTTTCAAGAAAACAACCCCCTGCAATCATCAAATCGTGATGCAAGTGGTATTGTGCAGACTTCCTGACAATCGCAGCAGTGAGCAGCAATCAAGGATCTTACAGGACTTGCAGATTCCTGCATTTAAGCAGCTCCTCTGGGAAGAAATATGCAGTGAGGTTGTTGTATGAATAATCCCTGATGTGCCAATGCATCATATACTTTGCCGATCAGCCATGTCAGCATCAAGTCAATTTCCAGAGCAAAGAAGCTCGTCAAACAATTTGTCTGTAGGCAGAAATATGATCACAGAAAGTAAGTTGCTTGCATCTGAAAATCTCATGTAAGGCAAAGGGAAGCTACTCTCCGAGTCATACACGTGGGTGAGGACATCATTGAAGGTTATCAATCCGGTTGAAGTAGTGAAAATGCTCGTCATTCCGCCTGGTACCCAGGCTGGGCCCGTCAGTCTGTTATGTGCCACTTGACTGCACTTGCAACAGCACACCACTCAGGGATCTAGCTGGCCCATCGGATGCGCACATGTGCAACAACCCTATCATCCCAGTCATTCTGCAGGAGCCAGAACCCCCTGGTACCACGTGAAGGATACAGTCTATAGCTAAATCATGCATTGGAGAGAGCTCAAGCTACAGACAGGGCCTACTGCAAGTGCTTGGTTCTCACATTTTCTGCAGCGCAAACATGGTGGTTAGGTCGGGCAAGTCGCCGCTGAGGCTGTTGTAATCCAAAATGCTGTGGAGGTGCAAGAAAAAGAGGGAGTCGAGGTCACAGCAAATTTTGTGAAGGGCGACAAAACTAATAAGCTGAGGTAGACCTTGAGCTATAGTTGGAGGGTGGTGGTTATGCAAGATCACGGCACTGAAAGTCTCAAAATAAGTTGTTATAGGGAAAGCCAACACACACAGGATGACAAGTCGGTAGAGTCGTGTGATGGTGGCCGGTACGCTGCCGGTGAGGTTGTTACAGCAGAGGTGGCTGGGTTGTAGAGCACAAAAGGTCCAACAAAGCATGTGAACAAAATCAGGACAAAGAACTAGGAATGTACAAATCAGGATGTTGCAAATCTTGCTCTTCGGGTGCCCACAGTAGAGCCGCATAGGCACCTACAGACTCACTTATGATTTGTGACACCATACCAAGGAAGATGTCATGTAGCAGAAGCTTCTATCTCAGGGTATTTTATCTACAGTATGTGCCTTTGGGTCAGGACAACACTTGCGCCTAGTATGCTGTTGTGAGATACGCCTAACAAGAACTCACAGCAGGGTCAGCGCAGATAGCTGCCCAATGCTCTCTGGAATACTCCCACTTAAGAAGTTATGGTCAAGGTTCCTGCAGGCAATCATGTGACAAAAGCACAGTGACTTTGCTTATCTACTATCTGAACACTCAAAGTAGTCCTCGGGACAGCACACAAGCACATCAAAACAAGGTGAGCAGAGCTTGAATTTTATACAAAAGGTCCAAGTGGGCGAGGTTGCCAATTGTAGAGGGAATCATTCTGGAGAGCCGGTTGCCATAGAGATGCCTTGCACAGCAGGTACAAGAGGTGTGCTTGATAAGCCCCACTGCAGCGATCACACAACTAGCTAAAGAATTACAGGAAGCACCAGCTTGTGGATGGCTGCTGCCACGAGAACCTCGTAAACATGGCGAGCATGTTGACGGGACAGCAGTGTCTCACAAGCGTGTCAGGCCCGTCAGGTCGCCAATGGAAGCGGTGATGCTCCCGTTGAGGTTGGCGTTCACGACCACTCTGTGTACGCACGGGCTTGCTTCATTCAGCATCAACCCCACGCTGAGGCTGACAAAGGTCTGCGGAGCTCGAAGTGTGCATTTCTGTGGACCGGGGAGGGTTCAGCGAGCCCAATGGCCAATGCCAGCACTGTGTCTAAGGAGCGAGCAGGCCGCCACTAACGGGCGGATCGGGCCCATTCTGAGCGCCCTCAAGGGCCAGCATGTGGCAGGGCATGGTTATACTCACAGCGAGCTGACGCGGCTGGTGCCCGGGTCGCACTCGATGCCGTACCAGGCGCAGTGGCCGCCGGTGGAATTGCAGCCGGCGCAAGGATTGGGGCCCACCCAGCTCGACAGAATGCTGGGATTGTGCACGCCAGCCTTGAAGCTTTGCAGGGCCGCCACTGCAGAGCCAATCACCGGCGGCGCAGCGTCAGGCGCGTGGCAAAGTGATGGCAAACTACCAAGAGAGATAGTTTGGAGTGTCACTTAGCGACGGCAGGCTGGCGAGGAGGAGGAAAAGGTGCGCGGTGCACATGAATTGGAAGGTTGGCCAACCCGTACGCAGTGCATTGTACAGGCGAAAGCCAGTGCAATAGTGGGACAGCTTGGAACAAAGCCCGATGCTAAGGTGGCCGCAAGGAGAAGGCGCGCGGTGCGCATGAAGTGAAAGGTGGCCATATCAAGCCAACCAAGTGTACAGGCAAAAGCTAACGAGAACTCACGGTCTGGGTGCACGCCAAGCAGACGGCGGCCGATGGGGAGCGCAGCTTCGGGCTGGCGCGCAGTAAGATGCGGCTGCTGCAATTGAGAGATGGAGGGTTCGGCGGCGGCGCCGGTGGCGAGGAGGGCGGCGGCGGCGAGGAGCAGCAGCGCCGCCATGGCGGTTGTCGGGTGGGGGAGGTGAGATTGGAAGTGAGCGAGCTTCTCCATTGTGTACTTGCCTTTGTACTTGGCCATTTGGCCTTCGTTTGTTTCAAATACACGAGATTCTCATCCGCTGTGGTCTCCTGCACCAGTGGTTATTAAGTGATTATCCGACGGAAAGCATTCTTGGGAAAGCGCTTTTTCGGCCCCTTCAGGCCTTGCCAGTTCTTTCCGGTCTGGCTGTTTCAGGGGAAGCCACTTTCTTCCTATCCACAGCCCCCGCCCCGATTTCCAACATTTTTCCATTTTCGCTTTTCCTTCATCGTTTCCTTTCTTATTTTCCTTTCTTAGTGCAAAAGAAAGTACAGCATTCCAAATGGGGGAGGGCGGGGAAGCCGGGTCTGCCGGCGGCGGCTGCCGGCCCGCTTGCTGCGGGGGGGCCGCGGCACATTCCAGATCCGCCAGATCCGCATCCCGCCACTTGGCTGGCCGGCGCCCAGTCCGGCCACCTGGAAGATAAAAGGCGCGTGGTGCGCATGAAATGAAAGGGCGGCCAATTTAAGCCAATACATCGTACATCGTACATCGTTCTCGTTCAAGAACGAGAAAGAGTGGCTCTCCCAAAGGGAATGAAGTGCGTATCGAGTGATGGAGGGCCTGAGTGGCCAAGTACGAAGGCAAGCACATGCACAGATGTGCATCAGCTGCTGTTAAGCTGACCCGCTCAGTAACCACGAGTCAGCACAAAGAGGTCGCTAATCGGTGCCCGAACACCGACCGGCGATGGACAAGCTCGTGTACCACCAGCCAAGGCTCGACCAGCTTTTGGATTTGGTCGAGTATTTCTGTAGGAGATGGTATTGGATGCAAAGCATGAGCCTGAGCTCGTTGCAAACAGGCTGACACACGACGTCGCAAAGATGACAAGTAGGCTGCCGGCATGCCCATCTGGCCTGGAAGCGTATCCTCACGTCGTGCATATCCTAGACCTATGATGTTCTGGGCATGGAAACGAGGACCCATGCAGCCAAAGGTGTCACTTGTGGCTGGTAGGAGGTGATCTCTGCGGGGCTAGTCAGATAGAGTAGTATTGCAGCTTTCTCTGCTCTGCACTCCCCACTGCTTGGCCAGCAATGTGGGTCGATGCTGGACTCTGTACGCCTCCGTCACAACCACATCGACCAAGGCTCGGGGGCCTCCGCCAGGTCTTACACCCACAATATCTAGGATGTGACAGTGATGGCGTCCCTGAGCATCCGTGGTGATGGGCAAAGAGGGCGAGGGCTGTAAACAGCCCGAAAAGTGTCTGTTAAGGTAAGAAGGGGCCAAAAAGCGTTTTCTCAGAAGCTTTCCCTGTAGGCTGTAGGATAATCACTCAGTAACCTCTAGCCACCTGGGCTCAGGTGAAGCGGCACGGGGTGTTCCCCCTGACAATCTCCCCTGCTGCGGCTGCTCCTGATATTGATCCCATCGGTCCTGCCTAGCCTGTGGCTCCGCTAAAACAGTTACAAAAAGCTCTGTATGCAGCTGGCTGGCTTTCACAGCCGCTCTTTGAAATATCAGCAGCCGCATTCTTTGTCGGTGTCGTTCAGCAGCCTCCGCTTCTTGTATCCTCCACTCCGAGTTGTCCACTGGACCATTTTCCTTTCTCTGAAGGACCCGCAGACACCCCTCGTCTCGGCGGTTCAGATGCATATCCCCTCACACAGCTTCTGACCTCACACAGATATGAATCACACTGTCACACAAACAGCTGAGAATCCGGCCTCACACAGAGTCCGATCTCACGCAGAGATCAGCGACCAAGTCAACACAAACAGCTGAGGCTCCGCTCTCAAGGAAATGCCGACCTCACACAGAGATCAGGCATACTGTCATACAGACAGCTGGGGTTCGGCCCTCACACAGATTCCGACCTCACACAGAGATCAGCCACACTGTCACGCAGACAGCTGAGGCTCCGCCCTCACACAGTGTGGCAGCCAGGGGAGGCTAAGGGGGGTTCCAGGAGGATGCTGCCGGCCAGGGAAGAAATGGAGTGTGTATTAAGAGATGGAGGGCCTGTGTGGCCAAGTACAAAGGCAAGCACATTGACAAATGTACGTCACCTGCTGCTAAGCTGACCCGCTCAGTATCCACGAGTCAGCTTATAGATGTCGCTAACTGATGCCCGACTACCGGACGGCAATCGACAAGCTCTTGAGCTACCAGCTAGGGCTCGACCAGCTTTCTGATACAACGCATGGGCCTGAGCTTGCTGCAGACAAGCTGACACTCGACGACGCAAGAATGACAAGTAGGCTGCCGGCATGTTCATCTGCGCTGGAAGCATATCCTCACGTCAAGCGTACCCCAAGCTTGCATTATTGTGCAGTAAGGTGTGGAAGCGAGGGCCCATGCAGCCGAAAGTGTCGAATGCCGCCGGTAGGATGTTATCGCTGCGGGGATAGTCAGAGTAGTGCCGGAGCTTTCTCTGCTCAGCACCTCCCACTGCGTGGCCAGCAATGTGCGTCGATGCGGAACTCTTGTATGCCTCCGTCACCACCACATCAATCAAGGCTCGTGCGCCTCCGCCAGGTTGTACACCCACAATGTCCAGGGTGCGACGGTGACGGCGTCCCTGGGAATCCGTGGTGATGGGCATTATATTGCTCACTTCCACAATGGCGCGGTAGCCGGCGTCGCGCATCAGGTCCGCTAGGGCGTCCCGTAGGAGATCATGGACGCCCACCACCTCAGGGCCTGTGGGACAAAGAGGGGGCTAGCAAAGCCAGCCCCAGAAAAGGATGGGACAATATCCAAAAGGCCACAGAAAAAGGTGCCGAAAAGGGGGAACTACGCACCAGGACACGGGATGATGCAGATGGAAGCCCGCGGATCCGCCATGTAAATAGAAAAGCAAATGCATGTAAATGCGTTCAGTAGGGGGGAGGGGGCAGGGATTCTTCTAATTGGGGGGGAGCCCAAGAGGGGAGAAGGGCTCGTCCATTGAGGATAGGAGCTGGAAAAGCCAGCCCAAAAAAGAATGAACAAAGTACGAGAAGAAGGCCAGAGGAAGCGCTAAGAAGACAAAGCACGCAAAGAAAGAAAGCAGCTGCAAATCACTCAGTAACCCCTGCTAAGCAGCCGCAGATCAGAGAGGCTAGGGTCCTGAAAGTGAGTTTTCTGGCCAGAGCCAGAGGCAGCAGCAAGAGCCCGGCCAGCACGAAGGTGCAGCGCACGGGCCATTGACCGCTGCAGCGAGACGGCCAGGCGCATGCGATACAAAGAGGGGGGGCTGCCGGCTAGGCGGCGGACTGCCGGCCCGATCGTTTGCGGGCGCACGCCCCCGGCAGGACGGCTGCTTGGAAGATCACCATCATACGTGGCACACAACGCCGCCGCCACGTGCCTCTTCACAAGGGGCTGCCGGCCCGGATTCTGCGGCGGCGAGGCGCCCGGCGGCCGGCCTGGGAGGCCGGCGGTCCTTCCGACGCTGACGCCACCTGACGCTCGCCACGTCTACCTGACGCGCCTCAGCCTGACGTGCGTCAGCGTGCCACCCCTGGCGTCAGCGGCGGGCCCCGGCTGTGAGCACGTCAATCCGTCCCGACCCGAGAACGTCAAATCAGAAGATAGAGCTCGCCCATTGAGGATAGGGGCTGGAACAGCCAGATCCCCCCTCCACTCCACCTTCGTCGTCGTACTTACTTTAGTGCATGCAAGCCCATCGTCCCTCACCGTCAGCTGCTCTTTTCGGGTTACTTTTCCCTTTTCGGATTAGTCAACCATTTGTCACGGCACCTGTTCATTAACCAGTACTGTACATGTTTCACCTGTCTAAGCTTATGCGGTCGGTTGGGGAGGTTTGTATCACGATACACAGGATATAACGGTACACAGGTCGCACGGCCCCTCGCACGGCCGTCGCACAGCCGTCACACGGTCGCACGCCGTCGCACGGTCTGCAGCACGGGCCGTCCGCACGGTCCGTCCATAAAGAATGCGTGTTATCAAGAGATATGCATAGGGTATAAGCTTATATTTGGGAAAAGTATATATAGTATGGAATTAGAGAGGATAATAAGCTTACGCCACTAAACCGACTCGGTTGGCCAGAATTTGATAATGTAATACAGAATATAAGCTTATGGAGGATAAGCTTAGACAAGTTTGACCTGTACTGGGTCAAATCTGCGCGTGTCATAAGAGGTACCTCGAGCGGCACAATCTGACCACGATTCAGTCCACTTTCTCTTTCTCTCTCTCTTTTAACGGGCCATCTAGAGTGATGAGCCCGCCGTCAAGACTACGTATGCTTGTGCAGCCTGGTCTGCAGGTAGCCATTGTACAAGCACCATGATCACGTTTGCCGGTCTTAGACTTCACTGCGATCCTTGCACTATTTTGTCCGTGCATTCCATGATTCTCTCCCGTCGTCGTTGTGCAGACGGCACAGTCGTGCCATTGACTCCTCACGCGAGCTAAGCATGTGACTATCTTACAATCTGCAGGCCCTCCTTGGAAAAGGTGATGTACTCCCAGCAACTTTACGAGTTCCTTTCACTTTTCCCTTGCAGTGGATGATGGACAACAATGGGAGGGCTCTTGTCATCGAGGTGTGTGCTCCCACTAAGCGATGGTGTGGTGTGGAACAGCCTCATTGACCATGAGGACTCTTTGATAATTTAGGATATCTTGATTCACATAACATTATTGGAGACGGTTTGAGAGGTGGGCGGCACTTTACCCCTATTTGACAATTGACTAGCCTTCTTTTCTAACAGGTCCTCTAAGACTTCATAATGCTAGCTGCATCTTCCTCTGACAACAATACCTCACTCAAAAGGGTCCAGGACGCAGGTAGTGCCCGAGCACTGGCCATCGTAGCCATTGATAGCGCATGGACCAGCGGTGTCAAAGTGGCACATTTGTTTGTCATTGCAGAAGGCGCAGCAACCATAAGGACACGGACCTCCGCAAGGCGTGTCAACTGGCTTGTAGCTGTTAGTCTGGCATTTGCCCTCACTGCAAAGGTTGGCGATGTGTCATGTAAAGCTGGAGTACAATTCACGACGATGTGAGCAGCATAATAGCTCAGCTTTGCTCTTTACCATGAAGGAAACTATCAGCGTGACATGACAGCTTATGCGTACCGGTCTTCTCTGATTATGAGCCCCTATGCGCAGGCTGTGCCAGTAAAGTGGCAAGATACATTCAAAGTATTGACTTCCAGGTCTTAAGGCAATACCTGCACTTGCCGTTGACGCAGTCGGGATACAAATCTGTGTTGATGGCAGTTATGTTGCAAGGAGTGCCATTCAACAGGAATTTCAGCATACACTTGCCATGCCTGTGATGTGGACCACCCAAGATGCAAAAGTCATGCTCAATTGGCGGATCCTAAGCTTAGGTCCTCACAGGTGCCAGGAAATGTTTGGCAGGACATACATGCTGATTGATGAGCTATGCTTACTTGTCAAGTCCTTCTTCTGTGTGGAGCACAAGAACTATGTTAGCTTACAGCTTACACAGATTCGTGACCTACATGCACGAAACAGTAGCACAGCCCTTGTAGTCAGCAAAGGGGCCCGGGACGCTGTTTATGACGTCCAAGGCTTGTGCGCAACTGGTGCCATCTGGAAGTGGAGAGACCTGAGCACAGGTGCCATTCCTACAAGACAAACAACCTCAGCTCTGACTCAGTAGCTGGTACACATGCTGGTGAAAGAGTCATGCTAACTACTGGCAGAATGCTCCACAACATCTGCAAAACAGGTTTGCCACGTTCACGGTGCGCATGCATTGGTCACAGAGCCTGTGCCGTTGCATGTCCTCGCTAAAAGCTTGGACAACAGATACACCTGCACTTCTGCACACTGCAGAAGTCGTTCCCAGGGATGTAGTCACAAGATATATTGTTCTTTGCACCGTAGTCGTAAAGGCAGTGTCCAGCACCACTGCCAACAATGTCTCGCCAGTGTCACAGCCCAAACAGCAGGCTTCTGGCAAGGTGGAATCCCTGATATGCTAGTGACACATATGTACAACTGCATTGCCTCTTCAACGATATTCATCAACGGTGGAGGCGGCCATACTTGCACACTCCATCCAGCCAGCACTGGTAGTTCTGGTATTCAGTTATCAATAAGCAGGAAGAATTAGCGGAATAGTTGCTCGTGACTGCACATGATCCATTCCTGTACAAGAGGACCACCAAGCCAGCACCATCTCAGTGAGCATTCACGAAAGTGGTCATGCTAGCACACCCGATGAAGTGAAGATCATCTGCTGTGCAAGTTGCCAACTTGACACCATGTGAAAATCAAAGCCAGTGCACTACCTAGCTAAATATATCCTGCACAGGGTGGCCAGCTGCTCAACACCAGAACCACACAGCTACAGACAAGAAGGTCAAAGGACTAGCTCAATCGAGAGCACGGACCGGCAGCCGAGAGTGGCGCAAGAGGAATCAACTCCAGGGACAGAAGGGCAATGTGAGCCGTCCCCAAGGCTAGCCCTTGTGCATTTCAAGGTCCGAGGGCTAGAGAGGCGCACAGACAAGCATCAGTCAGGATCACTAGAACCCCCTAGTAATGGATGTGAACAATAATACTATCAGGAGCATGCGGTTCACCAGCAAGCAAGCAAGAGGTGTCTGCACCTGATACATGACCGAGCAGATGCGCTCAACAGCCTCTGCAGTGGTGTTTGCAGTTTGGAGCTTACTTGCAATATGCATAGGCACACGAGTGTTGGATAGCAGCAATTTCGTAACCAGGCAAGCTGGCTACCAATTCTGGAAAAACAAGTGAGGTTATAAGGGTCGTAATAGTCTGGAAAGCATGCTGCACATGCCCGACAAAGATAATTTAAATCAGCACTATCATCTGTGACAAAGAACCACTGAAAGTTGCAGAGCACTCTGCATGGACTGGCAAAAAACAGTCTGGACTATATGCATACTCAAGGAGCCTGCTCTGTCTACTTCCAAACTTCAAAGAGCTCCATGCATCCACGAGATTCTACAAGGAAAGAGCCGAATAGCTGAATTGGCGCATGCGGGGACGAAGAGATCCTGAGAGATGGGTGTTGAGGTGGTTGAGGGCAGGGGGATGGGAGGAGAGGAGCATGGGGCAGGACGAGATCGGTGATGATAGTGGAGATGGGGCATTCGTAGAGCCCACCTGGTGCAGGTACGGCCGCACAGACTGAAGCTGGCCTCTGCCACTTTGCAGGGCGGTCGAAGCAGTTGGTGCCGGTGTGAACAGGAATCCCCTCGATTGTGACGTTTGGTGCTGTTCCAGTGAAGTAGTTATCGGTGACATCCAACCACGTCAATTTCTGAGTTGAACCGAAGAAGCTCAGACTGAAAAGCCCCTGGAATTTGTTGCGGGAAATGTCTCTGCCATCAATCGTGGCCAATGAGAGTGGCTTAGTGAAGGGGGCCTTTACACTGAGGTGAAAGAGAAGCATTTCTCATTGGTTGGGCATTGCATAGTTCAGGATGTCTCCCTTACAATATCCTCAGCTTTGTGAAGGTGGCAAAGGGTTTTTCACCTCCCGGCCCTGAATCTGGCAGCGCCCCTCCGAAAGTGTTCCCTGCGATATTGCTGCAGCAACCAGGAGCCTCGCAGGTAAGTATGTACAATTGCATCAGCAGCACATTATGAGCCTTGCTGCTGGCTGCTCTTTACATACAAGTGATGTCAATCTAGCCTTCTGTAAGTTAAGCACAAATTTTTCTGGCGCCTGGCAGCTTGAAGCACCCTCAAGGACAGGACCCCCTGCCATTGTTCTGATGCATTTGGTGGTATTGCTAGGAGCAGCGCCGGTGAGCTGCGGTGTTCGATTTCATGCTAAGGCAATGAAGGACCTTACAGGACTTGCAAGTTGACGCAGCGTGTCAGCAGGTCTGGAAACAATCCAGTAAAGTTGTTGTATGAGAAATCCCTGAAAGAAGCGAGCAACATAGACTCTGCCAATCAGAGATGCTCTTGAAGACCATGTATGCATCTCGTCAATCGTTGGAGCAAGTAGCCTCCCTCATATGTTTGTCTGAGGGCAGCTCATATATCAAGTGGCAGCTTGCTTGCAGTTCAGAAGCTAAGCAAGGTAAGCGGAACATGGAAACTTGTCCAAGTCATACACGGTTGTGAGGATATCGTTACGATAAACGGGTCCGCTTGGCACAATGATGGGGCCCGTCAATTGATTGTGTGCCACTTAACTGCAATATCGAAGCACACCACCCATGAGTTTCTCATTTAGCAATCGGATCTACATATTTGCATGATCACATCGTGGATCTGCAGCTCTACAAGCCTTTGGCATTACGTCTTGTGTAAGATTAGTCGAAATGTCATGTGATGCCTGAGTTCCATATTCACGTGCGGACAGCGCTCAAGGAACAGCCAGCGTCTGCATGTAAAATCTTCATTCTCACACTTTCAGAAGCCCTTGCATCTGTATGTTGGGAATGGTGCCGCTGAGGCTGTTGTAGTCTAATATGCTGTGGAGGTGCAGGGGAGAGATCGAGTCAAAGACACAGCAGAAACACGAAACACGAAACACGAAACACGACGAGGCCAGAGCTCATGGATAAGAAGCTTGAACACAGAGATTGCCGAGCTAAGTTGAAGGATGCAAGATCTGCATTTCACAGCATCAACCATCTCAAGCAAGGTGTGAAAAAGTAGCAACGTGTGAAAACGTGGCAACGTACAGAATGACAAGTTTGGAGAGTTTTGTGATATTGAGTGGTATGCTGCCCGTGAGGTTGTTGCAGCAGAGATGGCTGACACACACAGCACAAAGGACCAGTCAAGCATCTGCTCAAATATCAGGGCAGGGAACTGGGAGGGTAAGAACGACATTGTAACATTGTCAAATCGCACTTGCGTGCTTCCTAGACGCCCATAATCAAGTAGCTTTGCCATGTGCCGGATTCAACTTTCTTAGTGATATCAATATGTTGGAGGAGGTCTTGAAACAACATAAGCTTAAGCATTCGTCTTGTGTATCCATCTACTGTATGTGCCACTAGGCCAGGAAGTTCTGGATCAGTTGCAGAGTGTAATTTTGCAGTCAACATCAGACTGAGATCTTCACACGAGAACTCACAGCAGGGTCAGCACAGAAAGCTGCCCGATGCTCCCTGGGATACTCCCACGCAAGAAGTTATGGTCTAGGTTTCTGCAGGCAACTCTGTGACATAAGCACCGATGCCTTGCTCTTCTGGGCCACAATTCTCAGAACAATGCTAGAGCCCAATGAAGAAGGTGAGTATAGACTGATCTCGCACAAAAGGTCGAGTTGAACGAGGTTGCCAATAGTAGAGGGAATGTTGCCCGTAAGCCGATTGCCATAGAGATACCTTGCGAAGCACATGCGAGAAGTGGCATCAGATACTCGTCAGTACAACTCTTTTACGACATTATTTACAAGTATGTAAGGAACCAGCGCGTAAATGGCTGCTGGCAAGGGGACTACACTGTAAGTACTGCGAGCAGGGTGATGGGGAGAGCAGTGACTCACAAGCACGTTAGGCCCGTCAGGTTGCCAATCGAGGGGGTGATGCTCCCATTGAGGTTTGAGTTCACGACCACTCTGTGATTGCACGAGCTCGGCTGCACTTGCATCAAGCAACGTGGACGGACGACAAAAGTCCACGGACCAAGGGGACTTCAAGAGCCTGGTGGTGGCGGAGTCAGAGGCAGCAACTTTCTGAAGGGGCGGGCAGAAGCCCGCCATCAAGATACTTACAGCGAGCTGACGCGATTGGTCGTCAGATTGCACTGAATGCCGTGCCAGGCGCAGTCGCCCCCCGTGGAGTTGCAGGCGGCGCAAGGGTTGGACCCCACCCAGCTCGACAGCACCGGCGGATTCAGCACCGCGGCCTTGAAGGCCTAGAAGGGCCGCCACTGCAGGGCGCGCTCCGCGCAGTGGAGGCTCAGCGGCTTCTATGCAGTCTCTTCGATCAAACAGGTCTTTAGCTAACGAGTAGATCACTGCAGTGGCGGCGGCGGGCAGAAAGGCTAAGCATCATTGAGCGGCTGTGAGAGCCAGGCAGGTGCATGCAGAGGGTGCTCATGAGAATATTCGTGGGCAGGCTGGGCTGCCAGCGGACGCACGGTCGGGGTGCACTCCGAGCAGGCGGCGGCCGGGCAGGAGCTCCGCGAAGTCAGCGGCGGCGGCGCCCGAGTCGCCGGCGGCGACGACGGCGGCGGCGGCGCGCAGCAGCGCCATGGCGGCGGGGAGAGGTGCGGCTGCCGTAAGATTAAATGAGCGACTTGTAAAGCCAGCCCGGTGCATACACAGTGGTGTGCGCTCACGACTTGATTAGCGGTTTTCATTTAAACGGCCCGCGGGGTGGGGCCCGAGCTTGGGGGTCGGGGGTTCGACTCCCGCCGCCCCCCAGTGGCGCCGCTTTTGTGCCCGGCGAGTGCCCCCGGCCGGCTGCCGGCCCTGGCTTTGCGGCGGGTATGCGTGGCCGGCCCGCAGAGCCCATCCGCCACCGTGGCGGTCCAGCTGGCGCCGGCCAGGCCACGTAGGACCGCGTCAGCGTGTCAGGGCCCACGGCATCGACTCGCGGGGGTGACGACTGCCCCTCAGTTAGCGTCAGCGGTTTTCGGCTGTCCGTTGGTGGCGTAGTCGTGTTGGTCTGACGAGGATGGTGATGTGGCGGTACACGTAGACAGAAGAGGTGGACTTATTTTGGTCTCGTGTGAAAGGAGTCACGACCAGGCTACCTCCGGTTGGTCCGGAGGGTTGTACATCTGCCACCGAGCCGTGATCTGCCGCCCGAATCGCTCAATGAGAAGCCCGAAGAGAAGGCGAGAAGCCCGTAAGCCCGCTTCAATGAGTGTGACCCGCCCTGACGAGAGTTGACGGGTAGCGGCCAGGCTACTCAGACTTGCATCTACTGACTAGAGGTTACTGAGAGTCCCCTTGCTGCTGTCTCAGTCCTTGGCACTCCGGCTCCTTCAGACCTTGTCCATTCCTTTGGGCTGGCCTCTCCCAGCCACCAGTTAATCTGGCCGCGCTTGCTCCAGGCTAGCGGCTGGTGAAGGTAGAAGTGATGGTCCCAGGCTACGCTGGCCTTGGGACAGGGGTGCCAAATGGGCCAAGTGGCCTGCCCCCAGAGACGATGTGATTATCTGCCTGACCGAGCATAACGGGTGGGGAGGGCCGGGGCCGAGCATCTTTTCGGCCCAGTCTTTCATTCTTGCCAGATGTGCGCCCAGCGCCGCCGCCGCGGCCGAATTGTCGACGGGCGTCTTCGCTCCTGTCGCGACACGCCAAGAAGGCGTGGGCTCATAGGAAGGGAAGCCGTGCAGCTAGAAAGCCTCACTCCGTGAAGCTCCGCATCCGGTTGCGTAAGACCTGCTCACACTTAGTATGCTACAGAGGTCGTGACCTTGTGTGTTTCTAAAGTGCAGCATTCGCACATCGTCTCGCTCGAGCTGCTTAGAGACTGTTGCATATTCTTGCTTCAATAACCCTCGTGTACGACATTTCTTGACTTCGTTTCGCTTTGCGGTACTAAGTGTGTGACTTGTCTCCCAACCTCTTCACCTTGGTAGTCAACGCATCATCCTTCACACTTTATTCCATGTCATCTGTTTCAATTTCTGACTTTTACACTACGCTACTTCATTTTCCAGACTTAATCTGTTGGTTCTGCCTGCCGCGTAGGCCCTGACACGTCACTCTTTCGTCTCAACCCGACCCATTGACGTAGTATGGCAATCAACGCTGTGTGGCACGACACCGCCCTGGTCTTCGCCAGGTCCGCTGTCATCAAACATCCCGTTGGTGGCTTATTGATGTCGATCTGACAGGGCATGTGAGATGGCTGCACACGTGGACATCCGAAACACGTTACCTATTAATCTAATGTGAGACAGGATTTGCGATTACGGCACCTTCAGCTCATCCCCGGTCAGGTAAGTGCGCATTCGCCACTGCGTTGTCGATCCGACATTGGCGGGCAACCTTATTCTACCATCCCAACCGCTCAACAGAAGCGCGGACCTGCTGCTGAGCCGTCGATATGACATCGGCGGGCCAACCCCTTCCTATTGTCTCAACCAATCAAGTGCGTTATCTGCCGCTGAGCCGCGGATCTGGCTCCAGAGGGCAGACCCCATCCTACGATCTTAGATGTGCTTGCCTTTGTACTTGGCCATTTGGCCTTCGTTTGTATCAAATACACGAATCCTTTTATCCTACGACCGCTCAAAGAGCCCAAAGGGGAGCCAAAAAGCCCTAAGGCCCGCTCCAATGGGATGACCCATCCTGACGACCGAAGGCGAGTACCGGCCAGGCTAGCGGTGGGTAAAGGTCAAAGGATGAGGGGATAGCAATCCAGGCTACACTGGCCTTGGGGGTTAAGGGTGGAGGGAAATACGTGCATTTGAAAAGAAACGAAGGCCAAATGGCCAAGTACAAGGTAAGCACATCTAAAGAAAGAGCAGCAATAGCCGTCTCAGGCTACACTGGCCTTGGGATCAAGGGTGGAGGGAGGAGCCAAATGGGCCAAAGAGCCTGCTCCAATGCCACACAATGCCATTTCTGCCGACCGTCACAAGCGAGCGGAGGGCTGGGACCGAGCAGTTCTACTCGGTCCAGTCTCGTTCCCTAAGCCGATTCACCGCCGCCGCCGTCGCCGCTGCCGCCGCCGCCCTGACCGCTGATACATCAGCGGGGATCGAGCTCGCACCCCGGACGTGCCAAGAAGGCTCGGGTTGCCGTGAAGGTCCGGATCTGCTGCTTGAGGAGCCTTCTACCAGAGAATTCCGTCACCGGTACGTAAACCAGCACATTGGCAAGGCACCTTTGTTCTTGCTTGATCTGACGCTCCGAACATTGTCTTGGAAGACGTCTAATATGTGGTGCTTACATCAATACCATATGTATAGGTTGCATTCTGTGCATCCTGCAAGTACTAACTAAGCAAAGACCCGAATAGGGCGTGCCGAGTTACTGAGACGTAAGTCCCATATAGGGCGTGCCGAGTCACTGAGACGTAAGTTCCGAATACGGCAAACCCTTGGTTACTGGACACTAAGACCCGAATAGGGCGGACTTGAGTTACCGGACACTGATACATTTGGTTCCGGTGCACAAGACCCTGTGTGGTCTCTAGAAGGTATCGGAGTCTGGTCTATGCATTGCTGTTGATTGCTTGGTACTTCCAACCGACCCCTTTCGCTCGGTCCAGTAAAAGTAGCAAATAGCAGTTCTACTCGATCCAGTAAAAGGGTCGGTGGAAAACCACCAAGCACTCAACAGCAATGCACAAACCAGATCCCGATGTCAATTAGAGACCACACAGGGTCTTGTGCACCGGAACCAGATGTATCAGTGTCCGGTAACTCAAGTTCGCCCTATTCGGGTCTTAGTGTCCAGTGCCCAAGGGTTCGCCCTGTTCGGGACTTACGCTCAGTAACTCGGCACGCCCTATACGTCACTTACGTCTCAGTAACTCGGCACGCCCCTTTCCGGTCTTTGCTTAGTACTTGCAAGGATGCACAGAATGCAACCCATACATATGGTACTGATGTAAGCACCACAGATTAGACGTCTTCCAAGACAATGCTCGGAGCGTCAGATCGAGCAAGAACAAATGTGCCTTGCCAACGTGCCGGTTTACGTACGGGTTAACGGTGTTCTCCAGTAGAAGGCTCCTCAAGCAGCAGACCCAGACCTTCACGCCTACCCGTGCCTTCTTGGCACGTCCGAACGCGCGCTCGTTGCCCGCTGATGTATCAGCGGTGGCGGCGGCGGCAGCGGCAGCGACGACAACAGGAACGACGACGACAGCGGCGACGGCGGCGGCAGCGAATCGGCATAGGGAAGGAGACTGAACAGAGTATAATTGCTCGGTCCCAGCCCTCCGCTCGTTCATCTTCGGTCACAAAGAATGGAATTGTTTTGAGAGCAGGCTTTTTGGCCCATTTGGCTCCACCCTCCACCCTCAATTCCAAGGCCAGTGTAGCCTGAGACCGCTGATTTTGCTTTCCCCCTCACCCTTGATCCCAAGGCCAGTGTAGCCTGGGACCGCCATTCCCTCTCCTAATTACAGTCACCGGCCGCTAGCCTGGCCGGTACCCGCCATCGCTCGTCAAGGTGGGTCACACTCATTGATTCGGGCCTTAGGGCTTTCCGGAATCTCTTTGGCTTCTCCGTTGCCAGGACATTTGTAAGGCTAGAACTGGCCTCTGTTTCATGTGCACCTTCTCTCTTCGGGCTTTTAGAGCTGTGAGTGTGTGTTAAGAGATGGAGGTCCTGTGTGGCAAAGTACAAAGGCAAGCACATTGACAAATGCACGGCTTCTAGAGCGGTTCTGGCGGTAGGATTGGGCCTGCCTGCCGATGCCAGATCCACGGCTCAGCAGCAGATACGCACTTCTTTCAAGTGATTGAGATTGTAGGATTGGGTTTGCCCGCTACTGCCAGATCGACGGCTCAGCGGCAGGGAAATTCCAAATCATAATCAGATTATCACGCCTTGCCATCTTACTAGTATTGACCCCACCATAGATCCTACCAGACAATGCATCTCAGCACATTTATCATGTAAAATCTGTCATCGGGAAGACCAATTAGCAACAATGTTGTGTTCTGCTTGCAACGAAGGGTGGCATCTTCATTGTCTTACGCCACCACTAACAAGCATACCTTGCGATAATTGGTTCTGCCATGCTTGTGTGGATGCTGACCCAACTCTTCGGCCTGGTCAGGACTCATAGTTGTGTAGTGGGAATTCAGCAACCCATCCATCACAAGCTCCAGTCATTCAGATTATTCTATCGCACTGATATCCATTTATACATCTACCTGACTTTTTCGTTTTTTTGCCTTTTTTCATTATGCGTACGTTGCCAGTCACGTGGACTCTGACGCGTCACCTGAATTCCTTACAAATCTGCCCTATCGACATTCCCTAGCAAATCGACACTGGATGGCACGACAGGCCCCCTTGGGACCGTGCCACGCTCCGTTGGCCTGGCCTTCCACAGCGATCGCGCCCTTGTGTAGTAATTGGACTCCCTTTGCCGTCGATCGCAGAGGGGAAGTCAGATGATAAACGAGGAACTTTCGGAGAGCGCCACTTTCCATCACTCAATGCACACCACTTCAGGCAACCCCGCTGCGCCAGCCAGAGAATTGGGGAGAGGCGGCCGGGCTGTAGGGGAGGGAGGGCGGGGCGCCAGTACACTGCTCTGGGGGTGGGAGGAGGGAGGGTGGGGGAGAGGATCCACGGCGGTGGGGGAGGGGGGGCGGCCCCCTTTGGCGGACCGGCGGCCGGCAGCCGCCCCGCGGCCGGCGCGGCGTAGGCAGACCGGCCGAGCTGGCGCCTTGTGGATGGTCGGCGGGGCCACGCTGGCTTCCAGGTGGCACTTCAGTGGCGGCTCCGACCCCGACGCTTTCCCCCAGGCTCCGGTCATAGCGGACGAGCGGCGAAAGAATCTTACCTCTTCGGCCGTGTGGACGGCGGTGTTGTTTTCTGAGGGGCTAGCAGAGTCTCCATAACTGCGGAAGCGTCGAGGGGTCGGCTAAGCGAGGGCTGAGCGAGAGCGTCTAGGCAGCGGCTGGAGCGGCGTGAGGAGCAGCAGAGAGCAAGGGAGACCGAGCCTGCGTGTGGAAAGGAACCCTGAGAGTGGAAGGGAACCCCGGCTCAACTGAGCTGTGGGGTGGGCAGTGCCCTTCTTTAGGTGGGGGTGTCCACAGTCTTTGAGCTCGACACGTAGCATGACACGCGTCACTACTGGACACCTGTCCCAGCAGGTGTCATGGTGCTGACATAAGCATCGACATCTGGCACCGCTAGGTGGCATCGCCATGGGCCCACCATCTACCTGGGTGAGATTAGCACTATGGCTTTCCATCAGCCAAGTCTACCTAATTAACCACAGGTTAGTCCCCAATCCACAACAGGCGGCGCCGCCAACGTGGCGTGCCGTAGCCGACGTGGCATGCCACGTGGGGTTAAGCCGGACGGCGGGAGTCGCAGGTGGGCACGCGTCTGCTTCCGATACGCCAGAGTGAGTCAGAGAAGAAAGAACCAGAGACGACAGCTCTTTCGATTAAAGGGCATGGCTGTGAGTGGCCAGCCCAGAAGGGGCTCTCGTGCATTAGCCCAGGCTAGTGGCTTCCGTGGTGGTGGTTTGGCTCCTCAGTATAGCTTGTCAGGTATGCATGTCCTCACTCGGGGATATTAGTGTCCCCCCTAGCTAGCTCATCACCCAGTTAACAGGACATTTGTAAGGCTAGAATTGGCTTCCCTTTCACTTTCATGCGCACCGCACGTCTTCTCTCTGAAGGAGTAAGTCTACACGGTCCGAAAGGGCAGGAAGGCGCAAAAGCATGAGAATGCCCTCAACGACTCCTGCGAGCGGGCACTCAACGTCGTCTAGTCAAGGAGTGCAGATCTGAATGACTAGCCACCGCGAGCCTATTGCCTATTGGGCTCGTGGTGGCTAAGAAAAAATATCAGAAAGAGGGCTTCAAAACGTCGCGCTGGCGGAACCCGAGGCAGCCGCCAAGGCGGCGCGGCCTGCCAGCAAGTGGACGGGAATGCCGAGGACCGCTGAACGGAGATGGCAAGTCGCATCCTGTGTACTTCAGCGAGCTGAAGCCGTGGCTGCTTGCTTGCTGCCCTTAGCGGCGGGACACAGCACGCCGAGCAAGCCGCTGGAGTAGGTCGAGCCAGCGGGAACCTAAGGTCCCGTGGACGTCAGCTGCAAGCGCGACACACTCGTCGCCTGCAGGCTGGTCTGCGTGAGCCGCTTGGCGGACGGGCATCGGAAGACGGAGAAGCAGTCCTGCCCACGAAGCTCCAAACAAAACCGGCTTGTGCACCGAGCTGTGTCCTGCAGGCGGGGCGAGCAGGCCAACCTCAATGCCGATGGCTCGCTAGCACAGGTGCTTCGTATGCGCCTGTCCACATCCCTCCAACGGTCCGTGGCCCACGCTTTGCTCCTGCGTGCTGGCCGTGCTCTAGCTGCGGCCTCTGGCTTCCACTGCTTTCCAGCGGCTAGTCTTTCTCACTCCGCGGCTGATAAGTCGAGCATGTTAAGTGATCATCCTACATGATGTTTGTTTACTTGGGAATTTGAGCGCTTTTCTGCTCTTCGGACCTTGTCGATTTCTTCCGGGCTAGCCCCCGTCGGAGGAGCTCACCTCTTTGGAAGGGGCGAGAGCTTTGGAAAGGCAGAAAACTGAAGAAGCAATAAGTCTCAAAGGTAGAACGGATATCCAATGTGAGGCCATGGCTGTGAGAGGCCAGCCCAAAGAGAGTGAAGATTTCAAGAAGGGGCCGGAAGGTGCAGGATACCGGTACTTCTCTCGGTGGCTTCTGCAAATGGACGCTCGATGATCTCTAGTCAGCAAATGCAGATCCGATTAAGTACAGGGCGGAGGAGCATGATCTAAACAGTAACTACCAAAGGTGCCTGCTCAGATATCCGCAGGGCAGGCTGGTGGATCTTCACAAACTGGTGCGGAAGCCCCATCTCAGGAGCCAGCACAGGCAACCCGACATGCGTACAGCGCCCAATTCGTCACCCACCAGACCCACTCGACCCGTCACCTAGGCGACTTTCGACGTCGAATCCGCTAGGTAGATACGTGCATTGTACAGACGAAAACTTCTGTTAGTACGTTTTACGGGCATGGCACTCGCTGAAGTGGCAGTCAGCGAGCCGTCTTTGTGCGGCACGCCAGTGTCTCACCTGGCGCCCTTCAGCGCAGCCAACTTGCCGCCCCTTGGCCACGGCGCGTCCCTGACATGGCTGCCAGAGTGGCAGCGCTGCGGCACATCGCCATCACCCGGTGTTATTACACCTGTGTTGCCCCCCTTTTGAAGGCCTCAATTTGGAGGAAACAGAAGCACGTTACAAAGAGGCGGTGGCTGCGAAGGCCAGCCCCAAGAGGTATAGACTCTGTCAGTGGAGGGCGATGGCCGTCATTGGCCAGACCAGAAAATAGAGAAACAAAGTTCCAAGGGGCCAGAAAAGCGCTAAAGCACAAAGCGACTCGAGTGGCCAAGTGGACAAGTTTCAGGGAGGAAGCCAACACAATTGTGCATCCACATTACATAATGCAGTGGCTAGTCTAGGTGGCCACGATGGGCCACAGATGGGCCATGTAAGGCTTGTCGAGAGGGAGCCTGTCAAAGGCCAGCGCCAAGGAATGGACAAGGCCTAAGAGGAAGCTCTTTGGGAAAACAAAGGCGCCTCCGCTTCGCAGACTCATGTGCTGTGCCCACAGCTGAGCAACGAGTAATCCCTGCACCAGCGTAGCTGACGGCAGGACGAGAGATGATGTGTCTGGCTAGACCAGTGCTGATATTGGTGTGCGCCAAACGACGCCGTAGGTGTCATGGAGTGTCTGGACAGAGCAGTGACAACGTCGGTGCACGCCTAGCAACCATCAGTGCCGACGTCGGCGCATGCCAAGCGACCAACACAGGTGTGGCACGGCTTGCCAGACCTTGACCTGCCACTCGCCTGCCGTTGCAACTTAGTCCGATGCGGGCCGTCCCTGGGTTGGGACGGAGACACTCGCCTGCCGCCGCCCAGGCGCGGCAGAAATCCGCCGGGTACGAGCACTGCTGAGGCTCGACACGCTACATCATGCTGACCCGCGACCTGTGACGATGATATCCCTGTACACCCAGTCGGGCTTAGAGCATTGGGGTTCGGACATGGAGCATTTCCAGCACAATCCTCCTACAGAGAGAAACGCTAGTGCACACAGCGCGCACACGCGCCGACAGCGCAGCGGAAGTCTCTCCCTACGGCACCGCCAGAAGGCGGGTCTGCTGTGGGTCAGCGGCTTAGAAGCTGTCCCCACATGGGGCGTGTTGTGAGAGGTCGATGAGACTCTTGCTCTTGCTAGCTCGTCTGATCTAGGTTCTAGAACTGTGTGTGGAGCCGCGGTACCACCTCCATGCGCGCATCACGAGGCCCATACACAGTGGAGCGTCGGCGGGGTACGGAGGGGCTCAGGGTATTCCTGAGCTTAGGGGAGTCCGGTGGTCTCAGCGGGCTGGTAGATCGATTGGATCTCCACCGCTGGCTTTGGCGCCGACCCGTGAGATCCAGAGCGTCGGCGCTAGGGCGCGCTGCCGGGCCCAGGGTTTAAGAGGCTGGAGGGGCTGCACCCCTGGCACTCTCTAGGGCGTACGCCGCCGGACACCGCTCAAGTCCAGCTCGCCGCCGCTGCAGCCGCCGCCGCCGCTGCCGCCGTTGTCGTCGCCGTGCTCGTCGAGTTTGGAGTTGCCAACAATGGCTGCGCCATCTTCCTCATCACAATATGCTGCTTTTCTGGCTGTGTCATCCTCTGTGCATTTACATGGTACCAGAGGCTCGGTGACCGGAATCCAGCGCTTTGAGGGCAAGGACTGGCGTATGTATGGCGGCACAAGGTCGAGATGACGCCGGCTCTGGGGCGTCGTGCTAGGCGAAGGGCCGGCATCCGATGCGCCGGAGAAAGCCTCTCAAAGAGTGCGAGGAGCACGACGCCGTCGTCATTGCTCTTTTGATGGACAGCCTCGATCACTCCATCTCACTCAGATTGTGCCAGCAGGCAGTGCGGCAGAAGCTTGGAGAAAGCTTGGGAGCGTATTGTGAACCAACAGGCCAGCAGAAGATGCTTGCAGTATAGCAGAGGCTTCTTAATTTCAAGATGCAGGAGAGAGCAAAGCTGGCAGAGCATGAGATGGAGGCGATTGGAGCAAGTATGGAGGCAAGCTTGAAAAGCTTCTAGATGGCAATCCTTCTCAACAGCTTGAAGCATACTCCCGGGTTTGCCGGGAAGACGATAGGTGGTGTTCGGGGGATCCAGGGACTTGTGGAACTACTGTAGACAGCCCGGGCACTGGAAGGCTCAGTGCCCTGCATTTGAAAGTAAAGATGCAGATCGACAAGCGGCAATCAGGATAAACTAGTTCCTCTAATTTCTCAGCAGCAGGTGCAGTATAGTCAAGGAGGTCGCGAGTACAGCACTTGGCTAATTGATTCAGGCGCCAGTGCTCATATAACATGCAGGAAAGATTGATGCAAGACCTCATGAGGATTGCAGGCTGTCACATCGTCTTTGGGAATAGCACAAGTGCTCTCGCTGCGGGACAAGGCACAGTAGACTTCATCGCCAGATTCAAGGGCAAGACCAGAAGAAGTACGCTAGAAGATGATCTCTGTGTTCCTCAGTTGGCCAGAAATCTACTCTCGGTGAACTCCTTCAACAACCGAGACATTTAACTCGTGTTGCATCCACAGGAGTGCAAGATCCTCTCTAGGACTGGAGAGGTGGTGGCTGTGGGGGAGAGGAGTGGTGGATTCTGCTGGCTTGCAGGTGAGACCTTGATGTCGGGAAGTCAATGCAACGTGGCGATGGCGAGCAAGAACGACAACCTGCAGCTGTGGCATTGCAGGCCGGGACATCTACATGGTGGTGCTGTCAAGGAGATGTCAAACAACAGCTCGTGAGTGGTTTGGCACTTGGAGTTGATGGTCAGCTTATTCTTTGTGAAGGGTGTGAGCTTGGAAAGCAGCATCGAAGTTCCTTTCCTGCAGGGAGAGGCAAGAGAGCAGGCAGTCTTTTGGAGTTGGTGCACACGAATGTACGGGTCCAGGCGACAAAGATGACATCTTTGCTGAGCACAAAGAGCTTGCTTGCAGGATCCAACATTCTGTACCCCTTCGTGTCTGCATCGTACCCCACATAGATGGCCTTGGTGCTCTTGGGATCCAGTTTGTTATGCAACCCAAATGGGCTTGTGCACATATGCATTACACCCAAAGACTCTCAGATGTGAGATGTCTGAAGGGAGGCAAGCGAGCAAGCAGTCTACTGGAGTTGGTGCACACGGATGTATGGGTCCAGCGCCAGTTCCATCACTTGGAGGGGGGAAGTACTTTGTGACCTTCAAGACTCTCAGATGTGAGATGTCTGGCTTTCGACCCGTCCACAATTAATCCGGCGTTCTCCCCTGCACTGCCCTCGTTTGACATCTTGCTCGCAGATACGCCGCCGTAGACACAGCTTCACCCCAGGAGCTGTCAGGTCGTCTACTCTCCTGAAGCATGCACCTCGCAGCCTCCAGCAAGGTCCTGTTCATGCTCTCAGCAACGCCATCTGCTGGGGAGTATATCGTACCGTCCGCTCATGCTTGATGCCCTCTCGAGCCAGGAAGTTCTCGAACTCGTTGGACACGTACTCCCCACCATTGTCGGAGCGAAGCACCTGCACCGGTCTTCCCACTTGCTTTTCTACTCCAGCCCGCCATCTCTGGAAAGACACTTGAAAGACACTCGACCTCTCCTTGAGTATATAGCACCAACATTTTTTGTGACATATCGCCGATGAAGGTCACAAAGTACTTCCCCCCTCCAAGTGATGGAACTGGCGCTGGACCCACACATCCGTGTGCACCAATTCCAGTAGACTGCTTGCTCTCTTGCCTCCCTTCAGACATCTCACATCTGAGAGTCTTTGGGTGTAATGCATATGTGCACAAGCCCACTGAGTTGCGTAACAAAGTGGATCACAAGAGCACCAAGGCCATCTTTGTGGGGTACGATGCAGACACGAAGGGGTACAGAATGTTGGATCCTGCAAGCAAGCGCATTGTGCTCAGCAGAGATGTCATATTTGATGAAGTTGGCGTAGAAGTGAGAACGCTGCAGCAGATGAGAGGATTATGTTACGTTCTAAGGCCTGCTATGCTTGACTCTGAAGAGCCTGTCTTGTGTAGAGATGAAGATGAAGATTCAGAG
Source organism: Spirogloea muscicola (assembly GCA_009602725.1). Classification (NCBI taxonomy): domain Eukaryota; kingdom Viridiplantae; phylum Streptophyta; class Zygnematophyceae; order Spirogloeales; family Spirogloeaceae; genus Spirogloea; species Spirogloea muscicola. The sequence goes on from WELB01000099.1 coordinate 31,651, forward strand.
GATGTCGATGGGCAAGAGCAGCCACTGATACCGCCACAGGACTCCGAGCAGCAGGAGGAGGAGGAGGCGCAGCAACAGCAGGCTGGACAGGAAGATATCCAGGCACAGCAACAGCTAAAAGAAGAGCAGCCGCAGCCTCAGCTGCAGCTGCAGTTGAGAAGATATACAAGAACTAGACAGGTCAGAGAGGATCCTGCATACTTGAATGATTTTGCAGCTGCCTTAGATGGACCCCTGACCATGGAGCAGGCAAAGCAGATGGAGGATGCTGCGCAGTGGGAGTTGGCCGCGGCTGAAGAGATGTGCTCCATTGAAGAGAACAAGACGTGGGAAGTTGTTGACATGCCACAACGGCGGAAGGCAATTGCTTGCAAGTGGGTGCTCCGGCAGCGGAAGAGAGGTGCGGATGGGGAAGTTGTGAAATATAAGGCAAGACTAGTGGCGAAGGGATTTTCACAGGTCGAAGGAATGACTACGATGAGACCTTTGCCCAAGTTGTCAACCCCAGTTGCAGAATATACCTCCATCCGAGTGTCTTTGAGTCTAGCTGCAGTCCTGAAATTTGGAGTACATCAGATGAATGTGACGACGGTGTTCCTCGATGGGAATCTTGAGGGAGAAATTATGATGATGCAGCCTGAGGGTTTCATTGACCCACAGCAGCCAACCAAGGTCTGTCTCTTGAAGAATTCCCTGTATAGGTTAGAGCAAGCTCCAAAGATGTGAACTACAAGATCAATGACATGTCAAAGGAGGCAGGAACTGTGCGATGCACCAGCAACACCAGCGTATATGTGCTGCAGGAGCCAGCACAGCCTGTGGTGCTGTTGGCTCTGTACGTGGACGATCTGCTCATACTCAGCCCTAGTCTGGAGAGTGTCGACAGGGTGAAGGGGTTGCTGTGCGGCAAATTTAAGATGTCACACCTTGGGGAGGTGTCCTACCTGCTGGGTATGCAGGTGGTTAGGGATAGAAGGCGGAGGAGTATCAAGTTGGGACAGGTCCGATATGCTGAGCAGTTGCTGCAGCATTTCCGCATGGAGGGTTGCAAGCCGGCGTCGACTCCCATGGACCTAAAGCTGACATTGGCGAAGGAGCAGGAGCCACAGTCAGCAGCAGAGGAGGCCGAGGTGTCCAATATACCATATCAGCGGGCTGTGGGCAGCCTGATGTATCTAGCGACTGGGACGAGACCAGATGTTGCTGCAGCAGTTGGAGTAATTAGTCAATTCATGCAACATCCTAGGATGGCCCACTGGCAAGCCGTCACGCGAATTTTCTGGTAACTTGCTGGGACCACAAGTACGGGGCTTGCGTTTGGAGGAGAGAACGGACTCCAGCATCGCTCTTCTACAAGTGGAAGAACGCGGGCCCTGAACTCTTCAAACGATAGGGGACCTCCCAGGTTGTCTTCTTCTATGTCTTCTACTCTGACTGCTGTACAATCTACGTTGGAAAGAAACTGGGCCCCGAGTCTGTCACAGGATAGGGGCCCTGGCAGGTCGTCCTGCTCTGCGCTGTCTGCTCAAACTGCTGCCTCAATCACTCTAAAACGAAACTGGGCCCCGACTCTATCACAGGATAGGGACCCTGGCAGGTCGTCCCGCTCTGTGTCGCTCTCTTTGGCTGCATCAGAAGTTGATGAGAAACAATTGGGGAATAGTGTCGAGCGGTTTTCAACTCTCTATGGCCATGTTGATGCAGACTGAGGTGGGGACCTGAATACTCGAAGATCCACAGGTTATGTGTTCTTGCTGGGAGGAGCGGCCATATCTTGGAGCTGCAAGAGACAGAGATCTGTGGCATTGTCTACTGTGGAAGCAGATTATATGGCGGCTACCCAAGCAAGTAAAGAAGTTGTTTGGTTGACCAGAGTGCTCGGAAAATTGGGCTTTTCCTCAACGAGCTTCAACCCTAATCTACAGTGACAACCAGGGAAGTCTTGCATTTATGACAAACCCGGTGCATCATAATAGGAGCAAGGATATTGAGATTCAGTGGCATTTTGTGAAGGAGCTCATTGAGCAGGTAGAGTCTGTTTCCAAAATTGCCCAACCGACAGCATGGCTGCTGATAGCTTGACCAAAGGAGCAGGCAAGCTAAAGCATCACAAGTGTGTTCAGCAGTTTGGTCTAGAGATGACGTAGACTCATACTTGCCAGAGTGGGAGTGTTGAGTATAGAGAGTATAACAGGAACTCCCTTTATGCTAGCTCGTATGATCTAGGTCTAGTTGCTGTGTGTGGAGCCGCGCGGTACCACCTCAATGCGCGCCTTATGAGGCCCACACACAGCAGCGTGTCGGCAGGGTACTGAGGGGCTCAGGGTTTATCCCTGAGCTAGGGAGTCCGGTGGTCTCAGCGGGTTGGTAGATCGAGTGGATCTTTGCCGTTGGTGTGGCGCCGACCCGTGAGATCCAGAGCGTCGGCGCTAGGTCGCGCTGCCGGGTCCAGGGTTTGAGAGGCTGGAGAAAAGCGCGGCCGAATTGACTGGTGGCTGGGAGAAGCCAGCCCAAAAGGAAGGGACAAGGTCAAGAGGAGCCGAATGGCGCAGAAAGCAGGGGACTAAGTGCTAAGACGACAAGGAGGCTCTCAGTAACCTTCTAGTCAGCAAGTGCAGGTCAGAATAGCTAGAGGGCGGGAAGACGTCGCCCTGACGAAACCCGGAGGCAGCCGCCAGGGCGCGGCCTGCACGTAGGTGGACGGCACACGCAAGAGACCGCTGGAGGGAAACGGCAAGGCGCATCCTGAACACCTGTGCGAGGGACCCGGCGACGTTGAAGTCAGGCTGCTCGCCGTGCTGCCCGTGGCGGCGGGCCACCGCACGGCGAGCAAGGCGGTGGAGAAGGTCGAGCCATTTGGTCCCAATGGAGGGGCTGGACCCCCGGCACTTGGAGTTGCCCACCATGGCAGAGCCGCCTTCGTCTCAACAACGCAGTGTACCAATCGCGGTCCCGTCCTCGTCCCGACAGAATGGTGCACCAAACGGCAGGGCCATCCTTTGTACATCACCCAGGGCTTAGCGGACGATGTAGCGGTCAATGACCAGAGACGCCGGTGAAATGAAGGATCTCGCCCAAATTAAGAAGGTGGCTGCGAAAGGCCAGCCCAGAGAAATGTACAAGGTCCAAAGAGTCGGAACGCGCCTGGAGCCCACAGCTGTGCATCTGCTCCACTTGGGCCAAGCTGTGCAACGCCAACAATGCAGCGATATATGCAGTGTTCAAGATAAGTATTGAATGCTGCGAGCTTGAAAGCAATAAAAGAGGCTAACAACATTCAAAAAGATCAGGAGACTTGGCCCTCGACCTTTGCCATTGAAATTTGTGCTACCACCTGTGCGCAGGGCTTTAGATCAGATGTCATTTTTACATTAGAGTTGCGTAAGTCCGATGAGCTCCACATGTTGTAGTGTTCAATTGAGGTCTTAGTGCTGCGAGCTCGAGATTGCCAAAGAGATGCTCGCAAACATCACAATTACTAAGAATCCGGGCTCAAGTGTTTGATCAACAATCTCTCAAGCTCTATTTCTGATAAGTTTTCTTGCTGGTCTTAGCAGCAGCACATCGAAAAGGAGGGCGAACTTGGAGGATTTGATGAGGGTGGTACTGAGCAGCCTCATAGCTGCAAAGGATTCGTCCACTGGTGTAAAGGACTTGCATTGAAGCTTAGACAATCTAAATCCTCTTGATCTGAAGACGAGGGTGGTCGGAGAGGTGGGGCAACACATTGCCTTTGCCTGACCATCCCATGAGGGTCTTGTGAAGTGAGTAGCCATCCCATATCGGAGGGTCTTGTAAAGCAACTTTGACGAGCTTTGCTTCCGCTCGTGTCATGTCACTTCCCAAATTCGTCCACAATGCAGGTAGTATAGTCACATTGGCCACCATAGCCATTGATGGCGCAATCGCCAGCTTGGTCAAAGATGCAGGTTCCTTGTCCATCACAGAAGGCGCAGCAACCATAGGGGCAGGGACCACCGCAAGGCGTGTCGGCCGGCTTGTAGCTGTCAGTCTGGCATATGCCCTCACTGCAAAGGCGGCATCATGTCAAGTAATGCTGGTGAGCATTCCAAGAGAAGTGAGCAGCTTTACAGCTCAGCCTTGCAATGATTATCCATGGAAAATGCTATCAACTCATGGAGAGAGCTATTCAGGTATGAGTTCTGCAATGCTGAGCCCCTTTCCACAGGCTGTGGCAGGAGAATGATGGCAAGATGCAATGAAAGCAGCTCAGCTTCATTTCTTCACTTCACCTGCACTTGCCATTGACGCAGTCGGGATTGGATGCCGTATTCAAGCCAGTTACGTGGCAAGGAGTGCCATCTAGGAGGAAGGTCAGCGTACACTTGCCATTCCTGTATTGTTTGACACAAGGATGACACAGTCGAACTCAAGTGGGAAGCCCAGGTCCTCACGAGTGCTAGAACATGTTGCAAGATTGGAAGGATGCCATCTGGTAAATGAGCTACTTGTGAAGTCCTGGCTGGGTTTCATACTAGAATTTATGTTTCTATGGCTCACACGGTTATGTGACTTACTTGCACGAAGCAGTAGCACAGCCGTTGTGCTCAGCAAGGGGACCTATGCCGTAGCCGGGCCGATAAAGGTCCAAGGCCTGTGTGCAGTTAGTGCCATCTGGAAGCGGAGAGACCTGAGCACAGGTGCCATCCCTACGTGAAGAAGCACCAGAGGCAAGTAAGACTAGCACACATGCTGATGAAGGACGTTAGGCTGAACGTTGCCACATGTATCACACTACCTGCACAAGGTAATGCCATTGTCACACTGCACATGCATGTGTCATGAAAGAGCATGTGCCATTGCATGATCCTCGCGCATCATGCACGGGTTATCTACCTGCACTTCTGGACGCTGCAGAAGTCGTTCCCAGGGATGTAGTCACATGTTCTGTTGGCAATCTCTGAGTCGTCGTACTTGCAACGTCCAACACCACTGCCAAGGATGTCTCACCAGTATTAGTGCCCAGCAGAAATGCTCACAGCAACTCGGGTGCTTGGATGTCAAAAGGATGTCTCTGTGCAATCTTCTTAATGCTTCGCGAGCCCCTTCAAGAATCTTCAGACACAAATGGTGCCCTACTCGCATGCTCCCTGCAGCTCGCACTGGCTAATATGATAGCCGAGGAGCAAGTAGCAGAGAGAACCGGCAGGATAATAGCTCATGACTGCACATGACCCGCTGGCGATGGTGCATGATGATGGTAGGCTCACTCGCAAGATCCAAGAAGGTAGCATTGGGGATTGTACTGATCCTCATCTGAGTTGCATGAATACTCAACATTGATGTGCGTCACGGCACACGACCCAATTCTGGCGCATGACAGATCACCAAGTCAACAACCGCTTGAGGCCACAACTGAAGTGAGACAAAGTGAAGCCTGCACGCCCAGTGACAGTAACTTGGAGGCAACTGCCACCTGCTTTCTGAGAAACGCCGACTAGTGGCAACATCCCGCGCACATAGCAGCAGTTTTCAGAGGCATGCTTTCGTAAGCTGCAATCATCGCAAATTGGAAGATTGTCCAGCTGTTGCAAGGCAAGCAGCTTAGAAAGATTTGATTGCAGTTAAGTTCCGCTGACCTGCAGCCAACAGTCACACATTGTGGATGTAGTCCTCCAGGCACAGGGAAACACCTCGAGCCATCGTCCAAGGCACGTTGTGCACATCTCGAAGTTGAAGCGCTAGAGAGTTGCAAAAATAAGTATGTTCAGGGCATTGCTGAACCTCCTCATCTTCAATGAGGTGCTCCTACATTAGCACAGCATACACTGGAAGCCGGGGACGCTGATTCCTGTGCATAAAGCTGCAGCTCATTGTCTACCTCTGGCTGGTTGCTACTCGAATGTAACTCACAGCTTCTTGACATTCGTCGGGAACTTACTTGCAGTATGCATAGTTACATAGACCCTCATTGTAAGCTGCACCAGTGAAAAGTAGACCAGGCCGCCAATTGCTGCAAGTGAAATCTGACGTCGGCGAGCAGGCTGCACATGCCCAGCAAGGAGTCAGGATACCAGCATGAGGATCAAGGGCAACAGCAAAAGCGGAGATGTTGTGCTTTACATCAACCACCTTCTTTGCCATTGATACTTCATGTATAATCAACCAGAATGACACTTTCGATTTTGCACAGAAATCCATGCACCTTAGAGAAAGTTCAACTCCAGGATGAGTTAGGGAGAGGAAACATCACGAGAAGGGAGAGCTGGTAAAGTGGGCAGTAGAACAAAAGGGAGGGACCGTTAAGTTGGAAAGTTATTCTCTTACCAATTCATCCTTGTTATAAGTACTCGCTACGGCAGTAGCTCTACCTCTATCATGGAGGAGGAAGGCTGAGGGTGGGCAAAGGAGTAGAAGTGGAGAGCTGATGGGGAATCACACACAAAAGTGGGAAGTGATTGAGATACCCACGTGGTGCAAGTACTGCCGCGCACTCTGAGGCTGGCCGCTGGAACTTGGCGGGGGCGCTGAAGCAGTTGTGGCTGCTGTGGATGAGGCACCCGTCTTTCGTGGCATTTGGCGCTGCACCGTTAAAGTAGTTACCGGTGATGTCCACCCAGGCCAAGCTCGGGTTCGACCTTCCGCCGAACAGGCTCACATTGAAGAGCCCCTGGAAGTTGTTGTAGGAGAGGTCACTGCCACATACGAAGGTTCAGGGCTTAAGGTTAGGATTGAGGGTTAATGTATTACGGTTAGCGTTTAGGTTCAGGGTTTAACATCATCGCCACTAGACATGCCTTTCAGACATCAGCGACTGGGCCCCCCTTCCCCCTGAGGGCAAGGGGCAGTCATCCCTGGTAAGACAGCCGAGAGCCACTTAGGCGTGAGAGGTAAGGGGAAAGCAGACATTCAAAAGGCTCAGTCTGTTGGCCAGCCACTTACACTTTCCTCAGTCGATAAGCTAGCTCAAAGGTCTCGTAGTAGCCAAAGCTAGAGGCACCATAGGGGGGGGCGTCTGGCAGCGTCCCTTCTAAATGATTCCCTGCCAAGTTTCTGCACGGATACAAGCACATGTACACAGGTGTAACAGCGGTTCGGGTCTGGGCTGAGTTGCTGACACCACTCTGGTTCAGGCCAGTCCTGCTTGTACCACAAGCTTGCCCACTGTTTCCGTACAGTATGCGCGCAACACAGATTTGCAAGCCTACAAAATGATTCCCGGATTGCGTAGTGAAGAGTATGACATGCAGACTTTACGTGCTTTGCCTGCAAGATGAGGTTATTGACTTCGAGTTTGCTCAGGCAGCCAAAAAACTTACAGGACTGTCAGAAACTGGCAGGCGACAAGCGGTTCAGGATAGAATCCAGTGAGATTATTGTATGACAAATCTCTGAAGGTCACAATGCAATGTGAAATTGGGTGTCAGAAATGTTCTTGATGACCGTGTGTCTAGCTCGCCACACCCTTACATCAAAGTAATGCCTCAATTGTATGTCTCTGGGGACCTCATCTGCAGCTTTGAACATGCCTATCAGAAGCAGGCGGAACAGAATAGAAGGGAGTAGTGCAAGGCATACATGACTTGCAAATATATGCAGCTGCCACCACCATCCAACGTGGTGATAGGGCCACTTAGCTTGTTGTGCGCGAATTGACTGCAGTATCAAGGAACACGAACTCTCAAAAATTTAGCATCATCCTGAACACAACTATGAGCTGGCTACTTCCAGGAGCAACAGTCATTCTGGTTGATGGGCTTGTCAACGCCCTTCTTGGTGTCTGCAAAGCTCAATGACTGTTTTGCCGGTCGTGATCGTCTAGAGCTGCAGCGTTGCACAACTTCCTCATGCAGAAGTTCATACTTACTATTTCTCGAGCGCATTCGGATAGTCTAGGATAAGTGGGGCGCCACTGAGATCGTTGTAGTCCAGAATCCTGTCCAGGTGCCAGAGATTGAGTCAAAGTGGCCTAGGGTCAAATCTAACTAGCGGAAGCACAGGTCGGACTGGGAGCTGATGTTAAACTATGGTCAAGATGTATGGTGACCACGTACTAGCTGTCTCAGCAGATGTAGCAAGAAAGAGCCACTCACAGGATGACGAGCTTAGAGAGAAGTAGCAAGACATAGCCACTCACAGGATGACGAGCTTAGAGAGTAGTAGCAAGAAAGAGCCACTCACAGGATGACGAGATTAGAGAGTTGTGCGATGGTGGTCGGAATGCTGCCCGTGAGATTGTTGCAGCATGCATGGCTGCAGATAGGAGCGCAAATGGTGCACGCAAGCGTGTGACAGGTCACGGATAAGGCAGGGTGCTTGGGAGGGCTCAGACTTTTCGCATGGGCACAGCTTTCCACAAGTAGCTGCCAATGCAACTACAGAACTTGTGTGTCGATGCGAAGGCGAACACGGACGCAGAAAGAGCATCTTGTGCATCTGTTGAAACTGCCTTATAATGTGTGCTCCTTTGGGCTATAAAGACGATGGTGTGCTCCTTGTAGGTTCAAATAGTCATCATAGAAGAACTTACAGTAAGGTAAGCTCGGATAGCTGCCCAATGCTTTGTGGGATGCTCCCCGAAAGGAAGTTGTGATCAAGATTCCTGCAGGTACCCATAGTCAGAGGTGCGCCTTGCATAGCCTCGCACTTTGCAGGTCCCACAGCAATAGCAGAGAAGAGAGGCACAGGCACAGCCGCACATTGACCAAAGCCAGCAGAGCCTGAGTGCGCACAGAAGGGAGAGTTTGGTGAGATTGCCAATGGTGGAGATGATTGGTCCTGTCAGCCGGTTGCTGTTGAGATACCTGGTGCATCATTGCATGTCAAGTGGGAGTGGTCAAGGCTAAGGCCACAATCACAAAGATGAGTACATCAGCTTATGTCTGGTGGCTGCCAAAGAGGCGGAACAAGAGCACTAGAGGAGCCACTCACAGATTAAAGAGGTTGGAGAGTTGTGCGATGGTGGTCGGTATGGTGCCCGTGAGATTGTTGCAGCAGAGATGGCTACAAAAGGCAACGCACATTCCACAACATAAGGTATGTGACCATGGAAGAAACAGGGACCTTGAGAGGCTGAGGCTCTTGGCATGGGCAGCTTCCTACGCCTGAGCTGCCTGAGCAACCCCAGCAAGTTGCTGTCGTTGCCTACAAACGGTGCAGCACAAGCATCGTGAGCATATTCGCATCATGTATTGATTGAAGTGTTTTCTAGCTTCTGGTCTTGACAAACGCAACTGCTCCTGAAAGGCCACGTTGATCCTCACAGAAGAACTCACAGCAAGTACAGGTTGGAGAGCTGCCCAATGCTTGGTGGAATGCTCCCCGTCAGCAAGTTGCTGTCGAGGTTCCTGCAGGCACCCACGTGACCTTGGCACCTTGCATGACTTTGCAGTCCTCGGATCTCAAAGCACTAGCCCATACAAGAGAAGCACAGGCACAGCCGCAGACCACCAACAGGGGTGGAGGCTGAGTCCGCACAGATTGACGAGCCTGGAGAGGTTGCCGATGGCGGAGGGGATTTGTCCTGTCAGCCGGTTGTTGTTGAGATACCTGGTGCATCATTGCACTACATAAGTGTGAGTGACAAGCTAAACGCACAACCACAACAATAAGCAACACCTGCTTGTGTGAGGCGGCTGTCGAAAAGCTCAATGTGAGCAAGAAAGCGGCACTTACAGATCAGTAAGACCCAAGAGCTGACTGATGGTGGTCGGAATGATGCCCGTGAGATTGTTGTAGCAGAGTTGGCTGCAGAAGGGAGCACAGTCAAGCACGTGACTGATCGTGAAGTGGACAAGGAGCTTGGGAGGGCTCAGACTTCAAGCATGAGCACAGCTTCCCACAACTGAGCTGTCTGAAAACCATCCGCCGAAAAGCCGGAGAACAAAGGTGCAGCACAAGACATCGTTTGCATCTGAGCAGACTGGTTTGTTGTGCGTGCTGGAGCCTTTTGGCCTTGACAACGCTGATGGGCTCCTAGCAAGCGATCATCACTGAAGAACTCACAGCGAGGACAGCCGAGGGAGCTGCCCAATGCTCTGTGGGATGCTCCCCGTTAGAAAGTTGTGGTCCAATGACCTGCAGGCTCCATGTGACACTTGCACACTGCATGACCTTGTGTCCTCGGGTCTCATGGCACTAACAGAGAAGAGAAGCACAGGCACAGCCGCACATGGATCGAAACGAGCAGAGCCTGAGTGCGCACATGGAATAGAGATTGGTGCAATTGCCAATGGCGGAGGGGATCGGTCCTGTGAGCCGGTTGTTGCTGAGATCCCTGGCGCAGCAATGTATGACAGTGTGTGCGTCAGGGAGAGAATGAGCATGGGGCACGTCCAAGAAGATGGTTACCACCAGCTTTTGTGCGGCGGCTGCCAACGATGCGACATGTAGCCTTGAGCCACTCACAAGAGAAAAAGCTTAGAGAGTTGTGTGATGGTGGTCGGTATGCTGCCTGTGAGGTTGTTGTAGTCGAGAAAGCTGCAGAAGGGAGCGCAAAAGGTCCAGGGTCAAGCATGTGACTGATCATGGATTGGACAGGGGACTTGAAGGCTCAGACTCTTGGCATGGACAGCTTCGCACGACTGAGGTACTGACGCAACCACAGAACTCAGCTGTTGATGCAAAAGAGCAACAAGGGTGCAGTAGCAGAGAAGAGCAGCAGCACAGGCACAGCCGCACCATGACCAGAGCGAGCAGAGCCCGACAGCGCACGAATCAGAAGGAGTGGCGAGATTGCCAATGGTGGAGGAAGTTGGTCCTGTCGGCCGGTTGCTTTCGAGCCACCTGGTGTTACAGTGTACGTCGAGCAAGAGTGACGAAGCCCAAGGCCACTACTGACTTCGGGGCAGTGGCTTACAGGTCAGACAGTTCCGTCAGGTTTCCAAGGGAGGGGCTGATGCTCCCGCTGAGGGTGGCATTTCGCAGTTCTCTGAGGGTGCACAGAGAGCCCACGTCACCCCTTGGTGAGAAACCGGCGATGCCTGCGGAGCTGGGCTTGTGCATCCCCGCCGACTGAGGAAGCCGTATCCTCAGCTTTCACCACCAAGGACCGAGCGAGGACATCAGGTAGATGGCAGGCACACCTCAAGGGGCCTGGAAAACCCAAGGCGCAGTACTTACAGCCAGACGACGCGGGCGGGCTGTTGGGCGGTCTCCGCCTCGCACTGCACACCGTACCAGGTGCAGTATAGGTAACCACCGTTGTGGCAGCCGGCACAAGGGTCGTCCCCGACCCAGGTCGACAGGACCGGCGGGTCCAGCACGGCGGCCTTGAAGTGCTGCAGCGCCAGGACTGCAGCATGCGCCACCGTTAGCGCGCCCGTTAGCTCGGCCTCGGCAGCACGCAGTGGCGGCGCTGGGCTGGGGTGAGCAGACTGCGGCTGCCGTTACTGAGCGAGCGGCCGTTAGCGCCAGCCGTGGGGCTAACGGCAGCTGGGCTGAGGAGGCGCACGGTCGGGGTGCGGGGCGGCGAGCAGCCGGCGGCGGAGGGGGCGCTCCGCCGCGCCGCCGTTAGCGGCGCCGTCAGCGGCGCTGTTAGCGGCGGCGGCGGCGGCGAGGAGGNCGGCGGCGGCGGCGGCGGCGGCGGCGGGGGTGGGGGTGACTGGCGGGGTCTCTAAATAAAGCTCCACCTCCGCTAAAGTCTCTCTGTGTGCTTTAGGCGCCTCTCGGGCTCGTTGCGCGAGCGATTTCCTTCTCGCTCTTCACTTTGGACCTTGTCCATTCCTTTTGAAGAAGAAGGCTCGCCCATAGAGAAAAAGGGGCTGGCCTTTTGGGCTGGCCTTTCCCAGCCACCTTCTTTCTCGGACCTGATGTTGCTCACTCGCGGGTACTGAGCTTCCCTAGTATGTTGTCGTGATTGGTAGTGTAGAAGAAGAAGAAGAAAGGGCTCGCCCATTGAGAATACGGGCTGGAACAGCCAGCCCAAAAAAGAATGAACAGAGTACAAGAAGAGGGGGGGGGGAAGCCAGTAGAGGAGTCCTTCCTCGGCATCTCATTCTTCGGCTTTGGACATTGTCCATTCTTTTTGGGCTGGCTTTGCCAGCCCCTCTTTCTCTATGGGCGAGCCTTCTTCTTCTTCTTCTTCTTTTGTCCATTCTTTTCCGGCTGGCTTCTGCCAGCCCCTCTTTCCCCTATCCTCAATGGGCGAGCCCCTTCTTCCTCTTTTCTATGGGCGAGCGCATACTTTCTTACAGTGGGCGAGCTTCCTCACTTCCCAAAGGGAGGAACGACTCGTCGACTGTGGGGCAACGGCGGTGAGAGGCCAGGCCACGGGAAGGACAGGGCTGCGAATGAAGGGCGACGTGACCAAGGGCCGCTGGCTCCAAAGTAGCGGCCTTCCCCCAAATCTGGGGAAGAGGGCCCAAACTGGAGGGGCCCACGAGCTTGGGGGCTCGAAAAGGGAGGGAGGTTGGCGGCGGCTGGTAACAACATTGATGTGAAGTGGAGGGAGGGCGGGGGAGGGGGTGGGCAAGCTGCCGGCCCGGGCTTCCCGGGCACCTGCCGCTGCGGCAGGCCGCCACGTGTCCTCGGGATCGGATCGCCGCTTCCCGCGAGATATCAGGTCGGGCCCCTGGCCATCGAGTGCTTGCTGCGGCCGGGGCCCACGATCAAGCAGTCAAGCCGTCAGCTGTTGATTCTTTTGCCTGGGCTGGAGCGCCCTCTCCAGCATCTCTGATCTGCGGCTGCTTAGCAGGGGTTACTGAGTGTCTCGTTGCAGCTTTATTTCTGTTACTTAGCGCTTCCCCTGGCCCCCTTCTCGTACTCTGTTCATTCTTTTTCGGGCTGGTTGTTCCAGCCCCTATTCTCAATGGGCGAGCACTTTCTTCTCCAGGAAGCGTCAGTGGGCGAAGAAGAAGGGCTCGCCCATTGAGGGTAGGGGCTGGAAAAGCCAGCCCAAAAAAGAATGAACAAAGTACGAGAAGAGGGCCAGAAGAAAGAAGAAAGGGCTCGCCCATAGAGACGAGGGGCTGGCAAAGCCAGCCCAAAGAGAGGAAGCGCCAAGAAAATAAAGCACACATGGGCGAGCCCTTCCCTCTTTCTTCAGCAGCCAAAGCTCAGCGGACAATGTAACGGTCGATGGCCATCGGTTCGGCGTAGGCCCTACACCTCGTGCTTTCTGCACGTTACAGTGGTGGAGACGCCGGGTATAGTCATAGGCATAGCCGGATGTAGCGAGGGTCGATGCCCGGACTGGCAGAGTGGGAAATAGCGGGGGCCAGAGGAAGAGCTCGCTGCAGAGGTCCATGGCCCGTGCGCTGCACCTGCGTGCTGGCCGAGCCCTTGCTGCTGCCTCTGGCTCTGGCCAGGGGACATACTTCCAGGAGCATAGCCTCTCCGACCTGCGCCTGCTTAGCAGGGGTTACTGAGTGGTTAGTAGCTGCTTTGTTTTTTCTTGTGTGCTTGTCATTTCTGCTGCTTCGCCTTAGGGCTTCGCCTGGCTTCCCCCCCCCTCTTCTTGTACTCTGTTCATTCTTTTTTGGGCTGGCTGTTCCAGCCCATATTCTCAATGGGCGAGCCCTTCTTCTTCGAGGAAGAAGGGCTGGCCCGACGGTGGCCGTCGCGCCTTGGACTGAGCCCAATCCTTCGGGCTGGCCAATTCCCGCCAACTGCGGTCAAATCGGGCAATTCGGAGCTGCTGTCAAATCTCACCCGGCCAGGGGGGCTCGGGATTGTTCCATCGACGACGGCTGACGTGGGCAGGGACAGGTGGCACGCGCACGGCCCCCTCGCTCGTGACGCCTCCGGCCGGCACGGCGGCGGACGCGGGCCGGCAGCTCCCCCCTTCCCCGCCACCCTCATTACCCCACGGACTCGATTCAGCGGTTCATTCAGCTCCGCCATGTCATTTCCGGAGACCCTCTTCATTCACCTGCCCGGCTTTCAAAAACATGTCAGCAGCCGCATTTACGTTTGTTTGCTTCCCTTTTTAGGGGCTCGAAGCCGGGCCGCGATTGGTGGCCCCCGCGCCCGCAATAGCGGGGTCCCGTCCCATTGGGAAAGGGGACGCTAGCTCCACTCAGTGGCTTCTGTTCTGGACCTTGTCCATCGTGTAGAGCGTTGGCTCCTGAACGCCCTGCAGCCTTACCCAACAAGGACAACCCACCCCTTAGTGAGCGTGTATGGGCAGGTTGCTACATGCAAGATCCTTCTGGACGATGCTTCATGCGCCTCAATAGTCTGGGATGTAATTGCACATTCGAGAACGCACGCATCTGTGCGCCTCGAGAATCTCTGGTGCACCGGCATGATGTCACGATCGTACTCACGCTGATCAGCGACTTCGGCATATGCTGTCATCCTGGCAAGTGCTGCTTCACTGCATGATCACAGCGACAATTCGTCAGAAGGTAGGCTGCCTTCAAGCGATGCAGGGGTCAAGTCCTTTACTGCCAGAGCACTGTAAGTGTTAAGGAGTCATTGTGGAGATGGATAAAGCTTATCATCGTCAAACTTTTGATCCTACCTGAATTGCTAGACATTTGTACAACCCACGAAGGAAAGTGGTACCTTGGCACATGGGATGCGAGTGAAGTTGCTGTCAGCAGACCACAGACGCCCCATTGCACCGCATGCTCGACGACACGATCGTCCGTTCGTGGACCAACCCGCGTTCAGTCCCATCGGATCGAGCATTGATGATTGATCTTAAGAGACTGATTGGATTTACCACGCTGTGATCTCGTTCTTGCCTTGCTACAAGGCCGCTCTGGCCCTCCGTCCCCCAGCTCACGCAGCCCTCTACCTCGCAGCCGCGTCTGCCATTCCGTCTGCATCTGCTCCACTTGGGCCAAGCTGTGCGACGCCCACAATGCAGCGGTATATGCAGTGTTCAAGATAAGTCTTGAATGCTGCCAGCTTGGAAGCAACCATAGAGAAGAACAACATTCAGAGAGATCAAGAGACTAGGCCGTCGACCTTTGTCACTGAATGTTTTGCTACCACCTGTGCGCAGGGCTTTAGGTCAGACATCACATTTACAGTAGAATCATGCAAGTCCGATGAGTACCAAATTCTTTAGTATTCAATAGAGTCTTTAGTGCTGCAAGCTCGAGATCACCAATGAGAAGCTCACAAACATCATAAGTATCAGGAATCCTGGCTTATGTCTTTGACAATCTCACAAGCTCTACTAGTTATGTGTCTTCTTGCTAGTCTTAGCAGCAGCACATGAAAAGGAGGACGAACTTGGAGGCCTTCACAAGGGTGGTATTGAGCAGCCTCATAGCTGCAAAGGAGTCGTCCACCACTGTGAAGGACTCGCATTGACGTTCAGACATGCAAATTGCTCTTGATCTGAAGACGAGGGTGGTCTGAGAGGTGGGCGACACATTGAAGTTGCCACCCATATTTGAGGATTGCCGTCCCAAGTTTGAGGGTCTTGTAGATTGAGTAGCCATCCCATAATCGAGGATCTTGTAGAGCAAATGTTGATAGCTGTGTCTTCCGCTCATATAATGTCATCCTTCGATGGGAGTGCAGTTATTGAACTCATCACATTGGCCAGGGTAGCCATCTTCGTAGTCGTAGCAATCGGAAGATTCGTTAGGAGGGCAGAATCCTTGTCCATCACAGAACTTGCAGCAACCCGTTTCGCACGGGCCACCGCAAGGCGTGTCGTCCGACTTGTAGCTGTCAGTCTGGCATATGCCCTCACTGCAAAGGCGGCATAACGTCAAGTAAAGCTAGAGAGCATGTTAAGAGAAGTGAGCAGCTTTACAGCTCAGCCTTGCAAGAACCCATGGCACATGCTATCAACTCAAGGAGACAGCCATTTAGGTGTGACATCTGCAGTGCTGAGCCCCTGAGTCACACAGGCTGTGGCAGGAGAATAGCAAGATACAACAAAGCAGCTCAATTGTATCTCTTCGCTTCACCTGCACTTGCCAATGACGCATTCGGGACTGATGAGTTCTGTAAGTTCTGTATTTAAGCCGGTTATGTTGCAAGGAGTGCCATCTGGAAAGAGGAGGCTCAGCGTGCACGTGCCATTCCTGTATTCGTTAGCACAAGGATGACACAGTCAAACTCAAGTTGAAAGCCCAGGTCCTCACGAGTGCTAGAATATGTTTGCAAGAATGAAGGATGCCATCTGAGAAGTGGGCGCACTTGTGAATTCCTGGCTGGGTTTTGTTCTACAACCATGATTTATGGCTCATATAGGTGGGTCTCATTCTACAACCATGTTTCATGGCTCACAAAGGTATGTGGCCTACATGCACGAGGCAGTAGCACAGCCCTTGTTCTCGGCAAAGGGACCTGGGTATAAGCCGTCTATAACATCCAAGGCCAGTGCGCAATCGCCGCCATCTGGAGTCGGATAGACTTGAGCACAGGTGCCGTTCCTACATGAAGAAGCACCAGAGGCAAATAAGACTGGCACACATGCTGATGACGAATGTCGGGCTAAACATTGGCACATGTACCACAGTGTGTGCACAAGGCAATGGCATGGTCACACTGCGCATGCATGGGTCATGGAAGAGCATGTGCCACTGCATGGTCCTTGCGCATCATGCACGAGTGATCTACCTGCACTTCTGGACGTGGCAGAAGTCATTCCCAGGGATGTAGTCACATGATGTGTTGGCGGTCGCAGCGTAGTCGTAAACGCAATGTCCACCACCACTGCCAAGGATGTCTCGCAATTGTCAGTGCCCAGCAGAGATGCTGACAGCACCTCGGGTGCTTGCATGCTTGGAAGGCGTGTTTGTACAATCTTCTTTATGCTTCGCGAGCCTCGTCAGAAAGCTTCAGATACAGATGGTGCAGCCTTACTCGCATGCTCCGTTCAGCTGGCACTGGAAATTATTGAAGTCGGGCTCCAAGTAGCAGGACAAACCAACAGGATAATAGAACATGACTACACATGACCCGTCCCTGTAGAGCATGGCCACCATCCAGCAGCTGACTTGTGAGTACATTGCTCCAAATCGATCAGGTCATGCTTGCATGCCCACTGTCTAAAGGGCATGAACAGCTGCTTAGCATAGGTACCAACTAGAGACAACTCCATATCCAGTGGATGATTTTGTCCAGCTCACTGTCTTAGGCACAGGGTGCCGATCTGCTCAATAACTCAAGTTAACAAGGAGCACATTGCTTGGCAAGAGGGTCAGAGCACTGACTGGCAGCCGAAATCTGCGCAAGTGCGGTCAATTCCAGCAACAGGAGTATTACAAAACGCATCATCATCTTTATTACCCCGCGTGCACTGTAAGGTCGTAGAGCTGGGAGGGGCAGAGACAAGCAAAAACTTGAGGATGCAGTTCTTACAGCGCCCTGTAACTGTGATGGAACATTCTTACAGTAGGAGACATGCAGTACTACTTAGCAAGCAAAAGGTGCTGAAATAAGGCTCCTGTTCTCTGATGTCTCCAGCTGACAGATGACCAAGCGGCTGCGCTCAACAGCCTCTCAAGGTCTGCAGTCAGCACTTACTTGCAATACGCATACATACACGACTGTTGGATAGCCAGATCCTGGCCCAGCAAGCCCGGCAGCCAGTTCTGGCAATCGTTGTCAACTGAGCAGGCTGCACATGCCCACTGAGAGACATTTTCAACACGAACCAGCAATACATCTGTCCATATACTCCAATGCTTGTAGAGCATCCTGCATGGACTAATCCATCTTCCTAAGAGGTTTTGGCAGACCAGATGCAACTGACATGCAACTAACAGGAATTCAGGGCGCTTCATGCGCTCCACGAGGGTCTACAAAGACCCAGAAGAGCCGGGACAAGGGGGGGGGGAGTGACTCCTGATTGAGGGGTGTTTAGAGAGCACGGGGGAAGGAGCATGGGGCAGGATGAGGGGGGTGAGCACCCACGTGGTGCAGGGAGGGCCGCACAGACTGAAGCTGGCCTCTGGTGCTTGGCAGGGCTGTCGAAGCAGTTGGTTCTGGTGTGCACAGGGCGCCCCTCGATTGTGACATTGGGTGCTGGCCCAATAAAGTAATTGCCGGTAACATCCAACAATGTCAAGTTCTGGGTTGAAGAGAAGAAACTCAGACTGAAAACGCCCTGGAAATTGTTGTAGGAGATGTCTCTGCCACAAAAACGATAATGGCCAAGACATGTGACTTAGAAAGGATCCGCCTTCTGTGATGGGAACGGAGTGACATCCCTGATTGGCATCATATGCTTCAAACAACGTGCCCCTTACAACGTCCTCAAACTTCCAAGATATTTAAAGGGCTGTATATTATCAAAGGCCAAGTCTGGCAGCGCCCCTCCAAACTGATTCCCTGCAAGGTTGCTGCAAGAACAGGGGATACACAGGCACACACACATAATCGATAGCAGCTTCAAAAGCTTGATCTTGTTGTGGACTGCACTTCTCACATATCTGGAGGCTGCCTTGTCCTCCTGTGACTCAAGCATGCACATCTGGTGCCTAATGTGCTTTTTGACTCTCAGGAATACAAAATACCTGGAATTGTTACGCTGTGCAACAATTGGTAATTATCTGACTTCCTAGAAGCGTTCATGATCCGTGACAGTTGCTTTGCTGCTCAGGCACTGGGGGGTCTTACAGGACTTGGAGGTTGGAGTCTCCATCCTGTACAAGATTAACTGGAAACGATCCAGTGAAGTTGTTGTACGAAAAGTCCCTGGATGGAGCAATGCAACAAAAAATCTGCCAGTAAGTTGTGCTTCTGAGACCATGTCTGCAGCTCGTCGGATCGCAGAGCAAGGAGCTTGCACCACCAATCTGTCTGTGGGCAGCTCATAGATTGAAGAAATTCATGCTTGCAACTCAGAAGCTTATGCAAGCCAGGAGGGGAGATGAATGGCGAGTGATACACGGTTGTGAGGGCTGTTTCCACGTATAGAATGTCAGGATATACGATGATGGGGCCAGTCAACTGATTGTGCGCCATTTGACTGCATTGGCAAAAGTACACCGCTCATGCGGGCAAGCTGGTGGATCAGCCTTTCACGTGCACGACAGCTTCATCTGACATTCGATCTTGATACAAGCGTTTGGTACTACATGTAAGTGTCAGATTGATCTTGGCGTATGGGATGGTGGCTGAGACATATGAATCATGAGCGGACAGAGCTCACAACAAAGGCGAGCTCTGCATGCAGATGCTTGGCTCTCACATTTTCTGAAGCGAACTCATAGTTTGTAGGTTGGGAAGCGCACCGCTGAGGCCGTTGTGGTCCAAAATGCTGTAGAAATGAAGTAAAGGTACAGCAAAGTATGAAGGCCTAGGCTCAAGGCTAACAACTGGAGTACCGGTAGCATGCGAGCTAGATCTGGAGGATGGCAAAAGATTATGTGCAAGAAGGTCTACAGCACCAATTATCTCGAGTAAGGTGTGAGAGAAACTAGCCACGCACAAGATAGCAAGCTTAGAGAGCTGTGTGATGGTGGTCGGTATGCTGCCCGTGAGATTGTTGCAGCAGAGATGGCTTTAATGTTGAGCATCAGAAGATCACAGTTGAGAATAGGTTAATAACAGGACAAGGATGTGGGAGGTAAAATCTCTCAAGTGCACATCATGCTGTGCAACTGCCCCTACAATTAGTTGGAATAGGCAGCTGCAGGATTCAGCTTTCACTAGTGATATCAATACAAAGCGGAGGTTATGCAGCAGAGGCTCAGAGAATTGCACATATGCGATCTTTGTACCTGCTTCTACTGTATCCGCCTCAAGGTCAGGACAACACATACTTGCACCTATATGGTAGCTATGATGCACATTGGGATACTTAAAAACAAGAACTCACAGCACGGTCAGCACGGAAAGCTGCCCAATGCTGTCTGGAATGCTCCCACTTATGGAAGTCTGATCAAGGTTCCTGCAGGCGCACACAAGACAAAAAGCACTTTGACCTTGCTTGATCTTCATCTGGCCACTCGATTCCGAACGCAGATCACCACAGAAGCTCATGCCAGAGACACTGTATGCAACCAATTGACAAGCACGAGAAGCACCAGCTTGTACATGGCTGCGGCCAAGAGGAATCTTCTGTGGGTACCCCGAGCAGGAGGTTGTAGAGAGCAGGTCTTACAAGGACGTCAGGTACGTCAGGTTGCCAATGGAGGCGGGGATGCTCCCGTAGAGGTTGGCGTTCACGACCACTCTGTGATGCACAGGCTTGGCAGCACTCGGATCAACCCATGTCGACGGACCACGGTTCTTTGCGGAGCTTGGTATGTGCACTTTTGTAGATGACCTCGCAATATCCGTGCTTGCTACCATACTCCTGGTGATGACGATTGAGACACACAACAGCGAGCCCTCGTCCTCGTGAAGGGGCGTGCAGTCCACCACCACCACGGGGCTCGAACGCCGCGCCCGTCTCGAACGGCCTCAAGGGCCAGTACATGGCGGTGCATGCTCACAGCGAGTTGACGCGGTTGGCGTCGGTGTTGCACTCGATGCCGAACCAGTTGCAGCGGCGGCCCTTGGCATTGCAGCCAGCGCAGGGGTCCGGCCCCACCCAGTTCGCCAGTACTGGTGGGTACGACATGGCGGCCTGGAAGTCCTGCAGGGCCGCCACTGCACAGTGCACTCTCGCCGGCGCAGCCTCAGCGGCAGCACGCTGGACTACGACAGCAGACAAGGCCCTTCTAAAAGGGCCCATGGCTGCGAAGCCCCAGGCTGAGGAGGAAGGACGAGAGGAGGACCCTTCCAGTAGAGGGTGATGGCTGTACTTAGCCAGCCCAGAATAAAGCCCCGAACAAAGGGTCCAGAGAAGCGGTTAAATCTCACAGCGACTAAGATTGGAAAGGACCGAAGGACCGAAGGACCGAAGGACTGAAGGACTGAAGGACGAGGTTCTTGAAGGGCCGGAGAGCGCAAGAAAGCTCTTCAAGAAAGGCCCGTGGCTGCGAAGCGCCAGGCTGAGAAATTGGATCGTGAATTGAGCGATGGAGGGCCTGAGCGGCCAAGTACAACGGCAAGCGCATCGACAGGTGTACAGGCAGAGCGTCCGAAACGGCAGTCAATGGTGGTGGCGCTCACGGTCGGGATGCGGCGCAGCGTCGAGCAGGCGCCGAGCCGCGCGGCCGCCGCCAGCCGCGCCATTAGCTGCGCCGTTAGCAGCGGCGGCGGCGGCGGCGAGGAGGAGGGCGGCGGCGGC
>WELB01000099.1:62510-88856 GCA_009602725.1 Spirogloea muscicola
CTCTCCCTCTCTCTCTCTCTCCCCCCCCCCTCCCTCCCACCTACCCTCCACCTCACTTCCACCTTCCCTCCCACTCAAAAACCCCCCTCCTCCCCAGGCTTCACCCACTCTTTGCTTCCTTTCCCTACTCCCCAGTACTTCTCTCCCTCATGCCTCTCCTCCCCTATCTTTCTCCATCCCTCCTTCCCATGACACCCCCTTCCAGATGCACAGACGTTCCGAAGATTGTGATGCCAGTCTACAAAGCACGGCAGGAATGTTTTTAGCACAGTATGCTTGCTCTTGTTCCAACCTGTTAAGACGACCCGTTCTGTGTTTGTGCAGCTTGCTACAGCCAAGGCCCTCCAGACAACTGCAGATACTCCGTGCCAGATATTGACCGACAATGTGTCACCGAGATGTGCAAGTAAGTGAGCAACTTGACAAGTAATTGGGTGCTGTCCAGCCCATACCTGTGCTGGTCTTGGAGCAAAAGTATGCTGCACCCTGATCCCAAGATCCTAGATCATCATGGAGAAGGTCGAGATGCTGTTACTTGACTTAGGTGTATCACCTGATATGACGATTACCTGGGCTTGACCTCTTTCACCCTACAGCCGCACGGCCGTGACTCCACGATGCACGATCCAGGTCCACAAAAAGGACAACACCCCCTGCAACTATGTCACTGGAGCTGATTACGTGCCCCAATGCGCCAATCTTACCTGCCGGTCAGTGCTTGGTCAAGCTTAACAATTTTCCATCTTCCGTTGGTTGCCTGCGAGCTCATCTTCTCTATGAGCACCTCGCCAAGTCAACAGGCTATGTATGCCTTACACCTGCTCACGAATCTTGTATGCAGGGCCAGCGTCTGCACCTACAGTGGTCCCTTGCAGGTTAATCAACATTGCTATCAATACCCACCTGGGTCTACCGCTGATAAATATCCATGGGATGCGCCATGCTTTGATGCGCGGTGCAATAGGTAGGTACTCCATCTGCAAGTCGTTTTCCAAAGCTATAGATCAAGGCATGTATCCTACATTGAGGTGCAAGCAGTTAGGGCTGAGGTTGAGGTGTACTGTTGAGCTGAGGTTGTGGTCTAAGATTCTGAAGTTCTTCTCTCGCAGCAATGGATCGTGCATCTTCCACAACTTCTATGGCACTTTCAGAGACTGCAGGCCGCAAAACATGGGGAAGGCATGCCACAGCCAATTCTGCAAGTAAGACAGCGGTGCTAGTTCCGGTGCTTATGCTGCATCAGCTGCCCACATTTGCGTCCCTGCATTGTCTGCTCTCACTTAGCAGAAGTCAAGCAGTGGTTTATAGCTGACTTTTATTCTCAAACAGTGGAACCGGCTACTGCAATATCTACAACGACTACCCCGATGGAGTGGACTGCCTTCCCCTATATTCTGATAATTGCGCAAACCGAACCTGCGTGTAAGTACTCAGCCCCTCTTATTAATCGGAGATGGCCTGAGGCTACGCACTGATAGCATGCCAAGGGTGCAAGGAGACACAATCAGCTACTTCTCATCTGTAAGCGTCTATTAAAGCGCCAAGAATTATCCTGGTGGTGGCGCCAAGTCAAGATGTGGAAATAGGGGGGACTCTATAGTAGATCTCCATACCTCGAAATTTTCCCAAGGTTCACAATACATCGTAATTTGACGGAAAGTTGTTGATTGTTGATGAACAAGTGGAAATCTGTGACGGTGGGTCTAAGTGGCAACTTCGATCTTATCGTGCTCTTTATTGCTGCAGAAAAGGCCGTTGTCAAGCCATGGCTAGTGGCAGGACATCTTGCGATCCCAGCGGGCATTGGAGAGGATATGGGCCTGTTGAGGACTATGGCAACGACCCTCCTTACTACGGCAGTTACCCTCCAGTACCGCCTCCCACTGAGTGCCTCCTTTATCAATGCTCAGCACCAGATGTGTAAGTAAATACACCTCTTATAGAGATTTCGGAAAGTACAGCCATGAAGCCAACAAGCCACACCCATAGCTTCGTCCTAAGCCCTACGACATGAATAGCCCGTAAAAATTTTGCTGATGAGTCCTAGAAGCTCTTATGGCTACTCTAATGTACTCCATACAAGTGGCATGAGCATATGCCTCCAAACTTGCTTGCCTGATGTTACCCCTGGCCGCATGTCTTGTGGCAACCTTTGTTCTTTGCCGAGATCTGAAGGCTTGGGGAGTCAACATGTGCTGTTCTGCTGCAGCTACGGATCTTCCTTCTGTGATGCTGGTCAAGCTCCAAGCACAACGTCGTGTCAGAGCACTTACAAGTGCACTAATGCCTACTTATGTAGGTGAGCTCAAGGTGCTCAGCAAATGTGAGGATGAGTAGTAAAGCACATGGCTTGGCAGATGAGCAGACCTCTCTCTCTACCTGTTAAGATGACTTGAGGGCTTGATGCGCAGCCAAACGATAGACCACTTCAAGTCCTAAGCGAGAAGATTATAGCACTTCTGGTTAGCCAAAGATAAAGTTGGTGCACTGGCGGCATTAAGGCTCACCTGTTGGAAGCAGTGTCCTCCAGAGATGCGGCCGTTCTGATTTGTACATTGCTCATACCTCTAATACCTTCATGGCTCTAAAGTATGCACCAAGTGGTTGCAGAGATGGCTATTGTGACGAGAGCGTCAAGCACAATCTGACCGATGGCACAAATTGCGGCCCATCTACAGGAAATACCTGCTCCAAAAGAGAATGCAGGTTATAATCCTCGAGACAATGTGAATGCTTTTGCTTTGCATGAAGCCATTGCATCGGAACACAGATCCCCAGGTTTTCACACATCTGTGTAATATGTAGGGCATTAATGCAGAAACTCTTGATCACATGCACAGGTCTGGCAATTGTGAGATAGAGCAATTGTACCCAAACGGCACTTTCTGCGATGTCAATGAGATCAACGCCACTGCAATTGATCCCCGGTGCCAGGTCAACTCATGCAAGTAAGCTTCATGATTGTGGTTGACGGGTGCTTGACAGACTAGGAGTGCCTGTCTGCCTAGCAGAGTCCAGATTGGGGATGTACATGGTTATATCCTGGACATTATGCGAAGTTGGAAAGACATTCTGTTCCTCAGGTTGCACACGATCTGTTGCTAAACAAACCACTCCATGCTCTTCATATGAGCACTTGCTGTTTTCAATCTATTGCAGAGATGGCGAATGTACAGCTGTGGACAGCTTCAAGCCGGCCGGCACCCAGTGCTTTGGGGACGGCTGGAACTCAATCACGGAGATATATGGATGCCACAATGAAGAATGCTGTCCCCGTTGTGATGGTGCAGGCAAGTGCATCGAAGTAATGGACGGCCAACCTTGTACCAACTGCACAGGTGGCTATTGCTCCGAACAGCCAGGTGGGTGCGAACCTAATGGTTGTGTATGCAACAGCGGTGAATGTCGCAACAATGTTGGCGTTTACTGGTATGGGATCTACTACCAATACGATTCCGGTGATGCTTACTACTTAGACTAGTCGCCTGGGCACTTAAGAAGCATCTCAAGAAGCATAATTGCACCAAAAGCTGTATGGCCTTCCATCACCCCTAGGCCTCGCGAGCTTGCTTGACGAGCTGAGTACGTCTACTACTATATAAGCTCAGGACACGTTGGCGAGAATAGAGTGTTGCAGTCGTTCTTGGCAGAACAGTAACTGCTCAAATGTCCTGCAGCCAACTTCCCAGCCAATACACATTGCCTATTTTTATTGTTTGCAATCACCACGGACTTGTAGGCTAATATTAGCCCTAGTGAGCTCCAGGCCCTTGAGGCCTAAACAAGCCTACATGCTACCTCTTGGCACGGTCTTCAGCCATTTCATTCTACCATTGGGATTTACTTGGTGCTACTTTCTCTTCAGGGCTGTCTTCCTGTACAGTTAGGGATTACCAGCATTCGAAAGCAGTCTTTGATACGTCGCAACTTATTTAGCGACTTCTGCATGTCGAGTGTTGCAATATGGTGAGACAGCGGGTCGGGTTGGGTCATCACCTGACTCAGCCTAGTGGGCCGCAGGAGCCTCCCCGTAGAATGGTGCCCCTGCACATCGTGCTTAAGTCCCCATGCTGGATCGGAGGCGACTGCTGCTCCGGTCCTCCCTAGCCATGGCTGCCACTCACTGTGAGAGGGCGGAGCCTCAGCTTTCTGCTTGACAGTGTGGCTGATCTCTGTGTGAGTCCGGGATCTGTGTGAGGGTGGAGTCTCAGCTGTCTGTGTGACAGTGTGGCTAATCTCTGTGCGAGGTCGAATTTCTGTGAGGGCGGAGCCTCAGCTGGCTGTGCGACAGTGAGGCTAATCTCTGTGTGAGGATGTGTGTGCCGCCACGAGCGGATATGCACCTGAGGCGTCGAGATGAGGGCGATCTGCTGGTCCTTCAAAGAAAGGGAAATATCTAGTTGAGGACCTTGAGTGGAGGAGACAAGAAGCGGAGGCTGCTTAACATTATCGACAGGAGCAACACCTGGAGCAGCCAGAGCAGGAAGGCCTTCACTGCAGGCGTGCTTTATGTAATACTAGCCCAAAGGACGCTCTTCGAGTAACTTCATGCACAGTGAGGAGGAGCTTAGTATTACATAAGCTTAGTATCAACATTCAGTATCACCACCAGAGCTTGGCTGCTTTGTGAGCGCGATGTGCCCACATGGCTGTTAGCAGTTTGGGGCTTCCACCCCTGCTCTTGGCCTACAAGATTCTTGTCATGCCATCCCCGCCAGATGGCTACTGCTACAAGGACACTTTGCCGGTCAATGGAGTATAAGTGGCTGGACTTATCCAGCTCGGGTGGGACCACCAATAGCCACTTGGCGGCTGCGCTTCATCTTAGCTTGCCACCTGGTTGTTCTACATGCAGGCCGCTATTTCTGCCCACCGACTCTCGCGGCTGTCGTGCAAACCTTGCGCACCATCTGACAGTGCTAAACCCTTTCTTAATGAATGGAGCATTTGACTGAGTGAGAGCTTAGAAGCCGCCACCGCACGCCCGTGAAGGAGAGTTGCATGTGAAGCTGCACGTAAGCAGCTTGCAACACAGTAGCCTTCGGCTTCGACTCTTCTATGCGGCACAGCAGACGGCAGCCTGCAAGCTCCTTGAATTCCAGCATCTAT
Organism: Spirogloea muscicola; assembly: GCA_009602725.1. Classification (NCBI taxonomy): domain Eukaryota; kingdom Viridiplantae; phylum Streptophyta; class Zygnematophyceae; order Spirogloeales; family Spirogloeaceae; genus Spirogloea; species Spirogloea muscicola. The sequence continues at coordinate 67,620 of WELB01000099.1, forward strand.
CGCTGCTCCAATCTTACAAGATAGTTATAGCCATACACTGCACGATGAGTAAGAATGCTCTGTCCTGCATCATGGGAGCACTGCCATGTAAACGTTCCACACCTTGGGGGCGTGCAGAGTTGCATCAACGTTTCTTTAGCTGCATTTTGAATTCTCGGAACTTCTCCGAGCCGTCAGAGGCCGTCAGCTTTGAGGCTGTCAGCCTCGTGACTCAGGTTACGTGCCGCCATCCAGCCCCTTCGGACCCTGTCCATTCCTTTTTGGGCTGGACCCTCACAGCCATCGCCCCCTTCTGGAAAAGCTCTCTCGATGGATTTTGTATCGACCTGACCCTCGGCCCTTTCTATTGCCCTGAAGAGTCCGTTCGGTTGCCGCTTGGGTGACCTTCGTGTTCCCGGCATCCGGCCTCCGCCTCTCACGGGGTGGGCCTTGGGGCGACCCCCACACATCATGAAGGGAGAATGGCACCCAGTAGCACTCCTAGTCTGGGGGCCGTACGTGCCGTACGTGGGAGGTCTTGTGCGAGACGGTGAAGCTGTAACGTCCCCACCGTTACGTGACGTTTAACTTTGGTTTAAACGCTAACGCTTAGTAACGGCACGCGGCCTCAGTATCGTTGGCGTGCGACACGTGGGCGACGCGCGTCAGTGACGCGCGGCGCGCCGCGGCTCGCCGGGCCGCCGGGCGGCATGGCCGCCTGGCCGCCTTATGGCCGCCGCATGGCCGCCAGGTCGCCAGGCGGCATAGCCGCCTGGCCGCCGGACCGCCAGGCCCGTAGTGACATGCTCGTGACGCGTGTGGCGCTGTGACGCGCCTGACGGCGCCGCGCCACGCAGGGCGGCGCCGCGCAGGGCGGCACCACGCCGCGCAGGGCGGCGCCGCCGGCCCCACGANGACCTGCGACTGCTTAGCAGGGGTTACTGAGTGATTAGTAGCTGCTTTGTTTCTTCTTGTGTGCTTGTCTTTCTTAGTGCTTCACCTCAGTGCTTCGCTTAGCCCCCTTCTTGAACTGTGTTCATTCTTTTTCTTGGGCTGCTGGCTGTTCCAGCCCATATCCTCAATGGGCGAGCCCTTTCTTCCTGGGGAGGGTGGCACATGAAGCACTATAAGTAGGGCTGAGACCTGCCTCAGGGCACCGGTCGAAGTCAGCGAAGCCCACGCCAGAGAGAGGCGCGCAGCCCTGCTGCCGCCTGCTGCCGCAGCTCGTCCACGCAGGCCTGCTACTGCCTGCTGCTGCAGCCCGACGCCGCAACCCGTCCCTGCGGATCTTCCTCGGCTCTTCTGAAGGTAGACTGTGGCCGCTCCCTTTGGGGACAGTTGCTGGCCCGTACCGAGAGGTGAGTCGCCGCCTGTCGCCGGCGCCTCAGGGCAAGGTTATCCGCTGCGCGTGTATGTGGTACTTCTCTGTGCTGGGGGTTTCGTCTCTAAACCCTAGCGACCGAAACCAATCAGCACGTTCTAACCCTTGACTGTCTGTGAAGGGTCTAGAACGCTTCAGAAGCCATGCATACCATTCCCGCTGTCTCTCTTTCTGTGAGCACCAAACAGTGCTGTTAATCCTTACCAAGGATTCCAGATAATTGTGGTCAAGTTCCCCGTTTTACCTGCACTCCAGGGCCGTTAGCCTCGTGCTGCGTGGTGCATGCTGTTGAATCTTGGTCTTCGTTACTGCTCTTTCAGAACTCAATGAGAGTTCAGGCGGTGGAGTACCACCATTACTCAATTGGGATCAGGCAATGGAGGAACGACTTCTCAAGGGAGTGCCGCACACCGTCCGCGATTTCTTGACCATGGTGGTGATGGCAGCAGACTCCGAGGGGAAGCAGCTCTTATGATTGAGGCGAGGGCTGTGGGAAAGGCCAGCATGAAAAGGAAAAGGGCGAGGTGAAAGCGGGGACTGTCCGGTGAGGTCGCGGGCCGCTCCGGTGGGCCGCCCTCGCAAGCCGCCATGCTGGCGACGTGGCGCGCTCGCTGACGGGCCGGCGCTCACCGCAAGAGCGGGCAGAGGCCCACACCTCAGATACCCATCCAGCCCTCGAGCCTTGCCGAGAATCGCTGGTCGCCATACCCTTTCTTGTGTCATTGTTCTTCTTTTCTGGGCTGGCCAATCACAGCCATCGCCCTCCACTGCAAGAGCCTTTCTCTCATTGTGGTATCTACAATTTTCTGTATACTTTGGGCTCAGTGGGCTCCAGTCACCCTCTCATAATTGTCAAAAGAAAGACTCTTCCAGCAGAAGTCGATGGCTGTGATTGGCCAGTCCAGAATAATTTGAAAAAAATCGAAGGGATCAGAGAAAGCACACAGTGACTCGACTGGCCACGAGGCTCTCGGTGACCCCTTTTGAGGATTGCTGAGGGATTCGTAGCTGCTTTGTTTCTTCTTGTGCTTGTATTTCTTCGCGCTTCCCCTAAGCGCGCCATTTCTTCTTTATGAGCAGCCGCAGGTCATAGACTGGTCTCCGAGTAGCGGGTCCCCTCTTCGGCTCCAACGGACTCCGCACTTCGGCTCCTTCGGACCTTGTCCATTCCTTTGGGCTGGCCTTTCCCAGCCACCGGTCAATCTGGCCGTGCTGTTCCCTCTTCTCTATGAGCACTTCCCTTGGCCTGAACCAGAGACTCGGCCAATGCACGACTGGCACGTAGATGCATCGCGCGTGCCATTGACCAGCTGCAGCGGGAGGTTGGGGCCGGGGCCGACCAGGGAGGGGCGGGGCGGGCAGCCGCGGGCCCGCGTCGGCGCCGGCCATCGCTAAAGAGGCGGGTGCCATAATATGTCGGCACCGCCCAGTGGATAGGCCAAGCTCGGCAAATCCCCGCCCGCCCGGCGGCCCAGCACCCCGTTGGAGCGCCCACTAAGACAATGCCACGTTAAGACGCAGTGTGATTTGGCGCTTTCCTGGCCCCTTCGAAGTTGTACATCTTCCCTTATTTAGGCCTAGGCTTGCCAATCACAGCCATCGCCCTCTGCTGGAAGAGGCTTGCTTCTTGAATGGCTCTGCGTGGACGACCTGCCATCGCCGCCTGGCTCCGTCAGAGCTGGCGGGCCAGGGTGGGCCATCGAAGAAAAAGAACAAGGCATCTTTGTCGGTGCAAGCGGGCTTGGAGCGAGGGCTGTGAAAAGCAGCCCGAAAAGAAGGACTAGGTCCGGGGGTGCCGGACAGCGGAAAGAAAGGGCGCGCCCATAGAGAAAGGGGGCCAGCAAAGCCAGCCCAGAAAGAATGGACAATGTCAGCGGAAAGCTGTGCAAGGCCAACCCAGAGACAAACAGGTCTTCAAGAGTTAGAGCGTCGTTCTTTTGGACTTGGACTTTCTGGGACGCTCTAAGGAGAAAGAAGAAAGTGCTCGCCAGTTGAGGATAGGGGCTGGAAAAGCGGCTTCCAAGAGAGAGAAGTGCTCGCCCATAGAGCGGTGGCTGGGAGAGGCCAGCCCAGGTAAAAGAATGCACAAAGGACGACGGAGTCCAGAGCAACGCACGCGCGGCACGTTCGCTCGCCAGTCTGAAATGAGAGCCCCGCCTGGTGGCCGCCTGACGTGAGCACCCAGGCTGGCGCCCTCCTGCCCGTTTGGGGGCCTCGTGTCGGCGAGCGTGCGTGTCGGTCAAGCCACCGCCGCCATGGGAAGCGAGCGGTCACCGATCCACATATGCCGCATATTATTTGTGCCTTGATCGGCACGGCTCCGTCATTTGCAGCTAGCCCACGGGCACGCCGGCGGGCGCGCAGCCGCGACTGTGCGCTGCGCCACGTAAGTGGGTCTTACCAAACGCCGCGGAAGCGGAAAAGAGGCAAACGCATGAACGGAAGAGAGGCATGCTCTTCCATTTCACCCTTTTTGGGCTTGCTTACATACGTAATTGCTTGTGTACTTCAGCGCTTTTCGGCCCATTTCGGACCTTGTCAAATCTTTCCGGACTGGTTTTTCACGGCCGTCGCCCCCTTGAAAAAGAAGGAGCTCTCGCCCATTGAGGATAGGGGCTGGAACAGCCAGCCCAAAAAAGAATGGACAAAGTACGAGAAGGGAGCCAAAAGGCTCACATTCTCTTCTTGGGCTGGCCTCTCATAGAGAAGAAGTGATCGCTCATAGAGAAGAGTGCCATCTCATAGCCATCGTCTTACTGTAGAGAAAAAAAAGAAACAGCTCTTATAATTTACGGCAATGGCTGTGAGAGGCCAGCCCAACGGAATGTACAAAATCTGGATGGGCTGAAACAAAGCAGCTGTCACCTTCTTTCTTCCAGAATGAAGAGTGCTCGCCCATGGAGCTGACTCAAAGAAGAAGGCTCGCCCATAAAGAAAGAGGGGCTGGCAAAGCCAGCCCAAAAAGAATGGACAATGTCCAAAGCCAAAGAATGAGAAGCCGAGGAAGGACTCCTCTACTCTACCAATCACGACAACATACTAGGGAAGCTCAGTACCCGCGAGTGAGCAACATCAGGTCCGAGTAGCTCGAGGCAGGGAAGGAGGCACTCCGCCGAGACCCGGAGGCCGCGGCCAGAGCGCGTCCTGCGCGCGTGTGGACAGCGTGGGCAAGGGATCGCTGGAACGATACCGCCAAGCGCATCAAAGACCTGGGCGAGCGACCCGGCGGCGCTGAAGCCGGGCAGCGCCCCGGGCGGACCCGACCGCCGATCAATAGCCTGACGAGCAAGCCGCTGGAGGAGATCCAGCCAGCGGCTGCCGAAGGCCCCGTGAACATCTATCGCCAGGGCCGCGAACTCATCACCGACCGGGTGATCGGCATATTTTTCCTCTTTTGCCCGGGCTGCCAGGCCGACCGCATGCCCTGCAAACGACGCCGACCTGGTGGGGTTGCCGGAGTCGTAGCTGTCCGTTGTAACCACATCAGTGATGATGCGGGGACCGCCGCTGGGCAGGATAGCGACCAGGTCGGCGCGCCGGGTGTGCGACCGGCCGTCCTCGCCCCGCAGGATGGGCATGACTGAGGAGCACTCCACCGCCACCTTGAAGCCCGCCTCTATGAACACCCCCTGCATACCATCGCGCAAAAGATCATGGGAAGCGGTCCTCTCGCCTCCGTGGGCGCAACGGAGCATGTGCGCGGCCAGCTCCGCAGGGTCGGCGTGCCGGGCGCCGCACTCGCACTGTGTGACACCTGTAAGGCAGGGAGGGAGGAGCCCCAAGAGCCGATGCGCCGCCGTCCGGTAGACCTCGTCGGGCATGGTAAGTGCGGCATAGAGTGGGAGCGCTTGGAGCCACGCCGCCGCCCCAGGGGAAGAGGCGGAGAGAAGCCGAGCACGCCCGCGAACGTCAGACGGAGGGAGAAGCTCCACCGCCTGGTCGGAGGCCGCCTTCTCGACCAACGCCGTGAAGCGTGCCTGAGCCCGCAGGTCTGGAGTGTGGGCGAGGTGCCGGAAAGGAACAGTCTGCTCGGACATGTTGGGGTGGACCTGCAGGAGCCTGTCGCGGGCAGTGCGGAGGGCGACTTGGAAGGGGAGTTGGCCTGTCTCCACATCGGCTGCCGCCCGCTCCAGGGCGCGTTGTCCGTGCACGAGGAACCGCTGACACATGGGGGCGGCCACCTGCGCCCAGCTTCCCAGGAAGGCCGCCTCACAGACGCGGGCAACTGAGCGGCATCCCAAGCCGCCACGACTGATCGGCAGGCTGGCCTGCAGCTGCGCAGCTTGGGTGGTGAGGAACGCCGGGTGCTGCACGAGGGAGGCTGCGGCCGCCATGATGCCGGTGTCGAAGGCCTCATACGCTGCCGTCACCGCCGGTGAGGGAAGGACGGTGCGGGCCAGGTAGTGGGGCCGCTGCGCGATGCACCGGGTCAGCATGGCGGTTGCCAGCTGCATGTCGTTCAGCGTGTGCAGGCGGGCCGCCGGCCGGAGGTGGTCCTGCAGCCGCCCCTGCAGCTGCTCCGCCACGAAGGCAGGTGCGCCCAGGGGGACGCCGAGGAGAGTGAGGCCCTCGGCCGGTGTCTGGCAGCCCACGGGCAGGCCCAGGTGGGCTGGCAGGGGACCTGCCGGGGACCAGGCACAGCACTTGTCCGCCCTGATGTCCAGGCCGATCGCGCCCAGCTGCACCTGGAGGGTAGCAAAGGCTGCCACGACGTCTGCAGGCGGTCCCACCAGAGTGGTATCATCTGCGTACGTCGGCACCAGCACGCCAGGGTGAGCCGCGACCGTTGCCTGGAGCGCGCGATGGTGTGCCAGCGCGTAGTAGAATCCAGCGAGTGGATCCCCTTGACGTGCACCCCTGGTGGAGTGGAGGGTCTCCACCGCTCCCCCCTCCGTCCGCCACAGCAGGTCACTTGGCCGACCGTACCCCAGCCTGAAGAAGGGTAGAAGGCTGGGGAAGGCCTCTCTCAGCTCCTCCGCAATGACGTCCCGATCAACGCTATTGAAGGCATTGCGGACATCGACTGCCATAGCCACCCACTCCGGGTGCAGGTCCAGGGTGGCCCGTACGCCGTGCACGACCGTCTCGCCGCCGCTCCGTAGCCCCGCGCCAAACTGCTGGGGCGCCAGGTGTGCTTGGGCCTGCCCCGCGTGCTGTTGCCAGAGTGCGCGCCCCACCAGACGGTAGAGTACCTCCCCGATGGCGATGGGCCGGACCCCTCCGCCGGCCTTGCTGAGCGCCAGCAGTGTACTGGCGCACAGGACGTCCCGAACGCTGGCTGGGACCTGGTCGCGAGCTAGGAGCTGGCACACCTGGTGGAGCGCCGCGAAGTCGGCAGCGTCCCCCTCCAAGAAGATTTCCCGGAGGTGCTCGGTGAGCATGTGGGAAGGACCTCCAGCGGCTGCGCGGCGGCTGCTCTGCAGGGCCTGCCGCAGGGCGTCGGCGTCGAGGACCACCTCCTCCAGCAGGGTGAAGGTGTCCAGCCACGGGGGCAGGGGGTTGCGCGCCGGAGGGTGCAGGGAGTCCAGGGCCGCCCGCGTTGCGGCGTTGGTGGGCGCCAGCACCGAGTCGTCCAGGGCCTGGACCGCCCTGGACAACTCGCCCGCATGGCCGAAGCGTAGCGCCCGGCGGACATTGGCGGCCCCGGCTGGCGCGGCCCGCGTGGCCCCATGGTCTGCCGCCGAGGCGGCCACCGCTGCATCGTGGCGTGCCAGAAGCTCCTCCCACTGGCCGCCCTCGAACATCTGGACGCGCTCCAGGAGGGGCTGCTGGCCCTGCCGGCGGCCGTCGTTGGGGACGCGCCCGAGCAGTAGCCGGGGGAAGAGGAGGAACTGCTTCCAGGCCGCCTCGTCCCGATGGTCTCGGACAATCCGCTGCATCGCCGGGCGAAGCGCGCGGCGAATGTGTGGACGCACCCAGCGGGGAACGTGGCGGACGAGCGGGAGGGCCGCCTGGCGGTGGACGGCTGCCAGGTCGAGGCCGGCCAGCCACTGCCAGTGCTGAGGCGTGGGTGGGGACGGCGCGGGTGGGACTGGCCGGCCTGGCCGGCCCCGGCGGCCACCTGCAGCAGCTGCGCCCCGCGCCTGCTCCGCACGGTTGTTGTTGCACACGCAGGCCCGTTCATGGAGGGTCCGGCCTGACCGCGTGGTGTAGGGCTTCGTGCAGTATTGGCACCGCGGGGGGTCGGGCGAGGCCGGTGAAGGCGGCGGCGGATGTAAGTAATTTTTTAATGTATCCCAATGTGCATCATAGCTGCCAACCAGGTGCAAGTATGTGATGTCCTGACCTTGAGGCGGATACAGTAGAAGCAGGTACAGTATCGCACTTGTGCAATTCTGAGCTTCTGCTGCATAACCTCTACTTTGTAATGATATCACCAGTGCAAGCTCAATTTTGCAGCTGCCTATGCACACTAATGTTGGGGGCAGTTGCACAGCATGACGGTGCAGTGTTATGTTGAAAGTTTGTACCCTCCAAAGATCCTTGTCCTGTTATTGACCAATGCTCAACTGTGACCTTCTGGTGCTCATTATCTCAGCAATCTCTGCTGCAACAATCTCACGGGCAGCATACCGACCACCATCACGCAACTCGCTAATCTCGCCAACTTGTGCGTGGCTAGTTTCTCTCACACCTTACTCGAGATGATTGGTGCTGTAGACCTTCTTGCACATGATCTTCGCCATCCTCCAGATCTAGCCCGTATGCTACCGGTGTTCCAGTTGTTAGCCTTGAGCCTAGGCCTTCATACTTTGCTGTACCTTTACTTCATCTCTACAGCATTTTGGACCACAACGGCCTCAGCGGTGCGCTTCCCAACCTACAAGATATGCGTTCGCTTCAGAAAATGTGAGAGCCAAGCATTTGCATGCAGAGCTTGCCTTTATTGTGAGCTCTGTCCGCTCATAACTCATCCGTCTCAGCCACCATCCCATACGCCAAGATCAATCTGACACTCACATGTGGTACCAAACGCTTGTATCAAGATCAAATGTAAGATGTAGCTGTCGCGCATGTGAAGGCTGATCCACCAGCTTGCCCGCATGAGCGGTGTACTTTTGCCAATCCAGTCAAATGGCGCACAATCAGTTGACTGGCCCCATCATCGTATATCTCGACGTTCTATATGGGGAAACAGCCCTCACAACCGTGTATGACTTGCCATGCATCTTCCCTCCTGGCTTGCATAAGCATCTGAGTTGCAAGCATGAAGTTCTTCAATCCATGAGCTGCCCACAGACAGATTGGTGGTGCAAGTTCCGTGCTCTGGGATCCGACGAGCTGCAGACATGGTCGTAGAAGCACAACTGGCAGATTGTTCGTGCATTGCTCCATCCAGGGACTTTTCGTACAACAACTTCACTGGATTGTTTCCAATTAATCTTGTCTGATCGACTCTCCAAGCTCCAAGTCCTGTAAGACTCCCCAGTGCCTGAGCAGCAAAGCAACTGCCACAGATCATGAACGCTTCTAGGAAGTCAGATAATTACCAAATGTAGCACAGCGTGACAATGTCAGGTAATCTGTATTCCTGAGAGTCAACAAAGCCCATTAGGCACCAGATGTGCATGCTTGAGTCACAGGAGGACAAGGCAGCCTCCAGACATGTGAGAAGTGCAGTCCGCAACAAGATCAAGCTATTGAAGCTGCTACTGATTGTAATGGGTGTGTGCCTGTGTATACCCTGTTCTTGCAGCAACCTTGCACGGAATCAGTTTGGAGGGGCGCTGCCAGACTTGGCCCCTTTTAAATTACCGCCCTTTTACAATCTTGTGAACTTGAGGAATTTGTAAGGGACAACAAACCTTGAAGCACATAATGCCGATCAGGGATGTCACTCCGTTCCCATCACAAATGGGGGATCCTTTCTAAGTCACATACCTTGGCCATTATCGCTTTTGTGGCAGAGACATTTCCTACAACAACTTCCAGGGCGTATTCAATCTGAGTTTCTTTTCTTCAACCCAGAACTTGACATCGGTGGACGTCACCGGCAATTACTTCACTGGGCCAGCACCCAACTTCACAGTCGAGGGGAGCCCCGTTCACACCAGCACCAACTGCTTCGACGCCCCTGCCAAGCACCAGAGGCCAGCTTCGGTCTGTGCGGCCCTACCTGCGCCACGTGGGTGCCATGGATGCTCCCCCCCCCCCATCCTGCCCCATGCTCCTACACCCTAAATCCTACGCCCTAAAACCTAACGCTAAACCCTTACACCCTAAACCCATACTACCTAACTCTTACACCCTAAACCGGAAAGCCTCGTGCTCTCTCAGCACCCCTCAGTCAGGGCTCGCTTCCTACCCCCTTGTCCCGGCTCTTCTGGGTCTATGTAGACCCTCGTGAAGCGCTTGAAGCGCCCTGACTTCCTGATACCTCAGTGCCAGGTGCACTGAGTCTGCAAAAGGTGTGCGTGGCCCATGCAGGATGCTCTACACTCTTTGGAGTATATTTGACAGAGGTATTGCTGCTTCGTGTTGACAGTGTCTCTCCGCTGGGCATGTGCAGCCTGCTTCGTGGACATCTACGGCGTCAGTTGCTCGAACTGGCAGCCGGGCTTGCTGGGCCAGTATGATTTCCAAGACCCGTGTGCCTTTGCGTATTGCAAGTAAGTGCTGACTGCAGACCTTGAGAGGCTATTGAGCGCAGCTGCTTGGTCATCTGTCATATGGAGGCATCAGAGAACAGGAGTCTTACTTCAGCACCTTTTGCTTGCTAAGTAGTACTGCATGTCTCCTACTAAACGAATGTTCCATCACAGTAATAGAGCTTGTAAGACTTGCATCCTTAAATTTTTGCTTGTCTCTGCTCCTCCCAGCTCTACGACCTTACAGTGCACGCGGGGTATTAAAGATGATCGATCGTACTGTAATACTTTTGTTGCTGGATATGACCGCACTTGCGCAACTTCCGGCTGCGTGTCAGTGCTCTAACCTTCTTGCCACTCAATGTGCTCCTTGTCAGTTTGAGCTGTTGAGCAGATTGGCACCCTGTGCCTAAGATAGCTAGTTGGGCAAAATTATCCACTGGACATGGAGTTGTCTCTAGTTGGTACCTGTGCAAAGCAGCTGTTCATTGCCTTTAGACAGTGAGCATGCAAGCGTGACCTGATCGACTGGAGCAATGTACTCACATGTCAGCTGCTGGGTTGGTGGTCATACTCTACAGGGAGGGGTCATGTGTATTCGTGTCCTCTCATCCTGCTGGTTCTTCCTGCTATGCGAACCCCGACTTCAATAATCTCCAGTGCCAGCTGCAAGGAGCATGCGAGTCAGGCTGCACCATCTGTATCTGAAGACTTTCTGACGGGGCTCGCGAAGCATGAGAAGATCGTACAAACACGCCTTCTAAACATGCAAGCACCCTAGGTGCTGTGAGCATTTCTGCTGGGCACTAAAAATAGTGAGACATCCTTGGCAGTGGTGATGGACATTGCGTGTACGACTACGCTGCGACCGCCAATACATCTTGTGACTACATCCCTGGGAATGACTTCTGCAGCTTCCAGAAGTGCAGGTGGATAACTCGTGCATGATGCGTGAGGACCATGCAATGGCACATGCTCTTGCATGACCCATGCATGCGCAGCTTGACCATGGCATTACCTTGTGCAGACACTGTGCTACATTTGCCAATGTTTAGCCTGACATTTGTCATCAGCATGTGTGCCAGTCTTATCTGCCTCTGGTGCTTCTTTACGTAGGAATGGCACCTGTGCCCAAATCTCTCCGACTCCGGAAGGCGGCGATTGCGGACTGGCTTTGAACGTTATAGACTTCGTCCCAGGTCCCTTTGCTGAGAACAAGGGCTGTGCTACTGCTTCGTGCATGTAGGCCACATACCCGTGTGAGAGCCATAGAACATGGTTGTAGAACGGAGACCCACCTGTGTGAGCCATACAACATGGTTGTAGAAGTGAATACCTGGGTGGGTTTCAAAGTACGCCCACTTCTCAGATGGCATCCTGCATTCTTGATTGCAAACATATTTCTAGCACTCGTGAGGACCTGAGCTTTCAACTTGAGTTTGACTGTGTCATCCTTGTGCTGACCAATACAGGAATGGCACGTGCACGCTGAGCCTCCTCTTTCCAGATGGCACTCCTTGCAACATAACCGGCTTAAATACAGAACTCATCAGTCCCGAATGCGTCACTGGCAAGTGCAGGTGAAGCGAAGAGATACTTTTGAGCTGCTTTGTTGTATCTTGCTATTCTCCTGCCACAGCCTGTGTGACTCAGGGGCTTAGCATTGACAGATGTCACACCTAAACAGCTGTCTCCTTGAGTTGATAGCATGTGCCATGGGTTCTTGCAAGGCTGAGCTTTAAAGCTGCTCACTTCTCTTAACATGCTCTCCAGCTTTACTTGACGTCATGCCGCCTTTGCAGTGAGGGCATGTGCCAGACTGACAGCTACAAGTCGGACGACACGCCTTGCGTTGCGAAACGGGTTGCTGCAAGTTCTGTGATGGACAAGGACTCTGCCCTCCTAACGAATCTTCCCCTTGCTATAACTACGAAGGTGGCTACCCTGGCCAATGTGATGATGCCAATAACTGCATTCCCGACGACCCCTATGAAGGATGACATTATATGAGCGGATGACACAGCTATCAACATTTGCTCTACAAGATCCTCGATTATGGGATGGCTACTCAATTTACAAGACCCTCAAACTTGGGACGGCAATCCTCAAATATGGGATGGCAACTTCAATGTGTCGCCCACCTCTCAGACCACCCTCGTCTTCAGATCAAGAGCAATTTGCATGTCTAAGCAAGTCCTTTACACCAGTAGACGCATCCTTAGCAGCTATGAGGCTGCTCAACACCACCCTCGTCAAGTCCTCCAAGTTCGTCCTCCTTTTTTATGTGCCGCTGCTAAGACTAGCAAGAAGACTCAGGCAGTTATACTCTAGAGCTTGTGAGATTGTCAATCAAACTCGAGCCAAGTTTCTAGTTGTTTGTGATGTTTGTGAGCATTTCTCTGGTGACCTCGAGCTCGAAGCATGAAAGACTCATTGAACACTACAAACTTCAGTGCTCATCGGACTCAAAGCACTTCAAACGAAAAGTGATGTTTGACCTATTTCATTCCAATCTTGTCATCGTTACTCGAGTTCGCTGTTACTTGGGGCCACTCCCCTTTGGGTCGCGGTTACTGTTATTTGGGGCCACTCCCCTTTGGGTCGCGTTACTGTTACCTTTGAGACTCTCTTTGAGGGTACTCTTGGCTCATTCTGGTTTCTTGTTCACACGCTGTGCTTGTGACTTGTCCATTCGATCCCGTTTTACTAGTAAATTGTTCATTTTCATTCCAAGTTCTCAATTGCCAACCACGTCATCTGTTGGTTACTCCTATTCTGTGTGTTGTTTCTATTCGATATCAAAGTAGCTCCTAAAGTCCTAGCAGACCTTCTTTCACCTCAATTCATTAAGTGCCCACCAAGCGAGACTGATTTGGTTGCCTACTTCTGTACTAATCTGACTTCTCGACGTTATATGGCAGTCGACACTCTGTGGCACGACACCGCTCACAGAGGCCGGACTAGCGTAGATTCTGCCAGACCGCAACTTACAGATGCCGGACTAGCACAGGTCCACCTGGCCGCACACAGAGCCGCACCCATGGTGGGGGCAGCCATAGCTAGGGCGCACAGAGCAGCGCGATCGCCCCTAGATTTACTTTAATTTAGCCCGGTGTGCCGGGGCATCCCTTTTTCACTTCGTTGATTCTTTTCTCTGGGCAGGGAGGACGGCACAGCTGTAGCGCATCCCACCATTTGTGGGCGCCAACCAGTGCTGTTAAAGGCAAGCGCGGCAAGATTCACTGGTGGCTGGGGAAGGCCAGCCCAAAGGAATGGACAAGGTCTGAAGGAGCCGGAGTGCGAAGGACTAGGACTAAGACATCAGCCAGGGGACGCTCAGTAACCTCTAGTCAGGAGATGCAAGTCTGAGTAGCTAGCCGACGGAAAGACGTCGCCCTGACGGAAGCCGGAGGCCGCCGCTAAAGCTCGGCCTGCGCGCAAGTGAACCTCGAAGGCAAGGGAGCCCTGCAAAGAGATGGCCAAGCGCATCCGGAAGACGTTAGCGAGGGACCCGGCGACATTGAAGCCGGGCTGCTCGCCCTGCTGCCCGAGGCGGCGGGCCGCTGCACGCCTGTTAGAAGAAAGTGCTCGCCCATTGAGAATAGGGGCTGGAACAACCAGCCCGAAAAAGAATGAACAGAGTACGAGAAGGGGGCCAGGGGAAGCGCTAAGTAACAGAAACAAAGCTGCTACGAGACACTCAGTAACCCCTGCTAAGCAGCCGCAGATCAGAGATGCTGGGCTCCTGTTAGCGGTCACATGGTTGGAAGTATTGAGAGCAGGTTCCATCAAAAATGCCGGACTATGAGGCCGTTAGCCTCGAGACGCACGAAACATTCCTGTGCCGTTCCGGCACCGTCCCGTTATCGTCCTTGAGCGAGCTGGCTTAGCCAGGGTGACCCCTCGGAGGTCCGCACATGAGGGCCCAGGTGGCTGTCTGTGGGTGCCAAACACGGCCCCAGGTAGTCTTCTGTGTCCCTCTGGATTGCAGGTCTTCCCGTGGCCCTGACGGGACCTGATGGCGGCAGAGGGGCTGTCGCTAGCAACTCGGCACAGGCGCTTGTCGTACTACCCTCGTGCGGCGGGGGTGCCCCTGCAGTACGGCTGCCACAGAGAAGCAATGGAACAAAGTACCTAATATAAAGGGGAAAACCGCATCTCCAGTCCAGGGCGATGGCAGTGATCGGCTAGCCCAGGAAAAACGAACAAATCCAAAAGGGCCACAAAAGCGTTAAAGTGCACAGCGACTCAAGTGGCCACTGGGTGCTCACTTCATGTTGGGCAGCCGAAGTCAGAGAAACTAGTCTCGGGGAAGGACTCTGAATGTAAGCCCTGCAAGGATCGGACCGAGACCCGGCTGAGGGAGCCCGGAACGGTGAAGCCCAGAGAGAGGCGCAGCTCGGCAGTGGCTGGCCTTGGTGGGCTAGCTGCTGGCTGGTTCCCAGGAGGTGTGAGACGCTGCCTGACGGAAGCGCCACGGGGCAAAGTCTTCCACTCCGCCAACAAGCGAGTGCTTCCTTGGACGGGGTTGGCTCCTGAACCCCCTACAGCCGAATCTGAGAAGGACAACTCACCCCTGACTGTGTTTGAGAGGGCAGGTTGTTATACCTTTGGACAGTACCCTATAGACTCAGGTCTTTGTTTTGACCTCTTTGAGTTGAAGCAAGCTGTGAAACCCATCCAAGAAGGGCTCTTGTCAACGAAGTGTATGCTCCAACCGGTGCAATGCTCTGGGGCAGACATGCACTTACGTGGAGAAGAAAAGAGCTTCAGTGGTGCAAGAAAAATGTGTGTAGTGATCAAGACAAGTCTTGAATGCTGCGAGCTTGAAGCAACCAAAAGAGAATGACAATATACACAAAGATCAAGAGATTCGGCCCTCGACCTTTGTTAATGAGATTCGTGCTCCCATCTGTGCGCAAGGCTTTGGCTCAGACATCACTTGAGTAACCAAATACTGGAAGTCCGATGAGCAATGTATTTTGGATTGAGGCAGTGTAATTTCGATGAGCAAGTTTGTAGTGGTCATGACGAGGTTTTTATGCTGCGAGCTCGAGATGACCGAAGTGATGCTCACAAACATTACAGACGTCAAGAAACTTGGCTCTTAAGATTGATTGACAATCTCACAAGCTCTATGCTTTAAAGCCTGCATCTTCTCGCTTGTCATAGCAGCAGCAAGTCAAAAAGGAGGGCAAAATTGGAGGACTTGAGAGGGTGTTTTTGAGCAGCCTCAAGGCTGCAAAGATTGGCCCAGTGGTGTATATGACTTGCGTTAAAGCTTAGACCTGCAAAATCTTCTTAATCCGAACAAGAGGGTGATCTAAGAGGAGGGCAACACACTGCCTTTGCCTGAAATTGCCATCCCAAATCTCGAGGCTCTTGTGAAGTGAGTAGCCATCCCAAAGTCGAGGGTCTTGTAGAGCAAGTGTAGACAGCTGTGTCTTCCGCTCGTGTGATGTCAATCCCCTCCGTCAAAGATGCAGCGAGTACCCAAGCATTGGCCACTGTGGCCATCATAGTAGCAAGAGCCAGCGTTGTCAAAGAGGCAGGTTCCTTGGTCATCACAGAAGGCGCAGCAACCATAGGGGCACGGACCACCGCAAGGCGTGTCGACCGGCTTGTAGCTGTCAGTCTGACATATGCCCTCACTGCAAAGGCGGCATCACGTCAAGTAAAGCTGGACAGCATTCCAAGAAAATCTAGCAGCTAGACAGCTCAGCCTTGCATTATCCATGGGAAAGGCTACCAACCCAAGAGTGAGCTATTTGAGTAATAAATCTGCAATGCTGAGGCCCTGTCACACAGGCTGTGACAAGGAAATGGCAAGATGCAATGAAAGCAGCTCAAATTTGTCTCCTCGCTTTACCTGCACTTGCCACTGACGCAGTCGGGATAGGATGTTGTATTCAAGCCAGTTATGTTGCAAGGAGTGCCATCTGAGAGGAAATTCAGCGTGCACTTGCCATTCCTGTAATATATAGAACAAGGATGAAAGAGTGAAAGTCAACAGGAAAGCCCAGGTCCTCACGAGGGCTAGGAGATGTTTGCAAAGTTGAAAGAGATGCAATCTGATAAGTGGGCGTACTTTTGAACTCCTGGCTGGGTTTCAGTCTACAACCATGTCTATATGGCTCACACGGGTATGTGGCCTACATGCACAAAGCGGTAGCACAGCCCTTGTACTCAGCAAAGGGACCTGGGCCGTAGCCCATGATGTCAAAGGCTTTTGCGCAATTAGTGCCATCTGGAAGAGGAGAGAGCTGAGCACAGGTGCCATTCCTACATGGAGAAGGACCAGAGGCAAATAAGACTAGCACACATGCTGATGAAGGATGTCAGGCTGAACATTGGCACATGTACCACACTATCTGCACAAGGTAATGTCATGGTCACACTGCGCATGCATGGGTTATAGATTGTGCCATTGCATGATCCTCGCGCATCATGGACGGCTTATTACCTGCACTTTTGGACGCTGCAGAAGTCATTCCCAGGGATGTAGTTACATGTTGTGTTGGCAG
The DNA here is from genome assembly GCA_009602725.1 of Spirogloea muscicola. Taxonomy (NCBI): domain Eukaryota; kingdom Viridiplantae; phylum Streptophyta; class Zygnematophyceae; order Spirogloeales; family Spirogloeaceae; genus Spirogloea; species Spirogloea muscicola. Next base: position 84,092 of record WELB01000099.1, read on the forward strand.
TTGCAGCGTAGTCGTACTTGCAGTGTCCAACACCACTGTCAATGATGTGTCACCAGTGTTAGTGCCCAGCAGAAATGCTCACGGGTGCTTGGATGTTGAGAAGACATGTCTGTACAATTTTGTTAATGCTTCGCAAGCCCCTCCAGAAATCTTAAGATACAGATGGTGCCTTACTCGCATGCTCCCTGCAGCTCGCACTGGAGATTAATATAGTCGGGGAATAAGTAGCAGGAAGAACCAGCGGGATAATAGCTCATGACTGCGCACGACCCGTTCCTGTAGAGGCCGACCACCAAGCCAGCAGCTGACTTGTGAGTCCACTGCTGCAGAAACGATCAGGTCATCCTTGCATGCCCGATGTCATGAAGGCTATGAACAGCTGCAGATTGGGACAGGGTGCCGATCCGCTCAACTACTCAACAATAAGGAGCACATTGGTTGGCAGAAGGTCGGAGCACTGACCGGCAGCTGAAACTGGCGCAAGAGGAGTCAACTCCAGCAACAGAAGCACAATATGATCCATCACCAAAGTTAGCCCGCGTGCACCGTAAGGTCGTAGAGCTGGAGAATGGCAGAAACAACCATAAACGTGAGGATGCAATAGTAGCATCGCCATATTCCTGTGATGGAACATTCTTATATCAGGAGGCATGCAGTATTACTTGGCAAGGAGAAGGTGCTGAAAGAAGGCTCTTATTCTCTGATGTCTCCAGCTGACAGATAAAGAAGCAGCTGCGCTCAACAGCCGCTCAAGGTCTGCAGTCAGCACTTACTTGCAATCCGCATACACACAAACGTGTTGGATGCTAGCCAGGTCCTGGCCAAGCAAGCCTGGCTGCCAGTTCTGGCAACTGAGGCCGTAGTTGTCCACCGAGCAGGCTGCACATGCCCAGCGGAGAGAAACTTTACCACGAAACAGCAATCATCTGTCACATATACACCAATGATTGTGGAGCAACCTGCATGGACTGGTCGATCTTCACAGCACTTCTAAAGACTCAATGCAATTGCCGTTCGAGTATCCAGAAATGAAGGGCGCTTCATGCGCTTCACGAGGGTTCACGGAAAACCAGTGGAGCTGGGACTATGGGCAGGGGACAGGGGGGAGGAAGTGACCCCTGAGCGAGGCGTGTTGAGGGAGCACGGGGGCAGGACGAGGCTGTTCAGGATTGAAGGTTAACGGTAAGGGTTTTAGGTTTAGGGGGTTGGAACAAGGATAGGGGGAGGGTCTATGGTACTCACATGGTGCAGGTAGGGCCGCACAGACTGAAGCTGGCCTCTGCCACTTTGTAGGGCGGCTGAAGCAGTTGAGGCTCGTGTGAACGGGAATTCCCTCCTTTGTGACGTTGTTGGGTGCTGGCCCACTGAAGTAGTTATCGGTGATATCCAGCCATGTCAAGTTCTGGGTTGAGGAGAAGAAGCTCAGACTGAACACGCCCTGGAACTTGTTGCGGGAAATGTCTCTGCCAGAAAACCAATGATGGTAAGATGTGTGACTTAGAAAAGGATTCCCCTTCTGTGATGGGACATCCCTGATTGGCATCTTATTCTTCAACCATCTTGTCCCTTACAATTTTCTCAATTTCCCAAGATTGGAAAAGGGCTTGGCTATCAGATTCAGGTCCGGCAGCGCCCCTCCAAATTGATTTCCTGCAATGTTGCTGCATGATCAGGGGATACACACATACGAATTAGTAGTAGCTAGATGCCAGATGTTGTTGCGGACTGTACTTTTCGCACATCTGGAGGCCTCCTTGTCCTCCTGTGACACAAGCACACCTGGTGCCTAACGTGCTTGTCAGCTCTCAAGAATTCAAACTACCTGCCATTTGCACGCTGTGCTACATTTGGTGATTATCTAACTTCCTAGAAGCGTCCGTGGTCTGTGTGACAACTGCTCTGCTACTGAGGCACTAGGGAATCTTACAGGACTCGGAGATTGGATTTTGTATAGTCTAACAGATTAACCGGAAATGTTCCAGTGAAGTTGTTGTACGATAAATCCCTGGATAGGGCAATGCAACGAAGGATCTGCTGGTCAGTTGTGCTTCTAAGACCATGTCAGTAGCTTGATCAAATCTCAGAGCAAGGAGCCTGCTTCATCATTTTGCATTGCGCAGCTCATGGACATGAACAATCGCATGCTTGCAAGTCAGAAGCTCATGCAAGGTCATACACGATTTCGAGGACAATATTCGAGGAGTACACTTCCGGTACAATGATGGGGCCAGTCAACTGATTGTGAGCCACTTGACTGCATTGGCAAAAGTACACCACTTATGCGCGCTAGCTGGTGAATCAAAAATTCACGTTCCGACAGCTGCATTTTGGGTTCGATCTTAGGAGCTTGGTACAGACGTTTGGTACTACTTGAAATGCCACATTATGTTCAGTGTTTGTGATTGTGGCTGGAATGTACGAGTCATGAGCGGATAGAGCTCAAGAGAATGGCAAGCTCTGCATGCAAATGCTGGGTTCTCACACTTTCAGAAGCGCTCCCATATTTTGTATGTTGGGGATCCCACCAGTGAGGCCGTTGTAATCCAAAATGCTGTAAAGATGGGGAATTTGCTGATGCTGTAAAACTGAAGTAAAGGTCACAACAAAGTATGAAGGCCTAAGCTCAAGGCTAACAAGCTGGAGCACCCGTAGCATGCGTGCTAGATATGGAGGATAGTAAAAGACCATGTGCAACAAGATCTACAATACCAATCCTCTCCAGTAAGGTGTGAATGAGAAACTAGGTGCGCACAAGATGACGAGACGAGAGAGTTGTGCTATGGTGGTCGGTATGTTGCCCGTGAGATTGTTGCAGCAGAGATGGCTGAAGAATTGAGCAACAGAAGGTCACGGTCGAGCATTTGTCAAAAACAGGACGTGGATTTGGGGAGGGTACAAAGTTAAAACCAAAACACTGCACATTCTGCTGTGCAACAGCCCCTTAAATCAGTTTGCATAGGCAGCTGCAGGATCAGCGTTCACTTGTGATATCAGTACACAGCAGAGATGATGCAGCAGAAGCTCAAAGTTATCCACAAATGCGATGCTGTACCTGCTTCTACTGTATCTGCTTAAGGTCAGGACAACATATACTTGCACCTGATTGGTAGCTATGATGCACATTTAGGTACTTAAGAGAAGAGCTCACAGCAGTTCCAGCACAGATAGCTGCCCGATGCTCGATGGAATGCTCCCACTTAAGAAGTTGTGGTCAAGGTTCCTGCAGGCGAACACGTGACATGAAGCACACAGTGACCTTACTTGCGTTTATCGGGCCACTCAAAAGTGCATCAAGAATATCAGAGAAGCTCATGCTGCAAGGTGAGCAGAGCTTGAGTTGCTCACAGAAGGACGAGTTGGGTGAGAGCACCGACAGTCGGGGGGATGTTTCCTAAGAGCCGATTGCCATAAAGATATCTTGCACAGCATGCAAAACCGAAACAAGGTCAGAGACTCAGTGACACTGGTTTGCAACCAGTTGACAGGCATTAGAAGCACCAGCTTGTACACGGCTGCTGCCAATAAGATTCTGATGTGGGTACTGCGAGCAGGAACTTGTGGAGAGCAGAGAGCAGGTCTCACAAGCACGTGAGGCCCGTCAGGTTGCCAATGGAGGCGGGGATGCTCCCGCTGAGGTTGGCGTTCACGACCACTCTGCCATGCAAAGGCTTGGCCGCACTCGGTTCCGTCAGGGCGACGTCTTTCCGCCCTCTAGCTATTTGGACCTGCGCTTGCTGACTAGAGGCTTCTGAGAGTCTCCTTTTCCGACGTCTAAGCGCTTAGTATCTTGCCATCTGGCCCTTTCAGACCTTGTCCATTCTTCTGGGCTGGCTTCTCACAGCCACTGCTGTCAACCTGGAAGCGCTTTTCTGATCAACCCATGTCGACGGACCACATCGTCGACGGAGCTTGGCATGTGCACTTGTGTGGATGGCCTAGAGAGTCCGTGTTTGCCACCAGACTCCTGGAGGTGAGGATGGAGACAATGCGAGCCCAAGCGCGTTCAAGGGCTGGGATGTGGGGATTCATATACTCACAGCGAGCTGACGCGGTTGGTGCTCACGTCGCACTGGATGCCGTACCAGGGGCAGTCACCACCAGTAGCATTGCAGCCGGCGCAGGGGTCGGATCCCACCCAGCTCGCCAGTATCGGCGGCTGAAACACGGCGGCCTGGAAGTCCCGCAGGGCCGCCACTGCACAGCGAAACAGCTCTTCCAACATAAGGCAGTGGCTGTGAAAGGCCAGCCCCGATGAATGTACTGCAGAGGGAACTCTCGGCGGCGCATCCTCAAGAACAACCGGCTGCAATGGCGGCGGCTGTCGCAGTATGCTGGGCTACGCCAGCAGGCAAGCTCTTCCGAAAGGACTACAGCTGGCACGGGGGTACTAAGAGCGCCCTGCTGCCTGGCCTGTGGCTCCGCTAACATAGCCACGAACACCCTCTGTATGCACCTGCCTGGCTTTCACAGCCGCTATATTGCTATCAGCAGCTGCCTCCTATTCTGCCTGGCCTGTGGCTCCGCTAACATGGTCACGAACACCGTCTGTGTGCACCTGGCTGGCTTTCACAGCCGCTTTTGATATCAGCAGCGGCATCTTATCTTCGAGGGGGCCCATGGCTGCGAGGCGCCAGGCCGAGGAGGAAGCGCGCGGGCCTAACGGCGCCTGGCGAGGCTAACGGGGGCGCTCACGGTCGGGGTGCGGCGCGCCGGCGGGCAGGCGCCGCCGCGCGGGGAGCTCCGCCGCGCCGTCAGCCGCGCCATT
>WELB01000099.1:136148-147945 GCA_009602725.1 Spirogloea muscicola
TAAGGTCCCGCGCGGAGTACGCTCCTGCCGCCGCTTTCCCTGACCGCCGCCGCCGCCACCGCCGCCGCCGCCGCCGCCGCCGTGGGACCGGCCCCCGCGGGCGGCCCTACCAGATCATGTGGCGAGAGTCGCGGCCGGCTTGACTTTTGGCGTTGCATCGGCGCTGCCAGCGGCCGTGATGGCCCTGGCGCAGCGGCCGGGCTTTGCGGCGCAGCACACGGCCGGCTGACCAGCGCCGTCCGCCGGCCTGCCGCTGTGGCGCAGCTCAAGCGCGTTCTCAGCATCATCCTCCAGCCGCGCGGCGGCGATGGCTCGCGGCACTCGCTAGATGGCTCCAGCTACGGCAACAGTAGCACCTTCAATGGCCTGAGCACGCCAACTACGCCGGCCCGAGGCGGCCGCCCTTCTCTCAAGGGCCTCCAGCGGAGGTGAGAGTTGGTGCTGTGGTGCGCTCCGTGGCTCGCTGCTGCGTGACGCCACCGCCACCAATTCTCTGACGAGCCCCGCTGGCTCCCACCACGCAGCAACTCGATCACGTCCGTGGCGTCCAACGACGACAGCGTCCGCGGCGGCTTCGGCCACGGCCGGCTCCATGTGCGCTTGCGGCCGCGGATCATCGCTCCAACTGACCTGTGAGCGGCTACAACATCCATGTTTAGCAGGTGTTTGTGTGATTCTCAACATGCCAGAGGTTGCGCTGCTTGTCTGAGGCCTCGCAGTCCACATGACCTGTCATTAATGTCTGCTGTAGGTACTGGGGCTACTGGCGGCAGCTCATTCTGCTGCTCTCCCTGTACTCATCGCTCGCCACGCCCTTCGAGTTCGCATTCTGGCGGCGTCTCCCCACCGCGCTGTCCTGGATCGACATTGGCATCAACTTCTTCTTCCTCACCGATCTCGTACTGCACTTCTTCGTCGCATACAAGGACCGCCGTACGTATGTGCTGGTCGACGACCGCAAGAAGATAGCGCTCAGGTCAGGGCCTGCTCCTTCCTCAATAATTAGGCCCCTCGATTGCTGTACAGCCACAGCTTGTGTATGACTATGGATACCCAGATGTAGGACACACGGGAACATAGTAGACGAGTAGAGACGAGAAACTCGTCAACCTGTAAACCAGGACAAAGAGCGATACTTGAGTGAATGGGAGAAGAGGTTGTAACAGTAACAGGTTGATTGTTATTATATATAGCCTCAGAGTGTTGTCAATTATATAGTCTAATCTGTGAAGTAGCGTGTGCACGTGTGAGGGTAGCCGTGCTCGAGTTCTGCGATAGTCACATTGCGACAGGTTGCTACCCGAGTAAGATACTAGAAAGGTAAATTGCTTGCTGACATCACAGAGGCGGCTCGCAGATACCTGCGCACGAGCTTCTGCATCGACCTTCTGGCGCTGCTGCCATGGGACAATATGTACAAGGTGAGCCAAAGTAGGGGTGCCTGCTCCAATGATATACTGCAGTTCTAACTGCGTCCCTTGCTCTGCGAGACTGACATCATGTGACTTGTCTGGGCTATCTTGAACGAGGTGTGCTCCTGCAGGCGACAGATGGCGGCGCTGGTGAGATCCTGCGCTGGATGATCTGGCTGCGCCTCTACCGCCTGCGCTGGGTGGAGGTCTTCTTCCTCGGGTAAGCATCACAGCTGTTGTTGGCATGGATCCCTGCTGCCAAGCTACCACTTCTGACCTCCATTGCAGGCTCCTGGCACTGACGCCAACCAGGGCCTGCAATGCAGGCTTGAAAAGGACATCCGCTTCAACTACTTCGTCGTGCGCATTGTCAAGCTGCTGATAGTGGAGCTGTTTGCGACGCACGTCGCGGGCTGCTTCTTCTATTATCTTGCGACCACGATACCATCGCGCAGCGAGACCGACACATGGATTGGCAGCCTGACACTTGGAGGCAACTCCTATGCGGGCTTCCGCGACATCAATCTGTGGAAGCGGTACATTACGTCGCTCTACTGGGCGATTGTCACCATGGCGACCCTCGGTTCGTTGACTCCATTCCCTTTTCCATCCCCATGTCCATGTTCTCTCGTCCGTAGTCTGTCCTCTCTCTTGCCTCCCTCCTTTCCTCCTACCTCTTATGTCCTCGCTTATCCTCCCTCACGCCTCCCCTCTTTCTGTGTCCCTCTAGACCTGTCCTTTTTGGTTGACTCGGTGATATGTATTGATGAGATTTCAGGTTACGGCGACATCCACCCGGTGAACCCGCGTGAGATGATTTTTGCCTGTATATTTATCAGCTGCGACATGGTGCTCGGTGCGTACCTGCTCGGCAATATCACGGCGCTTGTTGTCAAGGGGTCCAACACAGAACGGTACCGCACTAAGATGAGCGCACTGATCAAGTACATGAACCGGTACCACATTCCACGCGGCCTGCGCCACCAGATGCGCCGCCATATCCGCCTGCAATTTGAGACAAACCAGGTGAGGCTGTTCGCCCTCACTGCTAGATTACCCCTTTCACTCTCGATTCAAGATCCTCCAGTGGCCACAGTCATGTCAAGATTGTTTGCAAGCACCGCTGAGTGCATGCAGGTGGCCGACGACATTGTGGAAGACTTTCCCATAGGCATCCGGCACCGCATAGCGCATGCGCGCTTCCAGAACGTTGTCCACGAGTGCCAGCTCTTCCAGAACTGCTCCTTCGAATTCATTGACCAGATCGTGAGTGTGCTCTATATGTCCTGATCACGCCACCTTCTCCTCACCAGGTTTCCTCCATCTATACATTCTTTTGTTGGTTTAGCTTCAAGTTTGATGCAAGCATGCTGAACTCAAGCAACATCTTGTGTCATGCCCTTCAGCTTCAGACTGACTGGACGTGCATGCATGGCTGTCTCAATGTCGGTTGGGCTGCAAATTGCAATGACTCACAGGTGTCGCGAGTGGAAGCTGAGTACTACATGCCAGGCGAGCTGGTAGTGCAGCAGCGTGATGCACCGCACTCGCTTTTCATCATCTGCTATGGCGTGCTGGAGGTTGTGTCGGCCCGCGACGGCGCAGAGGAGATCGTGACTGACTTGTATGCTGGACAGACCGTTGGCGAGATCGCCGTCCTCTGTCAGTTGCCGCAGGTTTGACAGCCCGAGCAGCCTCACAGGCACACTTGTCCCTGCAGGAATGGTGCTCCACTGCTGAAGTTGACAATTTCATTGCCGGCGTTGCGCAGCCGTTCTCTGTACGTGTCAAGGAGCTGTGCCAGGTGCTGCGTGTGAGCAAGCAGTCGCTCACAAACGTCGTCAGCACGTACTTCCTTGACGGCCGGCAGCTCGTTGAGAACCTCCTCAATGTAAGCTTCTCCCAGGCTGCGCCGCTCCTCTGGCGACCATAGGGCTACACGAATGCCAAAGCATGTCAGCGCGCCCAGGCCAATTGTCATGGGTTGCTCTGACTGCTGCCATTCCTGCACCTGGCAGAAAGTTAAGGGGGACGCCACCAAGCTCTCCACGTTGGCGTCCGACATTCAGACCGCCATGGCGCAGCAAGAGGCAGAGCTGGTCATGACGACGATCAATTGTGCGTCCCGAGGCGACACTGAGCAGCTGCGGCAGCTCATCAAGGCTGGTGCGGACCCGTCCAAGCAGGACTATGACGGCAGGACATCTCTGGTGGGCTGCCTGCCACCAAACCCTGGCGACGTGCCTGTTGAAGCAGGCAAGAGCCATGATGACTGCCTTACTTTCCTTCATCCTTCTAAATGGAGTGGATCAGTCTCATTTTGGGCTGTCGTGCCAGTGCAGCACCTGGCCGCGTCCAAGGGCTTCAAGGACATGGTTGCGTTCCTGCTCCTGGAGGGCGTGGACATCAACGCCAAGGACAACTTTGGCACAACACCGCTGCTCGAGGCTCTGCGTAGCAACCACGACGAGACCGCCCGCCTGCTTGTGGAGAAGGGCGCCACTGTGTCTCTCACGGTCAGGAGTCGAGACATTTAAGACTGTATGTCAGACATGTTAGATGGTGAACTGCACAACAGGAATGGACGAGTCCCTTAGAACTATGATCTTCGGCACCTGACCCTCAGCCACCATGCTGATGCAGGAGGCCGGCTCTGACCTCTGCAACGCAGTCATCAACGGCAACATTGGGTACCTGCAGCGGCTGCTGGACAACGGCGTCGATCCCAATTCAGCCGACTATGACATGCGAACGCCGCTTCACATTGCTGCCGCCGAAGGCTTCTTCCTGGTGGTGCGGCTCTTAGTCAACTCCGGCGCTGATGTGACTGCTCGCGACAGGTTTGTCTGAAAGCCAGCCTATAACATGCACCAACTTCTATGCATGTCGGTTGTTGCTCCAGCATGCATCAGGATCACTATTGCTGAGGTTGTTGTCAGTTCACGCTTTCAGGTGGGGGCACACACCGCTGGATGAGGCCAGGACCTGCGGCAGCCAGCCCATTGTGCAAATGCTTGAGAACGTGCTTCGTAATCGGGGGGCTACTGAGCAGGAGATTGAGGGCCCCGAGAAGCAGGTACTCACGCAGACCTGCGGCCTGGCCATCAGAAGCTCGGAGCATCTCTGGCCATAACATAAGATAACTGTTTACTCCGTGACATCATTGACTTCTCTTTGGTGGAGCAGCCAGACGTTGCACCCGCTGTCTCCAAGGGCAATGCAAGTGAAGTGAGCGAGCTACAAGACAAGCTGGCCGCTCTATCAGGTAGAGCTGACATTCAATTGCTCTCACTATGTGTTCAGTTTCTTCTCTCTGGAGTAAGACTTGTGAGCTGTGCATTCGTAGCCCCTCTCTCATTCCTGTCACATTCATAGCGCCTGAAACTTGCAACGTACTGCCAGTCCTGCAGCCTCCGTTTCCAGCAATAGAAGACGATTGCTATGAACGGGGCTTGAATGGTTTAATAAGTTAGCGGACGAATATGAGTAAGATTCAAGGACTGTGCCACTGACGGGTTGCCCTTCCTGCCCTCTCACTTGTCCAGAGACGTCCCCGACGCTCCCACTGGTCAGGACGACAGCGACACCAGAAGCAGGGCCCACGAGGACCTCGTCCAGGCCCCCTAGCGTGCCTGGCTCACCACGCGGCGTGCGGGGAGGCCTCCGCGGCAGCAACCGCCTCAGCGGCGAGTCCACCAGGAAGCGCATAACAATCTACCCCTACCACCCAATGTCCTCCGAGAGAAAGGCTGGCAGGTGCGTGGCGACTGACTGAGTTGGCCCTGACCTTACTGCAGTTGCAGCTTAGTGGGCCGGCCTTGTAAGTGGAAACAATTCTTCGTGCTTGTGCAGCTTAGCATGGCCACATGAATATACTGTTTATGGAGCTAGATCACTGGCGATTTCTGCGAGAGTCTATTCATGCACCCATACATCAGCTAGCATATCTTACTTTAGTCAGAATGTCTTGCCGAGGCCGATTGACTAGGACCCAGCTTGTATGTCTATAAACATAGAAGCTATCACCTACTCTTTGATATGCAGAATGAACACCTCAACTTTCAGTCTTCAGTTAAGCGCTCAAGAATTCCTGCTTGCTACATATGACACTGATTTGTGTAATTGCTCTCAAACACTTTGATAACGTGCTTAATGTGTGCAGGCTGGTATTTCTGCCCGGGAGCATACAAGAATTGCTTCAGCTCGCTGCGCAGCACTTTGGGGGCGAGCGCACGAGAGTCCTGAACAGCGATAATGGCGAGATTGACACTATTGACCTCATCTTTGATGGGGACCGCCTCTACGTTTGCGGCAGCATAGATCCACTGGCTCCCCAACCTGCTACAGAGTGAATAAATTAGGGAAACGATCCCCCCTTTACTGACTCCCAGCACCTTAGAAGGCTCCGTCCTGCTGACCGCAAGCGCAGCAACATATAGATGACGAGCACATGCACTCCCCATTACTTATACTTGTTAAATTAGCAGCTGCTGTTTGATATGTAGCTGTAGCTCTAACGTTCACAACTCTGACCCCCCACTGCCTCAGCTATCTGGCTCCCTCGGAGTGCAAGATGGTTCTATTGGCTCGGGCAGCAGGCCTGTACAGCTCGGATTCGATTAATCCACCGGGTTGCAGTGCAGGAGTTAGCCTTTGCCTCCTGTCAAAGGACAGATCATGTAAGTTGACATACTTGCACTTATATGTTACGAAATGTATGCGGCATACCAGTGCAAGTGGCACAGGCTGGGTCAGCTGCCCTCTCTGTAGACGTTGACAAAAAACGATATATACCTGCATCACCTCGCGACTACCCAACGAGAGCTTCCTCTGCCCTCCTCCGCTGGCCCTTCCTCATGTGATACTTGTAGGTGGTGTCTGCATTGTGGCCTGAAAGGTCGTCGAGCAGCGCAATGTCCCTTGGGCCACTTTTGCTTATGACCGAGCGTTTCCGACTGAGCCATCTCATAGATGAAGCGTCCAAGGAGCAGAGCGTCAGAGAAGCAAGTCGATGAGGCGACAACTCAGCTTTTGATAAGACGAAGCTGATGACTGAGTGCCAGTGAATACCAGAGATGCTCCATGGTGCGTCTCAATCAGTCATAAATTCGTGTAGCTGATTCTGTACATGGAGCTGTGGTCTAGCATGCATGTGGCTTGCGCATGAAGCCCCAGAGTCCCGTGGGCTGCTAGTCGAATCACAGCCCCCAAATGCGAGGACAATGCACACATACCTCCATCACATGTTATGATGGAATCAGGAGTAGCTAAGCAGCTATTGCCTCTTCCTACGATCATGATCGCTACTTAAGCTTGGAGTCTGCCAATGGGGCAAAAACACAACACCCAGGAAAAGCTCCTCCAACTTACACACACGAAATGTCGGTTGCCTTGACTATGCACAACGTAAGTGTATAAGGGATTCATGGCACACACACACAACGCCCAGCTCCTCCAACTCTCACACCCTAAATGTCGGTTGGCCTTGACTATGATAAATAAGTCATACGACTTGTGCACCTTCAATACGTCAGTAGACCCGCTCAAATGTGGTGACGGGCCTGAGGTAGACCACAATTACCGTGATATTGTCTTTGCTCCCCCGGTTGACAGCCTCTGTGGCCAAGCGCTTGCCACACATGGCTGGCTCCTTGACAGTGTCGTACACAAAGTTGACGACCTCCTCATTTGAGAGCGTCTCCCAAAGACCATCACTTGCCATCACCTGCAAGGTGAGCATCAGAAGGGCTTGTTAATTTGCTAAGGAGGTTCACTGGAATATCGAAAGCTGTATGGTGCAGTGAATGTTCTCAAGGACGACCAAAGGGTCTCTGCAAGCCATTGGTGATGATCATATTAGCTGGCATATCAGGCTTACCATGAACTCGTCAGCAGAGGTGAGCAAGTGCTCAATCACTTCTGGCACTGCCGTGACTGCTGGTTTCAAGTCGTCGTCTCCAATTGAACGTGCAACCTGACACACGAGCTCATAACATTCATTGAGTTTTTGGTGTATGTAATAAAGGCCTCCATTGCCAGCACACAGGAACGCAACTTTCTTGCATCAAGGCAAATATTGCTGGAAGAGCAAGCAGAGCTGGGATCGTAAAATCGTAAAGTTGAGAGAGCAGAATTATATCTGCAGCGACTAGCAATATGATACTCATGACTACGAATGGTAAGACAATGTTAATATTTTCAGAGTACGAATAAGGTCAGATGATGGATGCTTGCTCCTTCAATACAGGAAACTTCAGATATCAACACCCAACAGAAATGAAGACACATGGCATCCTTTTGGAGGACAGCTCTTGTACAAATTGCTGTTATATTGCACAAAGGCATGAGCTTCACAGCCGCAGAAAGAGCATGTGTAAGGTTCCAACCTCTATGGCAGCATCACCAACACGCCATGTATTGACTCGCCAAGTCACTCGGCCACCAGCCTTTTCAATACGAGCCCTCTCCTTCGGGTCACTGGCGGTGTGATCCTGTCAGCACATTGCAAGGGTCAACAAGCCCCATCCGTGAGCTTCCAGGTTATCCATTATACGACTCTGACTGCTATATGTGGAAGCTAACGTGCACAGTGCTTGTATCGCTTGATGACCACTATCGAAAGATGGAGGTAAAGTGCCCAATGAGCTAGTAGAGCTGACAAAAGTGCCGGAAATGAAGTGAAATTTGAGCTAAGTACTTGTGGGCATGCTCTTACCCGGCTAAGGGCAACAGCTTTTCCTTCCCGGCAAAGGATCGTCCTGCAGTCTCCCGCATTGGCGACAAAAATGCGGTCCTGAAGAATGAGAGCAGTGGCTGCTGTACACCCAGGATGCCATGTAACGCCACCCCCTTTCATGAACTTGCGTTGCTTAACCATTTCTGCTTGGAGCGCGGAATCGGTCTCCATGAAAGTTGCACAAAGAGCTTCCTGGGGGCTGCCGATAGCACACACGCTTTCTGGTCAAGCTGTGCTATACAATCCCCAACATTGGAGAGTGGATATCTGCGATAGACCCGTGTTCCAGAAGACAAAAGAGCAGAGTAGGGTCTTTCAAGCAGACAGCTCTGCACATCAGATGAAGCAGAAGCTGACAGCAGAGAGTCCAAGCACCACTTGTAGTCAAGAAAGGGTCCATTCAAAGGAATACCCTGTCAGGAATGGAACCACTGTACTTTACCTCAAGAATGCTAAGTTTTGAAGGAGCCGAGAGGGGATCCCTGCTGCTGCATACTCTGCTGCCTCGAATCCTGTTGCATGATTGAAAGAGCGTCTGAATTTCAGGCTGCCTGATGCTTAGATACTTTGAGCCCTTAAGTACTGTGTACAGACACTGAGAGAGCATCCAAGACTTGACATGCCCACGCTGAGTCCTGTGTAACCACTGAGTATCCAAGATTTCACGTGACCAAAGTAGCACTTCCTCAGGCATTAAGCTAAACAGGGTTCAGGCATTAAGCTAGACAGAGGTCACGTTCTAGAGTAGAACTCAAGTCTAAACAAGGGTGTGTCCTTGCATTTAAGGGCCCCACCTCGATGACCATCAAATACACCAAAGACATGGAGATTGTCAACTCCTCCCAGCATTTCGCAGACGAAGCTCCGGTCCTCCATTGTGTCCCTGGCTCCTTGCGTTGCGAACACGTCCGATGATAGCACTGGCAGGTAGTCAGCCTTGCCAAACAGGTGTTGCAATGTGGAAGACTTAGCTTCTCTGGGCCTTGTATCTCCATGGCTAGTGGCAACTTCAGTATGCAGCTTTGCAGCTTGGTGTGACCAATTAACCTCTTTACGCACACTTGGATATGCTGCTCCATTCAAAGACCCAGCTGTCTCAGCAGTGACGACTATTGAACGCAGCTCAGAATCTGCTATATCCTTGTCCACACTGAGCTGAACTCTCTTGAGCTCATCAATGATCTCCTCAAAGCCTGGCCTCTTGTCTGGATGTGCTTGCCAGCACCTCTTGATAAGAGACTCAAGGATCTGCGGACCAAAATTCTGGGAGCCTACAAGCACAGGCCGCAGGCCTTCTCCTGTGATTGCCGCAGTCAGGGACTGCTCATTGTAGTTCATCTCGATGACAGTATGGGCCTGCATAATAGCACAAGAGGTCACATCATTGCATCCATAAGCACTACATCTTCACTAGTAAAAAGGACATTATCTGCTGTCCTACATGACTTGAAGCCAGATGTGTTGTGCAAGCATTCACCGTCAATCCAAGCTTCACCTGCTCAGCTGTTGTCCTGTCCGAGTAGGGAACTATGCCAGTTGCAAGCTCGCTGCAAAGGTTGCCACATTTGCAAATCAGCTCAGTGTCCACTTACCTACTGCTGCAAGTCAAAAAGGAGATCAGCACTTCATTGACATTCTCCTATCCTCCATCCCTTGCTTCTGGGCAGCCAAATGCAGGAGCCTTCTGCTAGAGGGCCTATAAGATGCACATGTTGTCCCACTCTCACTACTACACCCATAAAGGAGTACCTCGTATTGGGATCAGTTTAAGACTCACTTCACAAGGATGCCAAAGCTGTAGACATCAGACTTGGTGGTGTGCAACTCCTTCTTCAGGACCTCTGTGGGCATGTAGATCAGTGTCCCGACCATGTTCTTCTTGTGAAAGCCGCCCGTGGGCTTCCCGCTTCCTTTCCAATTGAGGGCTGTGTGCTTGCTGAGATTCTTGGTGTATGCTGCCAGCCCAAAGTCTGTGACATGTGCTCCCCAGTCTTTATCCAGCTGTCGTTGGAACCTCAAATTAGCTGTTTGTGTCCAGCTGAAGCACGGCTCTTGGACAACTCTTACTATCTTACCAACACCAAGCATATGAGGAAGCCCTATATTCCACGAATGCAGAAGGCCTTGCAACCAGATATCTCTCCAGCACATGTTCATATGCTGCTGGGCATGACATCACTTTGGAAGCAGGGTTTAATGGCACAGTCGGGTTTTGACCAGAATATTGGCGGTCTTGATGTCTCTGTGGACAATGCCCTGCCGGTGAAGATACAGTACTGCGGAGGCTGCAATAATGAAAGCAGTAAAGTAAAGTGAGCGCTTGACCAACTCATAGTGAGGATTCACCTCCTTCATAAGCTCCCCTGAGCTTCTCGAAGGCCAAGTTCTCAGGGACTTGATGTTCTAGTAGCGTCTGTGCTTCTATTGTGCAGGTTCTGCTCCAGTGTCAATGACGCATTCAAGCTCTTTCCTTCTTCAGAGCAGCCGCAATTGCCACAACTGAGCCCCACTGCTCTTGACCACGAAGCTTGCGTCGTCTAGCAAGAAAGTTAAGCTCTCACCAACTTCCAAGGATATCCTGAGGACGTCCTGTGCAGTCGGCTGCCACTCTCGCACGTGCAGGGCATCGAAGAGATTCCCATGCTCGTATAAGTCATATACAAAGCTGTAATCGGGAGGGTAGGCACGGGCAGCCACAAGAGTAGCAATGTGGGGATGCTGCAAATGGCTGTCCAGGAGGGTTGACATTGCAGCAGGTGAGTACACACCCTTGGTGTAGCACGGAAGAGCCATCAGAAGTCCTGAACATCCTGCGATTATGAATGTCATAATCTCATCCTACTCTTTGCAGTATGCCATCTCTTTCTTGATGTACAATAGCAGTCTGCAGCCTTTCTGATGGCACATTCGTACGAGCAAAATGTACTTGCAAATGTAAGCGGGGATTGGCAGCGGCCACGGGAGAGCGGAAGAGCAACAGATTAGACCTTATGAGCTTAAGCTCCTTGTGGAGGTTGTCTATGTCCTCGGACGTCGTCAGCTTGGGCCGCTTGATCGCCACCTGGCACCCTGCGTAAGTGCCCTGATAGACCACGCTTTCCGTCCCTGCACGGTGTCAAATAAGCCCCCAGATCTGAGGATTTCTTGATAGTGGAATGGCATGAATGGCAATTCTCTGCCAGAAGTATTGATCTCCAATCTCCCAAACCGGTGTAAGCAATCAAAGCCTCAAGCAGACGGGGCAACGTGACAGCCTGCTGAGGGGAGGGCTCATTGAAGTGAGGTGCTGCTCCTCGGTGCTGATCACACGCATCCACCTATCTACCAATTGACGACTCAGCCGTCGAGTCCTCGCTAGGGTCGCCTCGCCAGCAGGTGCAGCAATGGAAGCCGGCTGCCGGAGGCTCACCCTTCCCGATCTCGCGGCCGGTCTTGATGCTGTCCTTGGGGACGTCGAGGGCCAGGCGGTCGCTCCGGCAGCAGCCGCGCACGCAGCGGGTCTCGGCGAGGACGCGGCCCGTGGGGGCTGCTGGCCCGCCGCCCGCCGCCGCGGAAGGAAACAATTGCGGCGCCATGGCGGCCGCACCGGGAGCGCGGCGGCAGCCGCCGGCTCGCCGGATCCGATCTGAGCGTCGGCCCGCCGGCCGCC
>WELB01000099.1:169461-194328 GCA_009602725.1 Spirogloea muscicola
CACCTCTCCCCCGCCCTCCTCCCCCCTCCTCCTCCTCCCTCTGCCGCCGGCCAGCCATCTCGGTCACCTCACCCTCTCTTCTTCGCTCCCCCTTGTCACCCCCCCTTTCCTTCGCTCTCTCGCTTTTGAGCCACTCTCTCTCTCGGCGGCACCCACCGACTCTTCCTCCCTTCCCCGTGTCATGTTTTCGATATTCGCAGACACGTTAGTAGCATGAGTGCCGCCGGAAGTCGTGCCACCAGAAGAGGTGCCAGCGGAAGAAGCCATGTCGAAGAAGACAAACAGTTGGATGATAAATGCTAAAAGAGTTGATAGCACTGGACAGCAAAGCAGGTCATAATTATGTACAAAATCAAGAGCGAAGGCAAAAACAAACCAGAGGCGTCAACGGGGATGTGTAGTAGAGGCAGGCAGCTCTCGAAGTGAGGACAAACCAGGAACTTGCGAAGGCGCAGCAGAGAAGCTTGAGCGGGAGCAAGCAGCGCGCGAATATTGGACGAAGCCTGATACGGTGGGTCTCCTCCTTTACCTCTTTCAAAGGACGGTGTCTGGCTGGCGATCCAACCCCCACACCCGTAGCTCGTCGCCCAACATGCCGCCCTCCCCCCCGGCTCTACAAGAGCAAGAGGCTTGCCACGGATGACTGGATGCAAGGCATAGCTTGCATACAGTGATTCACCGTGCTTGAGCAGATCTCACCTTGAATTCTTTGCCAGGTTCGAGGCCTAGGCTGGCAAGCAGCTTGTAGGAGGAAGAGAGGGCCACCTCAATCAGATTGCCTCTCATAATGCCAGAGAGGCTCTGGAGCCACCCTCCAAGGGCGTCCATGCCTGTGCTTGTGCCCTTATTGCCGTGCGTCATGAGCTTCTTGAGCCTCTCATCGCACAGCTCAATCTGCAAGTCTAGGGAGGAAAGCTGCAGCTGTGGCCAGCTGTTCTTCACGCCATGTTAATGTATTTGTGATGGCTGGAAGTAGCGCGATACTCAATTTTTACAACTCGAGTGGTGACTGTGGCAACTCTAGAGCTGGTTGACTGATGGAGATACGTGCCAGGTGTGCCCATCTTTTCTCGTTTCAGCGAAGTAATTCTGTGGGCAAGAAGGGTGATAATCCTAACAATTTAGGCACCTAATTATTGTAGAAAACAAGGAACGTGGGATTTATTCTTTGCGGCATTGATAGAGGAGTTAGCCAGGAGGATGTCGTCAAATTGCAGGATCTGTGCAGGATCTGCCTGTCTTTCCTGGTTTCAGCGAAGAGATGATTCTATGGGCAAGAACGGTGATTGTCTTGACAACCTTGTGAACCTCATGATTGTTACAAAAAGGAAAGGGGGATGTGGATTTGTTTTTTGCGGCATTGATAGAGAAATAAGCAAGGAGGATGTCGTCACATTGTAGGATCAAAGGGTCTGGTGTTTTTAAAAATTTAGATGTCACAAGGCACCTGTTATGGCAAGCTTTCTGCAAGGTGGAAAAGGAGATGTTGTAGAGGTGTGTACTTTGTAATGTACGAGGAAGGGTGCAGGCTCTTCTTTGCTAAGCTATTATTTTGCTGCGATGTGTAACTTTGCAGACACAAATAAACTTGAAAAGTTGCAGTATGTGGACACAAACAAATATTTTAAGATTGTTATCAAACATAGCAGTAGTGTGAGGTTTCAACACAAATAAACTATGATCCTGTCACGGGCACTACTGGTGGTGAGAAGTCTTCTGCAGGATGATTTCATTGGAAAATATTGCAGTGTACTGAGTACAGTGTTCAAGAGACGTTTGTACAGCTTAGTAGGGTCCTAGAGTCTGATTGCTAGATGTCATAGTAAGCTTGAAACATAACTCTGC
The DNA here is from genome assembly GCA_009602725.1 of Spirogloea muscicola. Classification (NCBI taxonomy): domain Eukaryota; kingdom Viridiplantae; phylum Streptophyta; class Zygnematophyceae; order Spirogloeales; family Spirogloeaceae; genus Spirogloea; species Spirogloea muscicola. The sequence goes on from WELB01000099.1 coordinate 171,307, forward strand.
CGGACTGACAAGAACATATTTTCACATGGTAATTCATTATACATACTCTTTGCATGTAGACTTTTGGAGAGAAAAAGGTTGGAATACGTGTTGTGCTGATCTTTGCAGTTTCAGATATGGGTGCCAAGTGCTGGATTCTTATAGTATTGAGTACCATACACAATGTTCTGGTTGCAGAGGTAGGTGGGATCCCTGAGAAAGGGAAGAGGAATGAGGCTCTGGCCGAGAGTGGAATATGTAAAGTTGAGGAATGTTTTGGTGGCAGTGGTAGTGGGGGTGCCGCCAGCGGGGTAGGTCTTGCGGGCCCAGGTGTACACGAAGGACGCCATGGGGCAGGCACCGGAACCGGGCTGGTAGATGGTCTGGGCTCCGGACCAGGTGGCGGTGGCGGCGGGCAAAGAAGCGAGCGCGGCCAGATTGACTGGTGGCTGGGAGAGGCCAGCCCAAAGGAATGGACAAATTCAGAAGGAGCCGGAGTGCTAAGGACTGAGACAGCAGCAAGCAGACTCTCAGAAACCTCTAGTCAGTAGTCTAGCAGGCGGAAAGATGTCGCCCTGACGGAAGCCGGAGGCCGCCGCCAAAGCCCGGCCTGCGCGCAAGTGGACCGCGAAAGCGAGGGACCGCTGCAAAGAGGTGGCCAAGCGCATCCGGAAGACTTGGGCGAGGGACCCGGCGACTCATTGAAGCCAGGCTGCTCGCCCTGCTGCCCGTGGCGGCTGGCCGCTGCTCGCCGCGCAAGGCGGTGAAGCAGGTCAAGCCATTTTGCGCCAAAGGCGCCGTGTACGTCGACGGCGAGTGGGACAAACTCGTCTCCGACCGGGTGATCCGAATATTTCCGATCCTTGGCGCCTGCCGCTTGGCGGACTGCGTAGCCCGCCTCCTCCGCCGAGCGTTTTGCGTTCCTGGAATCAAAAGAGTCAGTGGTGACGACATCGGCAATGAGCCGAGGCCCCCCGCCCCTCTTCTCTATGGCTGCGCACTTCTCCCCCGCCGAGCGCGCTGGCGACGAGATCGGCGCGCCGGGTGTGGAGGCGGCCATCCGCCCCAACGGTCGGAGGCATGATGCTGGTATTCTCGAGCGCCACAGTATAACCGACCTCTACGAATATGCCAAACATGGCATTGCGTAGCAACTCGTGGGTGCCGGTCCGCTCCGGCGGGCAAAGGACCCACAGGAATGACTATTGAGCAGGAGTTGCCCTTGTAGTTCTGGTCGGACTTGTTGTTGGTGGCGGCAATGCGCACGTTGCCGGTCACGAAGGTGTTGGCGATCTGGGAACCAACGCAGGTGATTGCTCCAGGGTGGGAGGCCATGTTACGAGACAACGCCACTGGAGCCGGCGAGGAGGACCACCTTGGAGCCCCAGGCGATGCGGCTCTCGCCGACCTTGCTCGTGGGCCACGGGCGGGCACCGCCAGCGGTGCACAGGTTCAGGTATGAGTGGAAGAGCTGTTTTCTCTATATGGCGGAGCCACAGGCCAGGCGCTGTCGTACAGGCTTATATATTTCTTTCTTTCGCCTGGGCTGGCCTCTCACAGCCACCTCCCTCGACTGGAAGCGTCGTTTCTTGTATATCTGCTAGATGATACCCTAGTCAGAAGCTGCGCTTCGGTGTACCAGCCAGGTTGAGGTCTGTTGCGCTTGCTTTTTTGAGGCTAGCGGCGGTCGTTGGGGTTTGCCGTCCGCTTGCGGCGGCAAGGCCGCCCATTGGCTGCTGCCTCTGGACTCCGCCAGTCAGCATAGCTGCAGCGGGTCCATTGCACGCGCGATGCATCTGCTTGCCGGTCGCGCTTCGGGTTCAGAAGAAGTGGCTCTCCCAATGGGGGCAAGGGCTGTGAGAAGCCAGCCCGAAAAGAATTGACAAGGTTCGAAGGGGCCAAATTACGAGCTAAGCAGCGACTGCGGGGCCTGAAGAGGCTATGGCAGAACGGGGGAGGATGGACCACTTAGTAGTTACGAGTGAGGAGCCTCACATCCGACAGACTAGCTGCCGGTTAACTATCCCCCTGACGAAAGCCGGAGGCCGCAGCGAGAGCCCGGCCAGCACGCAGATGCAAGGCGTGGGCCATGGACCGCTGGAGGGTGACGGACAAGCGCTTTGGGTTCTGACCAGAGCCTCTGGCTCTGGTCACTTCTTCTGGCCGGGGAGAGAGACGCTTCCATGAGAGGGCGGTGGCTGGGAGGCCTGCCCAGGCAATAAAATGAACTATGGTCAAGGGAGAACAAAGGCCAGGGGACCCGCAACCCGGAGACTGCTTTCCTCTGTTGAGCAGGCTCAGGTCAGAGAAAGTGGAGAACCCAGTGGCCCTCGGGTTGCAGTGTGCTTCAACGCTCATCTGGCCCCTTCGAGATATATTCATTCTTCTTCTGGGCTGGCGATTAACGATTAACGTCATTCGCCCGGGCGACAGATTTTTCTGCCCCCTCGAACCTTGTTGATAAGTTCGGACTGGCTGTTCACAGCCCCTGCCCGCTTTGGAAGAGCCAAATTCTCTCCTAATTCCGCCCTCTAGCTGATCTGATCTGCTCTTGCTGGCTTGATGTCATTGAGCGCCCCTTCGCGAAAGTCACGGAAGATAGTTCTGTGCTTTTTGCGCCATCCCGCCATTTTCAGACCTTGTACAATCTTCTCTGGCTGGCCTCTCACAGCCATTGCCTTACTTTAGAAGAGCGTTCTTTCATAGAGGGCGGCTGTGAAAGAAGCAGCTTCTTCCAGAAGGGGTTTCATGAAGCGAGCCGAGTGCATACAGAAAACCAACAAGCGCATCTGCATTCAAGAGCTGGCATTTCACAGCCCTCGGTCCCCAGTGGAAGAGCTGCTTCTCTCTGCGCAGAGCCGCTTCTCATCTACACCGTGCGGAGCCGCAGGGTGGGCAAACAGGGCCCTCACAGCACCGCCAGGGAGAAGTGGTCCTCCCCCTGCAGCGACTTGAGGAGGGCAATGGCTATGACAGGCAAACCCAAAAAGGAAGGGCCGATGGCTGTGATAGGCCGTAAGGATCCAACGAAGAAGAAGCTCTTCAAAGGGGGCGAGGCTGTGGAAAGCCAGCCCACAAATGCTAACAAAGCAAGCTTTCAAGGAGCCGAGCACCGTGTACAAGATTGAACATTGTCCAGAGAAGAAGAAGCTCTTTCTTTTCCTTCGTAGTTTTTGTTTTCGAACTCCTTTGTGCTTTCCAACTCCTTTGGACCTTGTTTGTACTTCTTAGGGCTGACCTTTAACAGCCATAAGCGCCGTTAGGAGGCAAATTTCTCTCTTCTTCCATCTAGAGGGGCCGATGGCTGTGAAAGGCCAGTTTCTTGGTTAGCAGGTCGACGCCCACTGCCGTTGTCGAGGGGGAAGCTTGGGGCAATTCAGTGCACAGCAAGCCTTCATGCGTGCTACAGGATGCGGCTATTTGCTGAGCCTGCAGCGCTTGCAGGCCCTTGCAATTCACCACTGTGTAAAAGCAATCCTGGGCAAGACGACCTGCTTTTATGGCGGTGCTCAGCCTCCCCAAGTTGGCATGTCTTACTTGAATGGGCTCACGCGTGGGTACTAGGCCCCCTCTCACTCTAGCCGTGCAATTGCCCTGCTTCCTTCCTGCTCACCCTCTCCACTCGCATGGGCGGCCTTGGCTGCCGGTCGTTGGAGCAGACGGCGCAAGCAGCCTTCCTGGGCTGCTGGCACCACATCGCCTCTATGCTTCCCATGCGCTTCCCTTGCCTCCACGATCCCGTACGCACCGTGGAGGAAGGCTCCTTACCCTTCCAAGCGGATCTGAGGAGCATCCGTGACTCGGCAATCGGCTCTTTCCCCTCTATACAACCCCTACTCACGCCATTCTCCGCCCTCGCCCAAGCTTCGGATAGAGGGGCACAATCCAGACTGGTTACGGCAGTGGAAGATGAGCGCCGCAGAAGCTTGAGGAGGCTGCCAGAGATTCACAACAATCCAAGGAGCCTGGCAAGACTTACTTCCCTCGCCACACCTGGAGCCACAGACTGGATCACCTCACACGCCGTGGCCTGCGCCTTCAGCATCAGCTCCGAGGCCTTTCGGACGTTGCTGCAACTCTCCCTCGGCCTCCCACCTAACTGCCTGATTGGGGTGCGCCAGTGCGAGTGCGGCTTCCGTGCAGAGAGTGCTGAGCTCGCCACTCACATGCTGCGATGCCCCACTGGACCAGAAGTGGTGGGCATCCACAACCTTCTCCGTGATGCTCTGGCGGGTTTGATGCGCGACGCCGGGTACCGTGCGGTCGTGGAAGTGAACAACATCATGCCTGTCATCACGGATGCCAAGGGACGTCATCATCGCCGCACACTTGACATTGTGGGCGTGCAACCTGGTGGAGGACCAAGGGCTTTGGTCAATATTGTGGTTACGGAGGCCTATAAAGGTCCAGCATCGACACACGTCGCTGGCCACGCAGTGGGCAGTGCTGAACAAAGAAAGTTGCAGCACTACTCCGATTACCCCCGATGTGATCAGCTCTTGCCAGCGGCAATCGACATCTTTGGCTGCTTAGTTCCTCGTTTCCTTACTCTCCTTCAAAACATAGCCAATCTAGGCTACACACGACATGCAGATGTGTTCCCGGCTGAGATGGGCTTGCCAGCTGCTTATCTGTCGTTGTTGCGACGACGAGTTTCGGCCTGTTTGCAGCGTGCTCAGGCTAATGCTTTGCACCAGAAAGCTGGGCGAGCTCTAGTTGGTGTCAGAAGGGCTTCGTATCTGCCATCTAGTATCCAGGCATCGGTTAGCGACCTTTATGTTTTGACCCGTGGTTTCTGAGCGGGTCAATCTACTGTAGGTTATGTAGGTCTTAAGATGTGCTTGCCTTTGTACTTGGCCATTTGGCCTTCGTTTGTTTCAAATACACGAAATTCTTAGCCCGTACAGGACTGGAGCTTCACTTTCTTAAGCCCCAGTGTTGCACCCATGCCGTTTGCAGAAGTAGTGTACTGGTTTAGCTTGGCCTCCAGAACCATTCAAGCGCACTCGCACACCTTCTCTCTTGTCCCAATGAAGGCAAGCAGCATTGTCGTTTGTGGCTCGTAACATTTCGGTCACCAGAGTCGATAAGCCGGCGTAATACTGCAAGTGGGTAGTTGTGGCACGAACTTTCTAAAGTTCAATCTCTGAGTGGACTTTGACGGCGCTGGAAAGGTGCAATAATTGCATGTCTTTTTAATGAGGTTCACATTTTAGATCAATGTTACGAAGATTATATGACAATGTATATACATCACAATATACGTGACCCCTGCATGATGTTATTGAAGGTATGCTTCTACAGTTCGCCTCCTGGAGCCCAGAAGCACAGTAGCAAACAGTTCTTCCAACTAAGGCGATGGTAATCACTGAGCATCCTCTCTGCATCTGCCTCTCCTCTATTGTCAGGCGTGAGGACACAGAGCATCACACCACCCTTGTGATTGACAATTGAACACGACATGTTTGATTAACAAGCCTTTATGCAACAGGAGAGCAGGCACTCATATTCAAAACGCGGCTGTCACAGCAACCTGAGTGCATACAAGGGAAGCTCTGATTGCACCAATTATGTGTAGCTGCAGACTGGGCAGCTCAGAGCCTACTCACTACCCCTGTATCAGCTTCAGACCATCAGATGAGCTTAGGAGGAAAGCGCTGGTGCGCAGGCCAGGGAAGGCAGCACGAGCACTGTTGGTGGTGCAAGGCGAGGTATTGGGACCTTTGAAGCAACATTAAGGAACGCATGTCGGTGGCAAAAGACACCGGACCGCTACAGGAACTCCTGGATACTCCCTGCTCCAACCGCCGCTGGTTAGCTTGAGAGGCCAGCTGCGCGAGTAGCGAGGACCACCAACTCTGGAGCACCCGTGGTCGTCCATGGCCAGCATATAGAAACAGCTGTCTTAATGAAAGGCAATGGCTGTGAGAGTTCAGCCCAAAGGTACAGATGTATCGCCAATTGCCACCTCCAAAGGGGACGCCCATCAACTGAGACGGCTTGTTCGAAGAACGCCATTCCAGAGTTGCACAGGCATCACCTTGGTTCTAGTCAAGGCAATTTCACACCCCATGGGAAGACGTGCACGTGGGCGCGCCAAGCTGGACACCCGTCATCAAATGTAGTGGCATCTGTCGCCCTATGGACTGGCCTCTCAGAGCCTCTTGCTTTGGTGAAGCCACTGCTCTGCTGCCTGGCAAAATCTGGGCCCTTTTTGCACAATGAACTCTTTGATAGTATCTATCTGCTGGCACACGCCTTGTATCTTACTCCGACGTTCATTAGTCTCTGACTGTGCCGATAGATGAAACCCCCCGACAGCAAGTCTAGAGCACCAATGCAGTTATCGTCCTAGACTACCGGATGCGCCCAATTTACATTGGGCTCACATGACAAGGCAAGAATCAAGCAAACTCGACGAGGTGCACATTCACGGGCACATGAAGAGCATAGCACATTGCTCCAATGCTTGGTTAGTCTGCATAGCTTGCACAATTTACATGAACAGGTGGCCGAGCTCAAATTCATACTTGCCAGCTTTGCACATGAGAAGAAAGTCTCGCTAATGTGAGCTACTGCTACCAATGTACTGCAAAAACCCGAGTGCCTACGAGCAGAGCATAGAATGCTACAATGGCATCAGAATCAGGTCACATGACTGCTACTTGACCTAGGATTGGCCTTTCAAAGCCAAATCTCCAATAGACTACAAGTAAGCACGTTGCTGCAAGCACACCTTGGTGACACTAAGGACAGTCTTGGCAACTGTCTACTTCAAGAAGGTTGTGGCTAACCAGAGGAATACATAGGAGATGAGGGAAGTAATCAGCTCAAGAGACCAATATCGGGGGAGAATGAATGGCGGCACAAGAGGGACTATGATGGAGCCAAGCACCCACCCAACGAGAAGAGCACCCAGGCTGTTGGAGTAGAGGGGCATATTATGTCCAGATGCACAAGGAGACCCAGGTGTCAGACAAAGCCTTACCAGCTTCAGACAGCTTGCAGACAACTCGGGCCCATGCACAACGCACCTTATGCACACTGCCAACCATGTTGCTCCAATCTAGTCCATGCACAAAGGCTTTTTGTCTCGCCACCACTATGTGTAATCATTGTATGCAACAGATACTGAGTTCACTTGCTAATTTGTGAAGGAGCGCATATGCACTGAGAGCAAAGCTTCTTTGGCGAGCAACACTAGGTCAACATACCCAAGCAAGAAAGCACGCCCCAAGCTCTTTATTCGCTCATTCAAAAAGTAGATGCACAGTCCCAGAGCAACTGCAACCTGTCCAAAGTAGCACAAGCATATGAGACCTGTCAGCAAGGAAGTCGTAAGTCCGACACTTTTGAGCTTGATATGGCAGAGCAAAGCCACAGTGAGTATGCCATGAGCAACCCTTACATTTACGCAAGCTTGAAACAACTACAGAAGACTGATGTAGCCAAAAAGAAGATGCCTAAAACTAGAGTTCTTGAGGATAAGAATTTCATGAAGCTCATGACAAGCCCTCACCTGGAATGCGGGGCCTCCCTCAGCGGAGTTGATAACGCTCCACGCTCCAATTGCAAGGAAGAGAGCTCCCCGCTGCGCAATGACAGCCGGCTTGGGGGACTCTATCCGGTTGGCCAGAGCCTGCACCCAAGCTGGCGACTCTCCCACCTTCTTCTTGAGGTTGGCCTGTCAGATCAAGACATGCTCAATCAAGTCACATAAGAGGATGGACGTCAAAGTATGCAGTTAGCTGCCCGCCCAGTCAATGATGCTCTCAGTGAAGATACAAACACACCGCCAGGTCTGGCGACGGAGTCCTTCCTATTCAAGAGCAGTGCAAGCCCAATGAAGCAAGGGACAACACAACACTCTGCAGATAAGAGCAGCAGGTGACACACCTTCAGGTTGATCTTGGAGCCCTTGCGGAGCCGGAGCTTCTCCATGATGATGCGGTCGTGCGCACTTTCAATTGCCTCCTTGCTCTTCTCATGGCCTTTGTACTGCTCCACCAGATAATTTCTTGCATCCTGAATTTCCTCATTTGATGCATCACGGGACACGCCCAACCGCTTGTATGGGTCCCGGACACCCAACCTGGGGAAGACGGGAGCCGGGCCTGGCCACAGGCTCAGCGGACTGTCAGCTGAATATAAATGGCAGTGTGCAGGACACCCTACCCAATTAATCAGTTCATGATTTTACCACGTACTCTTGGTGCGAAGGGGGGCTGGCTATGGTGGCGACTTGATGCCTAAGGAAGACTTATTTGGCAGCAATTTTGCAGAGATTGTCGTGTGGATGAGGCTCATGCCAGGCAACGGCAATCAGCCAAGAAAAACGTTCGAGGACAATGGAGGGTTCTACATAACTTGGTTGCTTACACCACAACAAGCTTGGCAAGACGAGACAGACAGGGACAAAACGCTCATCCTTGAAGGTGGGGCTTGCAAATAGCTACGCTGGTCTCCGTTGATTCAGTGTCTTGGATTGTTAATGGTATCTTGGACTGTGGACAAAAACATACATTGAACATTTGCAAGTGGTGATAGATACCAGTGGGAAAGTCGGGCTCGTCCGCAGCTGTGCCCTCTCCTCCAAGGGATGCGTCCATGGCTTGAAGCGGCTGCATTGCCGCTGAGCGCCCATCTGACCACAGCTGCCGCCGGCGGCCCCTGCTGCACTTGAGCGGCGGCGCCCAGCTGCAGCACAAGCACAGTCCCTCAGGCAACAACAGCGAGATAGTAGCAAAATGGGCAAAGAAAGCACAAGGGTTTCTCTAGGGGTTTTCAAAAAGCATCCAATTCCTGTACGATTAAATACTTCATGCCCAATGAGCGGTAGCAGCAAGAGCTCGCGCGGGCGAGTAAACGCCAAAGGGTTTAGCCAAGCTCTTGACTCGATCATAAGTATCATAAACCTCGGCTCGATGAGCCTAAGCTGACCACTAGACTTGAGCCCCTGTCTCAAGCCAGCCTGCAGTCACACTGTTACCTCAGCCCCCTTAGCTTTATGCAGCCCCAATGGCCCCTGAAGCTTCATGTAATCCCAATGTTTGGACTAGCTATTTCCTGATCAGTGTATCGGCTTGACTTGGCCTCCCTTTCAGTTCATAAGCACCGCACGCCACCTCTCAAGGGGCCTCCAACACCGAATTCGATCGACAGAGTCAAAACTGACGGCGACGCACCCATGCTCGGCGCACGGCGATGACCGCGAGCGTGCCGCAGCGGTGGTGGCGCCGGCGCTCACCGTGGAGGGCGTCGCTGCGGCGCCGGCGCGGCCCTCGACAGAGCTCCGCGCGGAGTCGTCTCCGCCGCCGCCGTCGCCGCCGCGGCCGCCGCCGCCGCCGCTGCCGCCGCCGCGACATGCGACGTGAGAACTGACTCCAAGGAGCGCGGCCAACGCCACGGCGCTGCGTCAGCAGGGGCGCTGCAGCTCGCGGCAGGCGGGCTGCTGCTCGCCCGCATCGCGAGCCCGGTATCGGCGCCTGCGGCTGCTGGCTGCCAAGCCGTGGATCTCTGCCAGCTCTCGCTCGTCCATGACCGATGAGTCAGAGGGGCTGGTCATGACAGCTCCGCAGCGATCACGTCGATCAGACTCGGCAGAATCTTCAGCACGGACAATTGGATCAACGTCGTCATCCTTGTTGCTAGCCTCCCGAGCCCTGCCACACCCATTCATACAGCTTGAAGCCGGGATATGGCGGCCACAGGTTTCCTTCGGTGAGTCAAGCCTTCTGTTGCGCAAACGTGGCAGATAGCTGATAGTATCTTATCAAAACCAGGATATCTCTAGCTCCAGGGTGCAAGTACTGCAAGATCCTATGCCTTCATCTTTGTCGCTCAACATGGCCATAACTGGCCATGAATGAAGCTCATCCGGACAAAGTTCTCGACTAATGCGGCCTCAGTCATTGCAGAATTTTGACACGCGTCTACTCAGCTCAAGTGGCGGTGAAAAGGATGGCAGTACCTTACTCTGCCTGCGTTAAGCAGCCTCATTGTCAGGTTGCACAAGAACAAGCTGTCTGCAGCTTGAGTACGATAAGTCCGCTGATGTGCACTGTCGAAGCTTCTAAGTCCATGCACAGGCTTCTATTTCTCAAGTCACTAAATTGCAGTGTGTGCTGCCAGCATGGCATGCTGCAAGTGGCGTGCTCTGGCAAGTCATACTCTGGAGACTTTTCCAACTGTGTAGCAGCCTGACCTGCAACGAGCGGGGAGGGATTGTATAAGGTGTTCATTTCACATCCTTCTGGCCAGCTGCATTGATGACATCCTAATGCTTTGCAGGCCACCTTCACGCGGTCCTTATGTCAAGCAGCCAGTGCAGACAGAGACCAGTATGATGTAGTGGTTGTAGGAGGTGGCATGGTCGGCGCTGCATTTGCTTGTGGCTTAGGTAAAGTACAGAATGCTGCTCGCTTTAGTATATGCCTTGATGCCTGCAACAAGGTAGATAAGAATGCTGGGTACTCAGGTCCAAAGGAACAATGGCATATACGTAGTTGGTGGCTCACCTATTATAGCATAGTTTTGGCCCCCTGTCTCTCATTCCTCTTACAGTCGATGCCTCCTGCCATTGCTGTCAAGCAAGGACAATATACTCTTTCCAAGCGATACTTGAACATCACTTCCTGCTTACTTACAAGACTGCTCTGCAGCAGGGGTTTACCATCCACCGTCAAGTATGAGCTGAGTTGCGACACTTCTGTTGAATATATTTGTTTGCAGCCACATCATCTATGACCAAGGAGCTGCGGACCACAATAGTGGACACACAAGAGCTCAGCAAGATAAAACTCACTGATCCAGAGCTGAACTCCATTCCTGATCCAAGGACTGTTGCAATCAGTCCATCAACCATAAATTTCCTAAAAGGCAGGACAAGCTTGTCCCAGTGTTGCACATGATCTAGTATACTGGGTTCAAGTGCCACAGGATGAGCAGCTCGCAATCTGGCGCTGCCAATACTTCTCGAATACTCATCATTCCCTCCTGCAATGACTGTGCCTATAGCATGCGGTTCATGGAAAGCTATCACAGAACGTCGTCATGCTTCATTCGACACCATGCAGGTAGGCAGCTCAAGCATTAATTCTATCTTGGCGTTTCTGTTGCCAGTAGGATCAGACAGATATTCTGGAACTCACTTGACCTGATCAAGAACCCGGGCCTCCACGAATCCTCACTCTGCTTGGTTCACAGAAACTGACTGATCATCTACATGGGAGCTCAGCTTATACGTAGGCTTGTCCCAGTAATTTCTTGAAGCATCACGTCCAGGTCAACCTTATAGTGGTAATTGATATCTCATGTCAGTATGACAAGTTTCTACAGGTGTGGGATTATGCTGGTCAGGGATATGTGCGATATCACGCATCAGATGTGGGCCAACCTCGGCTCGGGTATGCGCTTCATTCAATATAGCAAAAGCCAGGGGTTGAAGTCAGCATCAATTGCAACAAATGACTCTGCTCAAATTCTGCTTGTGCTTCCGTTCTCATATTTCTTCCTTCGTGACTCGCGCAGGCTGATCACACATTCATCATTCATACTCAAAACCTGTCCTTCACAGGTGAAGCAAGTCACATAGTACCTGTGTGGCTTAATGTGCAGGTATTTGGTGGAGAATAGGGTGCTCCTTTCAGCTCTTCATGACAGACTGCAGGTCCGATTTACTTTGCCACCGAGGCTTTCACATGCTGTCTGCTGTTGTCCATTGCAGGCAATCATCTGTTCCAAGCCTCCTAGTTCTTTTGACTGCATCTCACAAGCAGCCCACACAAGCGCGCATGCAAATGTTTCCTAATACAAGTCTGTGACATGTTCTGATCTTGCTCACAGAATGTGGCTTCAATTGATCTGATCTGCCCTGATAGTGTCGAGAATATTGAGTGGCCTGCTACAAGCTCCACCAGCCAATACAGGCCAACTCATGTTCCACCTCCAAGCAGCAGTGTGGGATTCACTGTGGACTCTGAAGATTGGGCTCTCTTGAGGCTTGGCAGTGGTAGACAGCTTCGAGCAAGGCTAGTGGTAAGCCTGGCCACTTGAGTAACTGCAGGGGCTGGTTACTAGTGCCGCACATCTGTCCGTTTCTGAAAAGCATTCCTACTTGTGCACTCAAGTTTGTGGTGCTAGTGACGATCCTTGGAAAATGCACTGGCTTGAATGCTGCTTTGCTAGACGTTCCTGTCATGAGCAGGTCGGGGCCGACGGTGGGAGATCAAAGGTTCGTCAACTGGCAAACTTGAAGACCACTGGTTGGGAGTATGACCAGCGAGCAGTTATCTCCACTGTTGAGGTTGACAGACCACATGCCACTGCATGGCAAAGGTTCCTCCCTACAGGGCCAATTGCACTCCTGCCACTAGGCAACAACTTTTCCAATATCGTTTGGTCTACAACTGCAGAGATGGCCAAGCAACTGCAAGAGGCAAATGAAACCCAATTTGCAGAAGCCGTCAACAATGCTTTAGTTCATGATCACGCTCCACTCCCCTCAACTAGTACAGATGACCCGATTCAAAGGTTGCTGCGCGCAGCCTCCTTCTCGGCTAGCGGTGATGAGTTTCAAGTACCTCCTAGGGTGACAGGAAGCTTCAGCCCGAGGATGTCTTTCCCGCTCATTCTCAACCATGCAGCAACATATGTCCAGCCAAGATTAGCCCTCATAGGGGATGCCGCCCACACAGTACATCCTTTAGCTGGGCAAGGTGTAAATCTAGGATTTGGAGATGCATCTCAGTTGGTCAAGAGTCTGTGCAAGGCGTGTGAGAATGGTGGTGATATTGGAGAGGTATGTCAATTTGTTCCTCACTATCTTCCATAGCCTATTCTAGTCTATTGTGCCATTCTCCTTCAAGTTCATGCCTCGAAAACAAGATGAAACTGTCTAGTTCAGCAGTTTTCTGGCAAATAAGACCGATGCAGCAGATCAAGGTCAACAAGTGCTTGATTGCAGGACACACGCTTAAATTACTGATTCTATTGTGACTCGTGGCCTGCTGTTTTCCAGCCAAGTGTTCTGGCACAGTACGACTTTGAGAGAAGGAGGGCCAATGTTGCAATGATGGCTGCTCTTGATGGTCTCCACCGAGTGTTTAAGGTGCAGTGGGGCCCCTTCAGTGTAGCTCGAAATCTGGGTTTGGCAGCGGTTCAATTCAGTGGACCTCTGAAAAGGCAATTCATGAGAGTCGCGATGGGGATGTAACAGTTGGTGTACTTCACCTCCGCCTTTGCAGCAGCTGAATAGGAAAAGCGATTGCTAATAGCTTGCTAGGTCGTACGTAGATTTGCTCCTTGATCTAGGAGGCAGTCTGACATGATTTTGTCAATGCTTCCCCTTAGCCAAGGCTGCAGCTTATCTTGAATTGCAAAACAAGTCATACCTCTTACTTACCTACTCCTTACCTCTTCTATTGAGGCCTTTGTGCTGAAAGGAGCACTCATCGTTGCTAACTTGCACTCTTTGCAAAGAGTCCTCCTCGTTGAAGAAGGTCGGGTTCACTTTGCAAAGACTTCATTGGTTCATTGCTGTAGAGCCTCATGGTTGCAACATGTTTACCCACTCGTTTGACCACAGCTTCGTGCCCACGAATCAGCTCAGGCAGATATGTATAGGAGGAGCAACAATCTTGCTGCATCAGTGAAGAGGAGACAGCTTGATGACAGGATGGAGGCAATTGATTGCCTCCATTTCGTATAGCAGGCAACAGGTCAGTTTTTGCAGATTGCGAAGACAAACACCACTGATCACAAATTCATCATTGAAAATACTCCTGACGATCTTGCAAAGCTGTTGCTATGGCCCACCCTGCACGATGGCCGAGTTCATTCACGATGGTCAGTGGCTGGTGCAGAGTGCAGCCTGTATCAGGCAATAGCATGACCAGTCAGCCCCGCTGGTATCCGAGTTGTAGCAATTACGTGTCAGAAGTCAACCTTGACCAGAGACCTCGCGGGCAGCACAATTGGATTGTCACTATAGCCAGCTTCACGGCCTACGACAAGTCTGCGTCATTTGCAAGCAGTGCTGAATCAAGGCCTACGAGCAGGCCCGATTTGAGTGGGCCACCAGGGCCACCAGTGACTTCGATAAGGCCGTTGCCAGCACTGAGCCTGGATGGCCGGCAGCTAAGGCGGCCAAGCACTGCCCAGAGAAGTGACGAAGACCCAGCCAATCTATATACCTTGCACATTCCTTTTTGACTAACTTCCCACAGCAATTGCCTTACATTCTTTGGCCAGTGGTCACTGTGCTAACATGGTAAGGATTACAAATGATGTACAAGAACAATGACATGCTGCTATTGTAACAAGATGCTCTTATTTTGCTTGGTCCGTCAACTTGTTGGACCCAGAAGCTTGTTAATGAGAAATATATCGATAGAATTGAACACCAAGTAAATTTGGCAAGAGATGCTTCCGAACATGTAATAAAGAAGTGCTGCCCTTCAAGAATTATATCTAAGAAAGTTGTCGACAGAATCGAACACCTTAGCAAAAGATGCTTCGGAATATGTAATAAAGAAGTACTGCAAAAGCCCGGTATTTTCAAGTACTATCCACATAAACTCTTCCTAATACTACTTACCGGTCCGATTGTTTGAACACCTATATAGACACAACAGTGTGGAATCAGAATCATCCTATACAGTAATATAGATACACCTGGTGCAATTTACCACCGACGTGGCATATATTTATTAATGTGAAGAACACCGTCAACTTGTACCTTGTATTGTGCAAAGATGGCCTCTCTGGATAGCATTGTTGTGTCTTACATCACAAGGAGCACTCTGTACTGCATTTGTAAGAATACCAGCGTGTTGTCTAATAACTGAGGGCGATGGCTGTGGTTGACCAGCCCAGAAAAAGATCGAGGAAAGTTTGAAGGGGCCAGAAAAGCGCTGAAGCGCACAGCGACCATGCTTACAGGTCTACAGGACATGACCGATTATTCTTTAGAATATCCGTTTCTCTGTGAACCACGCAAAATTTACGGCACGATACTCACAAAACAATGATCTCAGCACAAGTCTCAGTGTGTTATTCTTGTTAACAACTAATATCTTGTCCCTGATATAGGTATAACACTCTTGCATAATCTGCTCATCAAGCATTATCAAGCATTATATCAGAGAAACTTGTGCCTAAAAAGTCCTCTAGTTCTGCGTATGTCTCCTTGTAAAACAAGTCGACATCGAGTGTCCATAGTGCTCTATTGGACGGCATAGCCTTTTGCTCTTGGCTCTGATAACTAATGCACTGCAAATTGAGGGATTACAGCACTCTTACGCACACTTATGGGCCGAAAACAATATGGGCTTCGTTCTGGCCACTCTTCTATGCAGTTTTGTCGCACCCTCTCTAGCTGATTATGAATGGACAGGAGACTTGGTACCGTATTCTAACACTCAATACACAGGCAACTCTGATGTAACATTTGGATGTGAGCTTTTCAGAAGAAACAACACTTTTACCGAGACACTGGTCTTTGCTCTTGGCAATCCGACAACTACAGCAGCAACATGCTTTAAAGGGATCAGATAACAGATTTTAAGTGTGTGACATAATATGATATCTCAAATAGCAACACCCTGTTGGTACGGAGTTCAACTCTATGCAGTTGACTCCCAGTGGAGCACGGGTTGTGGGTACATCGGTCTGACGAGTATCGCAACATCGAGTGGCTTTGGCATGGTTGCTACGTGTTGTAACATGGCAGTGACTGGAGCAGTCGGCCCACCAGGGCCACCGGGATCACGAGGGCCATCTGGTATAAGTGGTACGATTGGGCCACCAGGGCCACCGGGATCACGAGGGCCATCTGGTATGGATGGTACGATTGGGCCACCTGAACGTGCACCTCAAGGACCTAATCAAGTACCTTGCCACAAATGGATTGTACACTCATTTTGTACAAATTCAGAGTAACGGGAACCAGAATGGGGCTGTCGCTGTTTTCTGTATGAATAACAATGCGTATGCTATTGGAGGTGGTTGCAATGTAGACGGTGACGGGTCATTATATTATAATCAGCTGAACTATGACGAGGTCAGATCTGGTTGGTCATGTTGAATATCTAATTCAATACCCAACACAGGACAGAACTTGGTCATAACAATTATATGTTGCAATGCATTTTGAGCATATTATTAACATGGCCTCCTTGCTATACTTAGCGCTCGTACTTGCAGCCTTCTTTGACCAGTATCCCATCGTGGTAATGCTTACCATTATGTGTGTGCTTTGAGCCAATTAATTTCTTAAAAATAGCACTTAGGATATTGTGGCATCATATTGTGGCCTCAATCCTTAGACCATAAAGAGTCTGCATTGACAGGAACATTTATACCTAAGTCAGCCTGGATCATCTTTTAAATCTCTACCAATACCGTTCAGGCTCGTAAATGATGAAGTCATGGTCTTGCAACTGGAAGCACATGAGACTTAACACTATACGGATGACAAAGCTTACAAGAGCTTAAGATCCAATCTTGTAGTGCTCTACAAAAATATTAAATAAGAGTTCACAGAAGGAGCTTATCGGTAAAAGGATACATAAAAACAACAAAAGACATAATCTTAGATTCAATGAATTGAAGATAAGTATCAATGCAAGAAAATATCTATTCAATTTATTGAAAAACATACTAATATAAGTCTTCTTCAGGAAGGATAACATCAGGTGTCAGTTTTACAAATTGATTGGCTGCCAGAGACGTTAGGCCGTAAATGTACGGCGTGCTCCAGTAGATAGCACTGCCCAACGTGCAATCTTGGTGAGATCCTGCACGGGAGTGGTCCACGGTAGGCTGCTCGTAGACCCTTAGGGCAAGGAGCTGAACATTGTCGGGATCAGCCGTCATGATGTGCTCATCGTAGCACCAACGTGATGAGCTTGCAGTCGGTCCTCAGCCCTTCTGGGAATGGTCTACGGTAGGATGCTCGCAGACCCTTAGAGGCTAGATATTCTGCTGCAAAAGTGACGCCGTCATGAAACAGGAGCTCGGCAGAGGCGTGCTCATTATAGTATCCTTCTGGAAGGAGGCACGCAACAACCTGCTCCCAAGTTGCAGCTTTCCTTGCTGCATGTACCTGATTGGATTTGTGATGATTGTCGTACCAACGACGATGCAAGTTCAATCAAGGCTGGTGGATTGTGTCCTTGTTGTTACTTTATAAGGTCCGACATAATCCACCAGCCTTGATTGAACATGCATCGTCGTTGGTAATACAATAATCACAAATCCAATCAGGTACATGCAGCAAGGAAGGCTGCAACTTGGGAGCAGGCTCTTCCGTGTCTCCTTCCAGAAGGGTACTACAATGAGCACGCCTCTGCCGAGCTCCTGTTTAGGACGTCAGTTTTGCTGCAGAGCATCTAGCCTCTAACGGTCTGCGAGCATCCTACCTTGGACCATTCCCAGAAGGGCTGAGGACCGACTGCAAGTTCACCTCTATGGAAAAGTCTTTCTTTCTGGCCCCGCTGAATTTTGTTCATTCTTTTCTGGGCTGGCCAACCACAGCCATCGCCCTCGACTAGAATAGTCTTTCATTCTCACGTTGAAAGTGCTCTTTCTATGTACAGAGAGCAATACCGACACAATTCAGAAGCTCCGAAGTTTGCCATAGCAGCTGCGGCGTCGTGCATTGACTACAGCGACCTCGTTGCGGGAGCTGCGGAGCGGATCTCACAGCATGAACTTGGCCATTTGGCCTTCGTTTGTTTCAAATACACTAAATACTTTACTGCAGGCCTAAACCCTAAAGCACTTGAACCCACCCCAAAGCCTAGAGCCGTTCAAACCCTGATCCTGAACCCTAAGCCTGCGGTGAGATCCGCTCTAAACCCCTTAACCTCAAGCCCTAGGCCTGGCGCCTGCCATGGCCGCCGCGGGGGCGCCGGCGGGGCTGCTCGCGCGGCCGCGGCACTGGCTCGGCGCCGNGCCGGCGCCGCCGCCGGCGGCGGCGCTGGCGCGGAGGACGACGACCGGCGCCGCCACAACCGGGCGCAGGCGGCCTACTTCGACCGCACCTCGGCGTACTTCACGGGGCCGCCGCCGGACGAGATCCAGGCGCGGCTGCACGACATCGTCGCCGCCGCGGGTGAGAGGGCCGAGCCGAGCTGCTGGGCCCCGTCGCTGCGCTCACGACCAGAACCCTGAACCCCAAAATCAGAAACCCTAACCCTAACCCCCAAAGCCTGAATTCCACGAGCTGCGCAGCGGCCCATACTTAGAGCTGCGACGCTGGACGGGACTCTCATGAAAGCTGAACCGTAACTTGTAGTCCACTTTGTGCTGCATGGAAGTCGAATTACTGAGCGGCGCATCGTGGAGTGGACACGACAGCGATGATGAAACCTAGCCCTTAAATCCCTAAACACTACATTCTAAGCCCTAACCCACAATAGTGACTTCAAATCCTAACCTTGAGCCCTATGCTTTGAATCCTAAACCCTAATACAAGCCCTAACCCAATCGTGGGCGCAGAGCTCGGGCCTGGGTCTCGCGTACTGGACTGCGGAGCGGGCGCCGGCATGCTGGCCCCCATGATTCTCCGGGCCGGCCCCGAGGAGGTCCTGGCCGTCGACCTCTCAGAGGCGATGCTGGCGGCCCTCAAGGAGCGGCACGACGCCGTCCGCTGCTGGCACGGCGACATCGTCGACCTGCCGGCCACCGGCGCTTACGGCCCCTTCGACGCCGTCTTCTTCAACGGCGTCTTCGGCAACATGCACTCCCAGCGCAGTGCGCTGTCCGCAGCCGCGGCTCTAACCAAGCCAGGTGAGCGAGCACTGCAGCGCTGGCGGGGTGCTCCACGGCTCAGGGCGTGAGGCAAAGGGGTTAGTGTCAAAGTCTTCGTGCAGTATCCGGAGCAGAACTGCAGATGCCTAGGCAGACGTTTGGCCGGTCGATACGAAGTATAAGCAGGCGCTCGCTGGCGCATGCAAAACTTGCCTGGACGATGTGCCGCTGGTTGTGGCTTTCTCTTATAGACCAAGCAGCAATAGACGTGTGTACGTGTGTACAGCAAGTCGAGTGGACCAGCTCTTGAGATGCCGCTGCTCGGCCACCGCAGGTGGGAGGATTGTGATCAGCGACCCGCTGGGTAAGGAGTACGTAGAGCACCTCCAGCGCGATGGCCCCGACATAGTTCCCCACCGCCTACCCAATGCTGAAGAGCTGACAGCGCTCGCTGAAGGGCCGTCGCTGAGCGTCACCAGCCTTCTGGACAAGCCCGACCTGTACCTTGCCGTGCTCACAGTCAGTGTACTGGTCACTCTTGCTTCGGACCTAGATAATCTGGATCTATTAAGCTCACCTCACATGTTGGCAAGCACTCTGGTATGTTGCTTGAGTATGACATGTCAGCTGAGCTTAGTCAGTGCATGACCTGTTGACTCTAGCAGTTTGCTTCGTGTTGTGAAGGACAGAAGCCTGAAGTTAGCGTGCAGTCTGAGGACGACAGACTAAGTGAGGGCCCCTTTGTGTATTCATCAAGCATCGCAAATGAAGTGACTTACAATACAGGCCTATATTACTTCGAGGAACTGGTAATGCTTGCGCATGGTGTTGCAGAACGGTGACTCTGAAACTGTCGTCTGGCGGCACAGTACGGTCGTTCTCGTTCCAAGGGGCACCACTGCGCATGCGTGGCAAAGTTGTGAGCGGCTTTGGCAGGGGCAGCAAGCAGATGGGAATCCCCACCGGTCAGCGCCGCTTGCTATGGCTTTGGACTAATACCGAAAACATCATGCATTGACCTGTTCATCATTGGAGTGGTTGAGTCGTTGGTATCCATGTATTTAAATAGCTTTGGACTCATCTCCTTTCTCCCAGCAAGCAGTCTGGATGATGGCCAAGGCCATCGTCAATGCTAGAGTACCTCTGTAGTATTTTTGAATAATGCTACTTACTGTCGGCCTATTGCATTGGCAGCTGAGCATACCAGTCTGAGGTCTCTGATAAAAAGGATACCATTATTTTCCCTGCAATCGAACAGCGAACCTCCCGCCAGAGGAGCTCGAGGAGGAGTTGAAGGGCCTTTCAAAGGGCGTGTACTTTGGCTTTGCCCAGCTTCTCGCTGACGGCCTTGATAGGGGGGTGCACCAGATTGTGATGAATGTCGGCGAGCGGCCAACATTTGTGGACAGCAAGGGCACCACAGTGGTGCACCTCTTTGGCCTTGGCCTTCACTGTAATTTTTAAGAATGTTGACTGAAATAGTATTCAGCAATGGAGCAAGGGTTTAATCAATCTCAGTGTATGCATGCATTATGAGGGCCAACATCTGCACCTCAAAATGAATTATCTAGATTGCCAATGTGCATCCCTGCATGCATGCATCATTCTGTATCGGCTGTATCGGCTGCTTCTCTAGTCAACTGATCCATCTGGCCCTGCTGCTATTGCAGGAGGTCCACATCCTACACGACTACAGCCGGGACTTCTACGGCGAGGAGCTCCGGGTGGTTGTCCTGGGTTTCATTCGCCAGGAGATGCGGTTCAGCTCTCTAGGTCGGGCGCTTTAGTATGACTGCGTGGATGACACTTGGCCACTCTCTTAAGAGCCTCAGCTTTAGATTGTCTACGGATTTGGGCTTAAAGCCCAGCCTTGATTTAGCGGGCTTTGCTGCTAGGCTGGAGCATACAATCAAGCAGCTTCTACACGGCCTGTGCAGCAGTTTATTATGGTCACGGGTGAATGAATGTCCACTAGAAGCCAGCGACCAGGATTGGTTGGTAACTGCAAAGTTTCCCTTGTCTGTTCCAGCTGCAGAAGGTGTGTTATATGTTGCACTCAAAACTGATGCCGGACGTGGGCTTTGTTGTACAGATGACCTTGTCGCAAGGATCAGGAAGGACATCACCATCGCCAAGGACGCACTGGCCAGCCAGTTGTGTGTGAGCTTCTTGAAGGACTCAAGTTTTGAGCTATAGCAGGCCCTCTGCTGCGTTATCCGTACCCCTCCCTTTGTCGAGCTCGCCTCCATGTAAGCCTGCCATTGACAGTCCGAAAGTGATGTTGGCCCAACGCTTGCGAAGATGTCCAGCGGCCTACTTAGCCTGATCAAAGTCTCCATCACCGCGGCAAGGTCACAATGACTAAATAAGGGAGGTACGCCTCCTTCTGAGCTTTATGCACTGGCCAGTGTTGACACGAGCAGTGTGTGTATGTGCAAGTCACAACCGTCTCCACTTTGACTGAGCAACTCATGATTTCTGCCCTCCGGTTTCAATGTCAAGAGAAGACCGGATAGTCAGCCCTGTATGGGGAGCTTGTTAGTCCTTTCTGTTAGCTAGCAGTGATGCATCTAATCATACCATCATGGACCTCTTTCTATGCGGGTGGGCCTAGACTCTGGACCATGTGCGCCCCAACCAAGCACTACTGCTCAGCAAGCCGGCCAAAGCCAGGCTCATTAGAGGCAAAGACACATAAATGAGTGTTGGCTGGGGTGCGAGTCAGCTTCGCATTGCTCCCAGCTCATTGCAGACTTATTTGAAGTACTTGAGGTTGCGCATGGAGTTGGTGACCGGAAGGAGACCCAGCCGACAATGCAGAAGGACAGTGATGGCTGGCTCTGAGTGCTGTGAATGACGGCCCAAAGCGTTTGACAAGAGTGGGCGAAGGCGACCAGCAGAGGCTCCACATGTATGGTGTTTGGACAGCGGATAGACATGGTCACTGGGAAGAGAGATCAGGAAGGGGAGGAAGGAAGGGGGGGGGGGGAGGACTAAATAAGTATGAGCATTCTGCCGAGGAGTTTCGTCAACATGGCGATGGGACCAACAGAGTCGGTGTCCTCGTATGCCCTAGGAATGCGCAGGAAGGTGCGGGAGCTGGATGCAGCAGGGCAGGTCATCTTTCCGGACATGCTGGTGGCACACCTGTTTCAGAGTCTTACGGCAAGATTCCTTCACACAGTGGAGACGCTGCAGACGTACAAACCTCCACTATCTTTTGACCACTGCGTAGAGCGCCTTCAGGGTGCTGAGGACCTTCAAAGACAACGGGATCGTAAGAGTCTATGACAGATAGAGAGCACTACCTTCTATCATGACCTCTTTACGATCCCGTTGTCTTTGAAGGTCCTCAGCACCCTGAAGGCGCTCCCTCGAGCAGACGGGCTAAGGCGAGGCCACTGCATGCCCACAGTGCGGCAGTCGCTTGTGCTTGACCCAGTGTGACAGCTCTGGCTTGGGCCTTTCACTTCCGAGTTGCATTTGGCATTCCTCACAAGCAATACCCTCATGCGGATGAGAGTGCCAACATTTAACATTGAACACGCAACCACGTGCCTATTACACCTCTCTCAGTTACCACAATATGCCCCCACACCCTTAGCATCAGCAATTCGCAGCACCCTTGATCGCTCTTGGGCTCGTCCTGCCGCTACCTTGTCCTGCATTCGTGCTTGACGGCATGCTTGCCGCATCAAGGAAATGCAGCACCACCAAGCCACAAGCCACGCTGGACAACAGCATGCTGCAACTATCCCACGTCTGATAAGCAGAAAGTTGATGCAGCCCCATGGAGCACACTCACTGATGCCCATCAGACGCTTTGCCAGAAATGCAGGCGACAATGTCAGCAACACGTCGCCTGTGCCAGTGAACCATTTTTCACCAATTAAAGGACAGAGGAACAGTACACACTCAGCAAGCAAGGAGTGCCGCCGACACTATTAGTGGCGAAGCTGGAAGAGGGAGGGAGGCACGAGTCGAGAGGGGGAGGAGAAGGGGGAGGGCAGGGACTCGGCGCTAGAGCGTCTCGAGGTGGGGGCTCGTGCGCGTGGCAAACGCGGCGGGCGCCCGCGCGCCGCCGACCAGAGCCGTGCGCAGTGTCTCGCCCTGAGCGGAGGCGCGCTCCATGCGGGCGATCTTGCGGGCGTGCCCGCGGCGCGCCAGCAAAAAAAAAAAAAAAAAAAAAAAAAAAAAAAAAAAAAAAAAAAAAAAAAAAAAAAAAAAAAAAAAAAAAAAAAAAAAAAAAAAAAAAAAAAAAAAAAAAAAAAAAAAAAAAAAAAAAAAAAA
>WELB01000099.1:195511-206212 GCA_009602725.1 Spirogloea muscicola
AAAAAAAAAAAAAAAAAAAAAAAAAAAAAAAAAAAAAAAAAAAAAAAAAAAAAAAAAAAAAAAAAAAAAAAAAAAAAAAAAAAAAAAAAAAAAAAAAAAAAAAAAAAAAAAAAAAAAAAAACGGCGGCCGCCCCGGGCGCTGCTTCGAGCTCGCGCCGTCCAAGCACACGACGTGGGTGCTCCTCCTACGCCGCCGCCGCCGCCGCCGCCGCCGCCGCCGCCGCCGCCGCAGCTAGCGGAGCCCTTCTTCGTCATTGCCGGCCCCAACGTCGTGGAGACGGCGGAGCACGCGGTGCGCCTCGCGGGCCTCGCCAAGGCCGTCGCCGACCAGTTACGCCCTCGCCGCCTGCTCCGCCGCCGCCGCCGCAATCGCAGCCGTCGTCGCCGCCGTCGCTTAGCGCGCTCCAGGGATTGCGGTGGCAGACGCCGCATGCCCGGCTACACGGCTGCCGAGCCCACGCGCCGCGCTCGAGAGAAAGCCGGCCGCAGTGGACTCAAACCCCAGGCTCTGTGGCGTCCGCTTGAGCGACGCGAGGCACGGCCGTGCGGGAGGCTGTCACCGCCGTCGTCGCCGGCGGGCCTGCCTCTGCTGCCTGACGTCTGGCGCTTGACGCCTGATGGCTTCCGCGCCTGCAGGCTCGGCCTCCTGCTCGTCTTCAAGAGCAGCTTCGACAAGGCCAACCGCACGTCCGGCGGCTCCTTCCGCGGGCCCGGCCTCGAGCGCGGCCTCGAGGTAGCCTCAACGCCGGGGCCGCTCTGCTCTAAGCGATAGGGTTTTGGGGTTAGGGTTTGCGGGTTTAGGCAGAGCTGCAGGCCTGGTTTGCCGCTTTGCGCCTCAGGCCTCAAGTCAGCGCCAGGCGGCGGCCATCGGCGCTCTAGGCAGGTGCTGGCGGAGGTCAAAGCGGCGCACCGGCTGCCGGTGGTCACAGACGTCCATGAGGCCCACCAGGTGGGTCCTCGTCCACCAGATTTCTCACTCGGGTTCACTCGCTGGAACGGCTCTGACGGCGTGGCCCCACGGCATCGACGCCTTGGCCCCGCCTCTGCGGCAGTGCGAGGCTGTGGCGCGCGTGGCGGACATCCTGCAGATCCCTGCCTTCCTGTGCCGCCAGGTGCTCCCCATGCTCTGAGCCCTGCCGGCAGCTGTTAGCCGTAGACCAGGGCTGGCCCTAGTGTCTGAAAGAGCTCCAGCTGAAGCGGGTCGGCCACCGGTATGGCGGTTACCTAGACACTGAGCGGCCGCCCGTCTCCTCCAGACAGACCTCCTGGTTGCCGCCGCCAAGACCGGCCGCGTGGTCCTCATCAAAAAGGGCCAATTCTGCGCCGCGGAGGTCCTCATCAGCCTGAACACTTAATCTTACTGCTACTTTGTTTTGGCACCCCTCATTGTTGATGCTAAACCCTGACCCTTGAGACCCACACCCTTGAGATTGACCAAGACTCGCATTCCAAGCCTGCACCTTGCATGAAAGCTGAGTCAGATCTCAAACTCTTGAATTGATTAGTCCCTGGCAGTCTTCTCCCATGTCTCCTTGACTCCGTCAGATGCAGTCTTCCACAGCAGGCAACTAGAATCGTGTAAGCGACAATTTTGACATCTTGTCAAGAGCCGTTCTCGGACAGGTGATGGCAAGTGCGGCTGAGAAAGTCCGCGGGGCTGGCAACCCCCATGTCATGGTCTGCGAGCGCGGCACCATGTTTGGCTATCGTGAGCCTCTGCATGCTGCTTGCGCCATCTCTTCTGTTCAGTACCTACTAGGCTCAAGTGCGACCTCGGCACAGTAGCACGTGTGGTCAAGCAGCCACTCAGTCAAGCAACTAACATCTTTGCCTTCCATCTACTAAGCGTTGGACTCATGCTCTTGCTCAGATGACCTGGTCATGGACGCCCGCAACCTCGTCTGGCTCCGGGAAGCCGCCTGCCCTGTGGTAAGCCCGTCAAGGTAGAGGCTGCCATAGCTGTGGTATCATTAATGCCCCTGGTACAACAGTTCTGTTGGCATGGCGAGGTTGATGTGACAGGCCTTCACATGGTGACCTACGAACAGGTTGCCGACATCACCCATGCACTGCAGCAGCCTGCAGCTCACAAGGTTCGTGAATGAGCTATCACTTCTCCACAACCATTGGAGCTCATTCCCCCATACATGCTACGGTTGCCCTGTGCTGGTGTATGTGGCCTGGTCTCCAATCAGTCAGGTCGCCTGCTGCTCATTGTTATCAAGCTGTTGCAATGTTGGAGCAGCTACCAGATGGCAGGATTGCTAGCGGAGGCCTGAGGGACCTCGTGCCAACTGTCGCCAGGGCATGCGTCGCCGTCGGTGTAGATGGCCTCTTTATAGAGGTAAGGCCCCCATTCTGCCGACGAGCGATACAGTGCACCAGTGCAGATCTGCCCTTGTTGATGCCTTAACATGCTTTCGTCGGCTTTTTATTGCTGCAAAGCTTTAGAAAATTCTTGTGCCACGCTGGCAGGTGCATGATGATCCTGACAGCGCCCCAGTTGATGGACCAACACAATGGGTATGTAGCAATCTCTCTGCATCTCTACGCTCCTGCCAAAGTTCCACAATGAGGCTGGATGTTAGCTCCTCTCTTTAGAATGCCGGCATTTCTCCAGTTCTCGCTTCACTGCAGCTGATTTGGAAGGGGCGCGAGCTGGTGATCTGCAGTTACACTATTAGGCCTCTGGCTAAAGTACTGCCAAGCAGCACTTGATGCTTCATTCCTTGTCTCGTTCCATCTTGAAAAATCTCCTCACAGCCTCTGCTCGTCATGTGCAGCCCATTGAGAAGCTGCAGCCACTTCTTGAAGAGCTGATGGCTATAGCTGTAAGTCCGATACGATTGGAGCCACTTGATCATGTTCTGACAATATCATGCCTAGTGTGTAGGTTTCTGCTGCTGCACCGTAAAGTATGCTGATCAGGCATTCCCTGTACTACAACCGCCGGATAGCTAAGTACATAAAATAGATGGTTGTGGTGTTATGCAGAGAGTCAGCAGGGGCAGGCGCATGCTGGATGACAGCAGGCTGTCAGGTGGCTGACAGCTTTCGCAATCTAAACGCTAGGAGCCCTGTAGGCCATGAAAAGCACGCGGATGTTGGCAATCCTGCCTTGGAGGTGGCCCACAGCAGCTCTCACATTACACCTCAATCCAGTACTGGACGAGTAAGGCTGAAGAGCATGACAGTCCCGTATGGGTCATCCTGTGGGCTGCAACCTTTGGCACAACTGTCAGCAAATTTTGCTACTTTACAAAAAAACGTTATTGCCTCTGCTAAGCTGCACAGGAGCACGACTGTGACATTGTACGACTTTGATGCCACAGGATGCTCAAATTGGAGGCCCTTGAGATTCTTTTGGCTGCACTGTTTTAGCCTGTCGCTGAGATGTCCTCAGTTGGATCACGTTCAAGCCCGGGAATAGCGATGCATATCCAAGATTATTGGTATCTAGCCTACAGCGAGCTTAAGCTCAAAATACAGTGAAGCGCAGAGACAAGTGCAAATCTTGAGAAAAGAAAGTTTCTGACACTGGCGCAGGCAATTGTCAGCGAAGTTGTGGAGCATGCAGGCTCTCAGCTTCGCTACCACCGCTCCTTTGGAGGGCCCGTGCCGTCCTTCTCCAACACAGTGGCCACCTTTGCCCTGCCCGCCAGACTCCCTGGGATACGAATGGGCGACGATTGTGACTTGGCCACCCTTGGCAAACGTTCGGCGTCACCACGTTCAGTGGTTTCACTCTGCTCTCTTGGAGCTCTGCTGAGTCGCATAGCTGTTGACAAACTGTCATTGGCATCATCTCTGTGCTCCCAGTCGTCTGCCGCTCCGTCGTCCTCACCCCACCCGTCATGTGCTGCCGTCAGGGCGTTCAGCCTCTGGCTCTGAGTTGCAGCCAACGAACACGTGTCAGCTGTGAGACTTGACATCCAGCGAGCCCAGTGGGGAAAAGCCAACCGATGATGTGTAGTTTCTTCTAGTTCTAGTCTGTTTGTCGTCCTGAAAATTCATATTCCAGTATCTGGCATGACTGCAGAGGTCAATTGGTAACCAACAATTGCCCAAGCCTCTGCTAAATACAGCAATGGGGATGACGCTCGAAAGTTGAGGTCGACATTCTGAGATTATGCGGAACTTTGTGCACTTTGACAAAATTTACCTGCTGAGCAGCATACACCAGATGCCGGAGCTCCTCCATGGCCAGTGTGATTGGATCCTTCTCTTCGTCCTTGAGGACCGTGCCCTTGTAGGCGTCCCGCAAGAATACAGAATCCCGTGTGCCCTTCTCCGAGACGTAGAAGAGGTCAGGGTGCCTGATGAGGAGACTCCTGATCCTCTGTGCCACAGAGTGAAGGGGGACAAGTGTTGTCAATGACGACCAAACAAGTTCCACCAAACAGCTGTGAGAGACATGAAGGGATGTTGTGTTGTCAATTAACTTCAATCAAGATCTTCGTTCATGAGACTAGGAGCGGTTATGCCGAGGATACCATCAAGCTAGTAAAGGCCACAGTGTCTCATGCACCACCTGCGTGAGCTTGAAGTCTTTGCGGAAGTGCGTGAGGTGGTCCACAAGTAGCCTCTTCTCTAGCGTAAAAGAAAGCATTTCATAGATGACCGCCACGTTGTGCTTCTCGGCCTCGGGCGACGTTGGGTCCAGGTGGTGTGACGCATCTGAGTACGGCGAGACAAAGGGGACCTCTGCAAAGCGCTGCAAGCTTTCCCGGTCCTTCCGCTTCAGCTGCAGTCCTTTCGGCAGCTGCAGGCTCTTGGGGCCTGGAGAAGTAGTCAAAACGCAGTAAGCAACAGGAAATGATGCAGACAGCCCTTGACATGCCCACTCTCAGAAAGACCACCGTGTTGACAAAGTGGACATCACTGTCTCGCTGCTGAAAGGGCGGCGCCGTTGCTGGCGTCTTGTCAGTCCAGTCACAAACTTGACAGGTTGGTCTCGAAGGCAACGAGCGAGTCACTGTGATGCAGAAGCTTGCTGCGTGACACCAATGCTTGAGCCTAGTGGACTGTCAGCTCTGGAGAGCACACTTTGATGTTGATCAAGCTCCAAGCTCTGATTTCAATTGACATTAAAACCCATACCCTACGCCCCAACATCCCAGAGACAGAGAGTGCTCAGGTGATGCAAGATTTCCAGACCTGGAAAGCCCATGGCCAGGGCCTCCTCCTGCAGTCGTACCTCCGCCTCCCGACTCCTGCTCTGCCTAGACTCCCAGAAGGTCACCGCCAAGCGGTCGTCCCACTTCCGGAGCTCCAATGCCGGCCCGTCCAGCGTGTCGACGACCTCAAAGAACTCCGGATGCTGGTGCACCATCTCTATCCGGAAGTCGTCGAAAAGGCCCAGGTCGCGCCGCAGGTGCGTCAAGTGCTCCACCAATATCCGCTTCTCCGCAGACATCATGAGCAGCTTCCTGACCTGGCTGCGTCCTCGTTCAGTCAGTTCAGAGTTCAGGGTGCATGCACACATCAGAGTTGTGCAGACTCAGGTGCCCCCCTTAGCTAACAAATGCAACACTGACATGACCCTTTCTCAAGTTGATGCAGTTAGCTCCACTGAGCACTTGCTAATTGCAACTCATTGGTCAAGTCTAATTTAAACTTCCTGAAAAGCTAAGGCTAAAGAGAGATGAGGCAGATGAATCCTAGTGCAGAAAGATCAAGCACTGGATGTCAAGCACTGGATGTTGAGGATAAGGCTTGTGGACTTGGAAGTCAGACTTTTAACACTAAGAGGAGCATGAAGAGAATAAGAACTTGCAAAAAGGCCAAGCCGTGACGTGCCACTCGAAGAGCAAAGAAGCCGCTAGATGGACTGCCTACGAGCCTTCAACAGGCCGCTCACCTTGTCCACGAGCAGGCTGGTCATGTCGCGCTTGATTGCCTGCTCGCGCTGGTACAGCACCTCGGCCTCGTGCGAAAGCGTGAACCACACATAACCGTGAGACTCGTCCACAACCTCAAACACCGCTGGGAATTTGCGAAGCAGCGCAATGCACCGCCGCTTGCCAGAAAGGCCCAAGTGCCTGTTGGACTCAGGGTTTGGGCTTTGAGTGTCTGAGCTATTAAGAAGTGATAGTGGCGTAGAGCTCGTTCTTTGACCTTGAAGCAGCACTTTGGCTTGTAGAAAGAGCCTCGTAAGCATTCAATGCATGAGCTATTATAAGTATAAGCAATAGTATCAAAACTCAACAGTCACTTATAGCTGCCTGATGAGGTCAGGCAAGCAGGCTCTGCTGCCGACCTGCGGTGCATGCCGAGGTCGCGGAGCGTCATGCGGCGCTCGGGCTGCTTGAGCAGCAGCTCCTTGAGCTTCACCACAAGGCGCAGTGGCTTGTCGACCTGCACCACCTGTGTAGCAGCACCGCCAGTCCCGTGGGTGCTACATCAGACGCAGCGGCTGCAGGCTGCAGCCCATCACCTCCAACTCCAAGCAAGCTGCAGCAATCTGCCGGGCTTCTTGCAGCTTGAACAGCCAGCTGCTCTGGCATGCCCTGCTGTGTCGCTAGAGCTGCTCAGACGTGGGCCACATCATTGATGAAGGCACAGGGGCGGCAGCCAGCAACAACATGACAACAAGCTACTGCGATCATAACCAATCCATTAAGCCCTGTGCTAAGTGCTCCAGCGGGCTTATGCACGGCAACGTGTTGGTAGCACATTTGCGCCTCAGCAAGTTGGAACCCAGCGAGGTGGCGACAGCGTGCGCCTGTCCCTGTGACTGCAGCCGCAAACTGCCCAATGAAAAGTGGATGCCTCAAGGTACCAGCGATTGCGCTTCAGATCCAGAGCACTGAGACATGAAGCTATGGGTATAGGGTGCATTCTGTGATGTTCTCTTGAAGTCTGCTCCTCCAGGTCTCTGACTATATTGCAATAGTCAGCTTGTAACATGACTACGGATTCACAGCTTCAACTTTGACACTTGCCGCACTTGACGTAGCAGAACGTGAAGCTTTGTGCGCTTTGAAGATAGTCGTGAGCACGAGGCCATCAGCCTCCAAGTCTTAGTTGTGTGACGGTGTACTAAACCCTGTACTAAACCCAGACCCAGAGACGTCAGCAGGGGCTCAGGGTTCGAACCCCAGCTTAGCGGAAGCTTGGCGGGAGGGGCCTGCCCACCTTGTCGAGCTCGGGGTCCTTGCGGCGCCTGATGACGGCGCGCGCCGACGACGACCGCCGTGAGGGAAGCCCTGAGGCCCACGCCGCCGCTTTGGGCTGCGCCAGGCTCGCCGCTCGCTGGCCCAGCAGCGCGGAGCCGCCCCACCGCAGCACCTTGCCCGCCACCGCAGCCACCGCCGCCGCCGCCGCGGCGCTTCCGACCATGGCCGTCGCCAAGGCGGTCTGCTGTGCTCAGAGCGCGCCTTGCAAACCCAAAGCGCAGCAACGCAGCGGAGCTAAGTACGCTGCCGAGACTCGGCGCACCCAGCGCCACCGCTACGCCAAGTTGGCGGCTCACAGCAGCTCCACGCCAAGCAACGGCGGTCGAAGCGCGGGTGCAAGCAGCTATGGCGCAGGCGGGAACTCAGCTCGCGGCGCAGGGGCTGCTGCACCTCTGAACGGGTTTCTCCGAAGGCCTTTCTGACATAGGTGGTGAAGCTACTGGGTCCCAGACACCTCGTGGCGCAAGTCCCATCGTACTGACACAAACCCCTGGGGTTTGTGTTGGTGCATAGTAGAACTAGTTGGTGCCATGCATTGCTTTTTAGCAGACAACTCGAGCGTAGTCCAGTGCTGCATCATACCAGTGCTCCAATCGGTGCCCACAGTGTTGGCGTCTAATTATCAGCGTGCCGCCAAGAGGGCATCGACTCAGAGCTCGGCTGCTCCTGTCCTTGCCTCCCTCGGAAATCACTGGGCTGAGCAACCCGTCTGGGATTGCAACACCTGCAGCTCTGGCATGAGATGTGGACATCTCAGCATCCACACTGCAGACACCCACGCATGAGAGGGCTCCACACATACAGCCTCCTTTGGGTGAGCAACCTTGCATCGGGCCAGCAAGGTAGTCAGGGCGCCGCTGAGCAACCACAAGCACAGAGACTGCCAGCGGCTAGAATACATGTGTCTTGCGCATCATCCCAAGCGTTCTTGGAAGCCGCTTGAAGTTGCTTCAGCTGCAGAATCCAGCTTCAGACGACTCTTATGGCCGGCTCCCTCTGTAAGCAAACAGCATCTCCAACTGACCTCCGCATCCGCAGCCATGGCCCCCTAGCTAAGGGAGACCCGGCAGCAACGACGACGGGGTGCACCTGTCTTGCTCTTGGAGGCCCTTGGTGGCTGATGTAAGTGCATATCAGGAACTAAAGGTCAAGGTTTACTATTTGGGAGCCAGGGTCGGTGTGGTCGTCAAACAAGAGAGGTACCAACCTATTCAGCCATGCCCAGCAACGGGCTGGGGCTCCAGTAACACGACCGGCGCAAGGCAGGGCAATCAGTGGCTTCACTTCTTGTTGTCCTCGACAGGTGGCGACACCGGAAGTGCTGATGTTATGGAACCAAACGCCCCCTTGAGGCTGCCTGCGGCATTGCCGAAGAATCCCTTGACCTTGTCCACAAGTCCCGTCGCTATCTCCTCCTGCGGTGGGATCTGCAGCCGCAAAGCAGCGGCATGAAGGTAACTCTGTCAGGCTTACAGATGGACTTCACATTAGCATTTCCTACAGGTGTGACACTTAAGCTTACGCAGACGTCCAATGCAAAATGCAGGAGGCCTACCTGCAGAAGTTTACAAATTTAATATTGGTTTTGCGAATAGCTTGCTCATTGACCAGAAAAATCGTCTAAACAGACAGTATATATTGTTATTAGTATTGTTGTTACACGAATCAATGCAAGTCAGCATGTGGGAGCTGGCTTTTCAAGACTATGTAGGTAGAGCAAGCCGGCGCAACGGCTTGCTACTCTGGATAGGTCAAGGGGCAACGAATTGAAGGGGTAACAAAGTTTGGGCTATTGCAGACAAAGGGGGCCAGACATTGGCACCTGAACAACGTCTGTGCCAAACATAGCCGCCCGCGGGTTGGTGTTGTCCTGCGCCGAGCAACACCATAAGTGCTCAATGAGATTGGAGCAACATTGTCATGTCCATGCCACAGTAAGCCATCACATGATTCAGCGCTGTGGTAATCCAATGCATCCCTTTGACAGCACAGGGCTGACAAAGGTGACCAGGTATGCCAGCAAGGGCCTGCGGAGGTTCTACTTACCATGACCTTGTAACCATACTCAAAGCCTGTCGCGGCTTTGAGCACCGGGTATGCCTTGATGGCCGTTGTACGCACAGCGCGCTCGTCCTGCAGCGCAAGGTAAGGTTGGCAACGTCTCAGCTGCTTGTCCACTGACAACGAGGTGATGATGCTGCGTTGATGAGGCAGAGGTAGTGCTTGCTCTCACGTTGTAAACGACAGAGGCAATATTGCGCGTGAGAGTGCCCTGGTACAACCGCTTGCCAATGTCGTTCTTCATCGCGCCAAGCATCAGCTTTGCAGCCGTGCCGCCAGTGATAACGCTCAATGGGTACCATCGTGAAACCTGCGGCAAGGAGGCCCGGCGCTCTTAGCACCCGCCCTGTCATGCTGCAATTCTGGCTGGCTTTTACAGCCGCTCTTTCTCTCTATCAGCAGCTGCAGTCTTCAGTGTTGCTGTAGTTTCCATCCTGACCTTGCTCAAATTCACAGAGACAAGACAGCTCAAGGCATGACCTAGAAAGGCCGCCGCATGTGGAGAGAGTTGTAGAAGCAGGCCCTGTGGAGGGAGCGGCAGGGCCTCATGACAGGGTGGAGGCCTCACGTTCTTGGTGCGGATAAATAGCACGAACTTGGGCGTGTCGTCGGCCGTGTCGATCTTGGGCAGCGACGGCATGGCCTGCTGCCCGGCGCCGCGTCGCACGCCGCCTGGCATGGCGTTGCGCTTGCCCTTGGCTCGCACTGACACCCTGCGGAACTCACGCCACTGTCAGTACGGCAGTGATGGCCCCTCAGAACGGAGGCCCATTGCATATATGCATATATGAGTATTTCTCTGTGCCCCTCCTTCTTCAAATTCCTCAAGTTCTTCCTGCTCCTCTTCCCTCCCTCCCTCCTCCTCCCTCGTACGTTTTCACTAAACGGCCCCATGGCCACGCTCGTCCTCCGTGCTCGCCCTCGTGACGGCGCCTGCCTGCCAGTTCCAGCTACAGGCCAGCCGGCACAACGATGTGAACTTAGCAGTTCTGCGGGTTAGCGGCTCTTTTACTCACCCGGGCCGCTGGGTGGCGTCCGAAGAGGGCAGGGACGTGGCCGGCGAAGGCGACGGCAGCAGTCGCCAGCGGCCGGCGCTGAGAAACTCCGAGCCGGCGCTGCAGTTGGAGGCCCTCCTGCGGCGGCGACGGCGGAGCGGTCGCGACGGCGGCGGCGGAGAGCGTCAGCCAAGGCTTGCAGGCTCTGCCGTCGTAGGCCGCGCTAGCGAGCTCGAGCTTGCCGAAGCCCTGCCGCCAGGATGACGGCCATTTCCGGCGCCGTCGCAGGCCGGGGCCACGCATGCCGCCGGCATGGAGTCCAGCGACCAGCGAGCCGCCCGGCGCTACGGCGCAGAGCAGAATTTGCGGACGCGCACCGTTCCTGAGCCAGGCTGCGGCAGCCGAGGCCCGCGGCGGCGGGGCCGCCCAGCCCCGCCGCGCACGCCATGACGCCGCCGCGCTCCCCG
>WELB01000099.1:206348-221754 GCA_009602725.1 Spirogloea muscicola
GGGGGGGGGGGGGGCGGGAGACCCAGAGACACACGAAACCCCGATACTCGAAACCCCGGGGGCCCAGCTCTGCAGCTCTTTCTTCGAACTCTGTTTATCCTTTTCTCTGGGCTGGACAATCACAGCCATCGCCCTCTACTGAAAGTGCCTCAATCATCTGCATGGTGGAAAGGTTCTCGGAGTCAGCGCTGCGCCTGGCGATGCTCTTCGAAAGAAGAAGTGGCTCTCCCAATGGGGGCAAGGGCTGTGAGAAGCCAGCCCGAAAAGAATTGACAAGGTTCGAAGGGGCCAAACTACGAGCTAAGCAGCGACTGCGGGGCCTGAAGAGGCTATGGCAGAACGGGGGAGGATGCTCTTCCAGGTGCTGGCCTCTCACAGCAATTGCTTAGGTTGGAGCTATTCTATGGCAGGCATCTTACTGAAGGGGCGAGGGCTGTGAAAGAGAGAAGTGGCTTTGCCAATGGGGGCAAGGGCTGTGAAAGGCCAGCCCGGAAAGGGTGGGCAAGGTCCGAAAGGGCTGAAAGCGCTGTGCAATGTGCGATGTGCGACGTGGTTAGTCATCCTGCGATGTTGGCTACTGTGACAACTTATGGTGTAAGTGTTGAACTGGTTAGGGTCATGAAGGTGAGCTCTTCCAAGGTGGGCGGGGCAAGAAGCAGCTCTTCCAAAGTGAGCGGTAGATACGATCCACATCATGTCAGCAAGGAGACGCCATCAGTTGCCACAAGAAGGGCAATGAAACACCATTGGGGTAACGACAAGTGACCAAGTGCACATAGTGGTTAAATTGGGCCACCGACCAATGATGCAGGAGGCTGCCGTAATATGACAAGCAGCTCGTGGCGAAATGATGGTGGCGGCACAAGTATGGCTGTGCTTTGTAAGCTCAGGTGGGGCTTTATAGAATCAGCATCCGCCACTAGTGCTTGCCTCTTTATCTCGTTGCACCAGGTGCTCCTTATTATCAGCTCTATTGAGACACGGGCAACAACCAGCGGGTGGCAACTAAGGGGGTTAAATACAATATATACTCTTCATAACAGCTGCGGAAAGTTGTCAACGTTTGGAGCAAGTCATCATGAAGGTCATTGATCATATTGTCATCATCACGATATCATTACATCGGATATTTCTCAAGTATCTCCGTCGTGGTCCTTGGAAGTAACACTCATTTGACTTAACTCTGGACCCATACTTTACTCATGCTCGAGAACAGCTGTACGCATTGCAATATCACGTCAACCAAATTGACAGTGTCCAGTCCACAGCATCTCGGACACATTGTCTGGCTTGACCACTGGTCTTCACGTTTTCCGGCACCTTTGGACTTTGTGTACTCTTCTGTGGGCCGGGTTGCTCACAGCCCTCGGCCCCTTTGGAGGAGCTGCTTCTTCCCTTTGTGCACGGCTTCAATGCCGTCGGGTCGCTTGCTCGAGTGCACAGGAGGCGCCTCACAATTCCATGCAGCGGTCCTTAGCATTTGCCGTCCACTTACATGCAGGTCGCGCCTTGGCTGCTGCCTCCGGAGTCCGTCAGGGCAACAGCTATTCCGCCCCTCTAGTTATTCTGATTCGCACTTGCTGACTAGAGATTCAGATAGCGTCTCTTGCTGACGTCTTTGAGACAAGCATCCTTCTTCTGCGCCATCCGGTTCTTTGTTTAATTTATATACTGGGCTGGTCTCTCCCAGCCACCGCCCTCTCCTGGAAGCGTCTTTCTTTTTTCAGACCGAATCTATTCTATGGGCCGGCCTCTCACAGCCATTGCCGTAAATTGGAAGAGCTGCTGCTTCGTGCATTTTCTGGCCCTTTTGGACGTTGTACACTTCTTTTTCGGCTGGTCTCTCACGCCGATTGCCTTACATTGAAGGAGAGCTGTATCTTTCTCTGGACCTTGTTCATGCGTTTGCGGGCCTGGCTTTTGCCCCAGCCCTCGTCCCCTTACAGGCTGGCTGTTCACAGCCCTCGCGCTCATCAGAAGAGCCACTTTCTTTTTCGGAAGGGCTGCTTCTTTCATTCGGAAGAGCTGCTTCTTTCTGAGCCGACGTGGTCACAGGTGTGGTGCACCGTTCCAATCCAGGGCTTTCTGCCTCGAAGGCTGGACATGCAGCGACGAACGCCAAATGCGGCAAAGCGACGAAGTACGCGGACCACCGGGCAGGGGACGCGATCGTCCTCCTGGCCGTTGATGTGCACGGGGCTTTCTCAGTGGCTCGACCTGTTGGCCCGGCTTGCGCGACGCGCTGTGTCCGGCAGGCGAGGTGAGCAGGCCAACTTCAACGCCGCTGGCTCGCTAGCTCAGGTCTTCTCAGGGCGCCTATGCATACCACTCCAGCGGTCCATGGCCCACGCCTAGCATCTGCGTCCTGGCCGTGCTCTAGCTGCAACCTGTGGCTTTCGTCAGTGGGATTGCTTTCCGGCTGCTAGTCTTTCTGATCTGCGGCTCACCCACTAGAGGTTAGTATGTGATTGTCCTACCGGGCAAGCTCTAAGGCAGCGCTCTTGGCCCCTTCGGACCTTATCAATCCTTTTCGGGCTGGCTGTTCGCAGCCCTTGCCCCCCTTTGGGAGAGCCACTTTTCACTTGGGAGCCGCAAGTCAGAAAGACTAGCCGCCGGAAAGAGAAAGTAAGAGCTCTCTATCAGAAAGTAGGAAGAAGTGCGCGCCCATAGATAGAGAAGAGGGGGCTGGCAAAGCCAGCCCAAAAACGAATGGACAATGTCCAAAGACAAAGAAAGAGGAGCCGGAAAAAGGACTACACTACAAAACACTGCAGAACACAGAGACGATGCAGAGGGAAGCTCAGTACCCACGAGTGAGCAACATCAGGTCTGAGTAGCTCGCTGAAGGGAAAGAGGCACTCCGCCGAGACCCAGAGGCGGCGGCCATAGCACGGCCACACTGCTCGCGTGTGGACGGCGTGGGCAAGGGAGCGTTGAAGCGATACGGCCAGGCGCATGCGGAAGACTTGTGCGAGCGAACCCGCGGCGTTGAAGCCGGGCATCGCCCCTGGCAGACCCGGCCGCCGGTCAATGGCCTGGCGGGCAGGCCGCTGAATGAGATCCAGCCAGCGGCTGCCGAAAGCCCCGTGTACATCCATCGCCAGGGCCGCGAATTCATCCCCCATCAGGGTTTAGGGTTTATGGGTGATCAGCATATTTTCGCTCCTTGAAATAGGGGCTGGGGAAGGCCAGCCCAAAGCCCGGAAAGCAGTCCCCTTGACTAAAGACACAGGCTGGCTGTTCACAGCCCTTGCCCCATCAGTGCCCTTGCCCTTGCCCCCATTGGGAGAAGCCACACCTTCGTGCCCCATCAGTCAGAGCCACTTTCCTGCTCCCCAACGGCCGCATCCTCGCTTGTCAGCGGAAGCTTCGGAGGGGGGCCCACCTCCTCTACGCCATGTGGCGCTTGGCGGAAGAGCGCCGCCGCCACGTGGCGTTTGCGGCTCGTCAAGGCGGCCCCAAGAATTTTGAGTGAATTGCCTCCGCATGGCAGGCTGGTAACCGGTCTATCCGGCTGAGCAGGGGATCGCATTAGTCGACGGCATCTGCCGTTTGGGCGGGCCCCCATCTTCAACCCGTCAACCCTGCGGCCGCGACCCGCCAGCCGTTAGCAAGACCCCCCCCCGCTGCGCCAGACTCCGCCGTCCACGGCGCCGCCGCCGCCGCCGCCGCCGCCGCCATTGTCGCCGCTGCCGTCTCTGCGGGACCTGTCGATGCCCGGTCTGCACTCCCAAGTCTGCGACGGGACTCTTGCGACCATCGGTCGGGCGCCGTAGGTGCGGCACCACAGCGCCGGGCCGTGCTGGCTGGGTGGCCGACCTTAGCCTGCGGCTACGGCGACGGCGGCGGCGGGGGCAGGGTGCCATCCCACTGGTTCCGCGGCTCGCGGTGCGCGTCGCGCTCGCCATGGTGCGGAGGTCATGATATGATGGTCCGCTGCGAGGGACGGTGAGGGGCTGCGCCGCCGCGATGGACGGCCCAGCGGCGGCGGCGGCGGCGTCCGCGCACGGCGGCGGCGGCGGCGGCTGGGCGGCCACGCAGGAGCTGCGGCGGCCGGAGGAGGCGGATCTCCGGCGCCGCCTGGCCGCCAAGTACGGCGGCGATGACGACCTGGCCTGGACGGCGGCGGTGCCGGACTGCCCCACGTTCCACCCGACGCCCGACGAGTTTGCCGACCCCCTCGCTTACATCGCCAGCCTGCGGCCGCTCGCCGCCGCCGCCGGTCAGTCCTGCGGCCACCACCGTGAAGCTGGCCAGACTGCGGCGCGCTGCGTGGATTGTCTGGGCTCTGAACACTACAGCCCTCATTATGTGCAAGTTTGCACTAAGTGGCAGTAAAAAATCCGTGGAAAACAGGATGGAAATATGTTAAGGTTGCGTGAGTAGTGGTCAGGGTTAGTCACTGGTGCCAGGGGCAGTCGCCAGCTGTTGGCCCGTCGTCGTCAGTCACTTGCACCAGCTCCCGTCCCGGCCTGCTAGTTGATGTCCTGGACAGGCACTCAGCCACTGAGCACCGCTGTGCCCATCTTTGTGGTGTCGAGTAAGCAGCCCGTGGCATGACAGATGGTGCGCTCACGTGCCATTGTGCTGCACCTGCTGCCGCAGGCATTTGCAAGATTGTCCCCCCAGTTGTGGCCGAGCAGGCGGCTGGCGTCGTCCTGGCGCGCGAGAAGAACTTCCGCTTCACCACTCGATGCCAGCCGCTGCGGTTCGCTGTGTGGGACGCCAGCGACCTCATGACGTTCCAGATGAGTGGAAGGTGGGAGCTGCACGTGGCGAGCCTTGCGAGCACCCAGCCTGCGCCGCCGCCGCCACGTGCTTGTTTTTGTGCAACCTTGACCTCGCTGCGCGTCCCGCAGGACCTACACGCTTCCAGAATACGAGAAGATGGCCAACCGCTTCTTCGCACGGCGCTTCGCTGTGTCCTGCCCCGTGCCGCCGGCCATGGTGGAGCGCGCCTTCTGGCGAGAGTACAGCCGGCCCGCGGCAACGCACGTGGAGTACGGGAGCGATCTTGAGGGCACGGCGTTCTCCGCCCTGGCTACCGACCCACTCGGCGCCAGCGACTGGAACCTGAACGTGCGTGAGTGTGGGGAAGTGAACATGGCTGTCTTAAGAGAGCCTGCAACTGCAGGCAAGCCGTGGTAAAGCGTTGTGTTCAGCATTGATCGTGAAATCTTGTGTCTACAACTCAGCTCTAATTGTTTCTTCTACTGCTCGCCGGAGCAGAAGCTGCCCAAGCTCGACAAGTCAACCCTGAGGCTCCTTGATTGCAACATACCGGTGCGTGGTGCTGCGTCCTCCGCACCCATATTGAGAACGGCTGTCACTCAGCTCCTCTGGACTTGCCAATGGTGAGCTGCCGTGGTTTATGTACTTGAAGCTGAGCAGCTGCCTGCTGTGCTGACGTTCATGTTGGCCGGGTGGTCCGATTGCAGGGTGTGACAGATCCGATGCTCTACCTGGGTATGCTCTTCAGCACCTTCTGCTGGCACGTCGAGGACCACTACCTGTACAGGTGGGCTCTTTGGCTCTGTGCCCTCCACCTCTCTTGCTTCTACTGGCTTAGAACATGGTGTGCCACCATGAATGACCATATGTTTGTAGCACCCAGGGATGAGACTTGTGAGCACCGGCCTTGACCATGATCTGAGTTGCCACATTCATCGCCTTTAGACTTTCAACTTCTGTGAGATTAGTCGAGCTGCAGATCAGAGCTCTACGTGCTCTGACAATGATTCTTGATTATTGCTGGTTCATCGTCCCTTTTTCTTGGCCACCAGCATCAATTACCACCACATTGGCGCACCCAAGACGTGGTACGGCTGCTCGGGGGCGGCGGCACCTGCCTTTGAGGAGGTTGCCAGCCAGCTTGTGTACGAGCGCGAGCTGCTCAAGGAGAGGGGTCCAGCCGAGGCCTACAATCTACTGTTTGGCAAGACAACCATGTTCTCACCAAAGTTGCTGGTGGAGGCCGGTGTACCTGTCGTGCGCGCCGTGCAGCAGTGTGGCGAGTTTGTAGTAACTTTCCCCAGGGCCTATCATGCCGGCTTCAGTCATGGTGCATACTCACGGCTTTCCTATTTGTAACACCTGATGCCAAAGTTATATCTTCTCTTGATTGTACTGGATTGAACGTGCCTATTATGAGGAGATTTACAAATGACTTTCTCGGAGACTCTTTCAACTCACGTGATGCAATCGTCACCCAGGCTTCAACTGTGGGGAAGCCGTCAACTTCGCCATGGAAGACTGGTTCCCGTTTGGTGCGGCGGCCTGTCAGCGCTACCAGCTACTCAAGCGCCTGCTACTCTTCTCCTACGAGGATCTCCTCTGTAAAGAGGCTGCCGCCATTGCGGCTTCGAAGCTCGACGTGTCGGATGCCATCCCTGGCTCTCATCTCCATGCGCTAGACATGGTGCCCCCCCCATTGGCAGGCTCTTCGATTCGTAACTTGGCAGGGCAAGGAGGGGCCACGGACCTCCAGCTCCACGTTAAGGCAGCATTTGTGAAGCTCCTGCGCTTCCAGGTCCGTGTTATTTGCCAAATTTTGCAACTCTGGATCACACAGTTGCTCACTACCGGTGATGTCAAGTGCAGCCTGTACGGAAGTGTGCATCTGCCATGTGCATCCCAAGTCCGTGCTGTGGTTCAAGCTTGCTGCCAGCGTCCGCCAACACAGAATGCCTGAGTCTCTGCTTGCGTGGCATCCCGCAGCATAAGGCTAGGTGGGGGCTGATCAGGCGTGGATCGAGCAACTGGCCGACGCCGAGCGGGCTCTCTGGTATTGTCTGCAGTCTCTGCCACGCTGGAGCGAGCCTCGGGGTCATCATCTGCGACTGCCGAGAGGACCCCATCTGCCTCAGCCACGGTAGTGACATGTACTCTATCCCAAGCTTCTTGCAGCATTGTCAGCTCTGCTGAAGAACCTCTGTTCAGCATCTTGTGCTTCCAGTGTTCTGCTTCACAGACAACATAGCCTCCCAGTGTTTCGCGATTGTTGTGGTGTGACAACAGAGTGCCTCTCTTGACTGTGGTGCCTGTATACTAAGCTGTCACAGGCTGACGGGTCTCCTTTCACCTTCTTGCAGTGGCCGAGAATGACCGGTGTGGTTGCGGCATCGGCCGCTGCGTGATGCACCGGGCTGACATCCCGGCCTTGGAAGCTCTGGCGCGGGAGTTCGAGTCTGACGCTTCCGTCGCTGCAGCTGTGCTGAACACCGCCATCCCTCAGGACGGGATTGCTGGGCAGGGCATGGCGTTTGCTGACTCCGACCTGGATGGAGCAGAGTATGACGAGTACGTCCGTTGGGACGATGCAGAGCCGCCGAG
Source organism: Spirogloea muscicola (assembly GCA_009602725.1). NCBI lineage: Eukaryota > Viridiplantae > Streptophyta > Zygnematophyceae > Spirogloeales > Spirogloeaceae > Spirogloea > Spirogloea muscicola. The sequence goes on from WELB01000099.1 coordinate 213,681, forward strand.
TGTGATGGATGCAGCTCCTGTTTGCGGACCGCGTATCTGCACGCCTACTGCGGCACTGAGGGACGACAACATCAGTGAGCCGCGGATGCTGGAGCAGGAGGACAAAGGGAGCTGGAGTCCTGACAGTGTCCTCCTTTGGGCCGAGGATGCACCGCAGGCCGATGGCAGCCATGACAGAGGTCGGCTGCACAGCTTAGGGCCTCATTGCAGCCAGCTTCCCAACCCCACGGCAGCCCCCACTGATCATGTGGGGACAGGGCAGGGGGCTTCGGCGGCCCTGTCAGCATCTCAGGTGTGAAATGCAATCTGAAGCCATTTGCGTCGGGCATCAATTTGACTGTCTGATATGTGGGGCCTGAGAATTTCGGTGCCTGTGCTTCCCTTGCACGTCCTTATGCGCTGCTTTCAATAGAAGGACGCAGCATGTTGCTCTCAAACAGAAGTAAGGCATGCTGAACAGCACGATTAGCGACAATGCTATATTGGCAATCTGTGAGATAGCATCCTGCGAGTCCTTCATAATGCGTGTGCAGCATTGGACACTTCACTGCTGAGGTCATGACTTTCATCAAAACAGGTGGTGCAAGGCCCAGGGTGCTCCATGTTTCCGTCGGCCACCATTTTCAGAAAGCGGAGATCGCAGGCAAGGAGGCGAGGCAGGCCGATCTCCAGGACTGTGCTGGCCAGCAGCATGTCTTATGCTTGCGCAGTGTCGCGAGTTGATGTTCCTGAGCTTACGACGGGCTCCAAGCTCCCAGTCGTCAAGAAGCGGCGGCGTTTGGTCAGGTGCTCCTCCAAGTCGGACCAGCCGTTGCATGCCGTGACTGTTGGCAGCCCTTCTTTGGGACATCAGCCAGCCGGCGAGAAGGAGGGCCGTGCTCCACCAGCTCTGATTCACATGGGGGCCCAGGTAATTGATGCGAGAGCTCAGGGTGTGCAGCAGCACAGATCCAGCTTTGATGTAGCGCTTCCGCCGCCGGAAGATTGTCACTGCCATGATCAGCCAGGCACCTGTGCTCAATTGGTCACTGTACCCAAGCTACGTGGAGCACCCCCACAAGAAGCTGGCAGCAGAAACCCCAGCGCCAGAATAACGCTGTTACTGCCGTCACTTTGTGGCGGCAGCAGGAGCATGGAGTATGCCTGTAGCGTGGGCCGGCTGACCAGCGGGGCCAGGGACACTGGCGAGGTCCTCAAGTGGGCTGGGGACGAGTGGGGTGGAGGCTCTTCATCGCTATTCTGTGCTACTGCTGCTGCTGCTGCCACCAGCGCAGCAGGGATGGAGCCACTGGGTATGCGGCTGCACTTGCAGGCTCGACGCATGGCCAGCGAGCTTAAGGTGCACGGGGTTTGCGCGGAAGAGCACGGCAGCTTTGCGACGGCCTCGTCAGCTGCGGCAGCTGGCAGGTCCATGGAGAAGACCCTCCCGCTTCCGCCTTGCTCGTCAAGTGGCTCCTACAACGTCTGTGGTGACTTCGGCGGCAGTGGTGCACCAGTCTACCCTTGCTTCTATCCCCGGTACACTTAAAAGGTTCTTCCAACTTGATATCACATAATACACTCAAAGCTCAGGGAAATTGTCCAGTGCACAACTCTACTACGATGTTCCTGCAATTAGTTGGTCCATACTGACTGCATCTCTTCCGTTGTGGAGCAGCCCGCAGCACCCTCCTCAGGCTTCGCTGGACAAGCTCTCAACCAGCAAAGGGCCCCTGCCAGAAGGGTTACTCAGATGATGGAGCAACCCTGGCAGTGTCACCCTGACCTGCCACCATTGTGGCATATTTTGTTCCTTTACCATGACTAGGCTGCCGCCACCAAGCACAGGTCTTGGTGGTTGATTGCCTCCACAGCTGTCATTTTGCACTTTGACAAACTCTGCCTTAGGTGATTTTTGTGTCAGATGCTGTGGGTCTGTGCTATTTGCATCTCCAAATCACTCTTCTGCAGATAGTTGCGAGCTTACTCTGTGGTTGCAAGCACCGCTCTTGGCTGGCCAGTTGAAAAGGCAAAGAGTTAGGGCAAGGACTATTCTTTTATTTGATATTCTTTGTCAAATTCGCATTCTGTAAGACGCTTTGTAATGAGTAGTTTGCCACAGGATCTTAGTACTCAAATTTTTGGCAGCATCGTAGAAAACATTTCCGTTTGGATGCCAAAGGGCGTCAGCGTAAGCCATAGCTTGTGCTCACTGGACCACTTTAGCCGCTTCCAACCCAGCTGCTGGCCAACTTTGTTACACTTGAACTGCCAATCCAAGCAATGAATGCACCTTCCATGTTGGGAAGGGGCAAACCCTGTTCTAGTTCCTTCCAGCACTTACTGAGCACATGACTTCTTCACCAAATTCTAGCGCAGCATGCTTAGTCCTGTACTCAGTAGGCTGACTGGAAGCAGCCCAGAGCCAGTGAAAGCCAAGCCGCTCGACACTGACGCGCGCCACAGCAGAAAATGACTCCTGACACATTGGCAGCCACAAGGCTTGGCTGGTTGGCCCAAAAATTGGGACAGAGAATGTGGATGGTGGAGCCGAGAAGCTGATGGACACTCTACGCGTGAATGTCCGAGCCACAATCTCCAGCCGACCCTCACACGGATGTACGCTGATCCTCGAGAAGTAGGTTCCGAGATCAGTGGACCTCAAGTCCAGCGCCAGCGATGGGGCACGCAGGCCGATCGATGCCACATATGGCGTCTGGACTGTCCCTATAGAGAAGTATGCCGCCCCAAGCACAAGCTGCAATACCACCAGAACATCCAAGCCATGATATTACCCATGAGGACACAGAAACTGATCAAGCATGACTGTCGGTACTTGGGCAATAAAAAACAATCTCTGACATGTCTTCTGGTGAAGGAGTATCGATTGAGAAACATTGCAAAAGCAAGGGCTATAAGGGCACCTCCTCACCTGTACAGAGTTGTCTTCACTGAAGGCCTGCGCCCAGACGTGACCGGCTGGAAATGCATTGCCCCAGTTCTTCTCCTCGTGCCCCAAGCCATGCCCAGTGAGCGCAATACCTGCGCTAGCATTGGTGAAGCTATACTGCGCCGAAGACCCCAGGCTGGCACAGAAGCAGAGGTAAGGTACAAGAATAATAAGAAGTTGCAAGAAGGCTTCTCCCGAAGTGTCAACATGTATTGTAGTCATCTGAGTCTTCATGGACTCGGCTGGTCAACGTGCAATGCAAGCGCGATGACGGAGACATGGAGATGCGCATAGATTTGCCTGTGAACGTGCGACCGGGTGGGGAGCACAGGCAGGCGCCGCTGCACAGCAGCCGTCCAGCCTTCGGGGCCGGCGCCGGGGTATCCTGCTCGCCATGGGACCTTCTCTCACCGGAGCAGTTTGTCAGGACCCACTTCCGCTGGCGCCCATGTTTGTGCAACCTCCAGTTACGCACCTCGAGCTCAACAAGCTAGTGATGTGAAGTAGCAAGCTCTCTGCATCTATTCAGTCATATCTTAACATAGTTGATAGGTAACATTGCTTCTTTGTCAAGTGGCTACTAGCTCCCGGTACAATGCCGCCTGATGCTGACCTGATTCCTGAGCACCGCTGCAAAGGTCGTGCTACCGGCAGTTAGCCTGATATATGTGCCGGAGGCGTTAGCGACGAAGTAGCCGTGACTGGCTGATTGCCACTCCACTGCTGCAGGTGCGCTGTCCGGAGGATCGACCACCACATCTGCGCCGCCCGTGGTGATCTTGGCGTCCTGCCGCCACCAGAAAACACAAAAAAAATTATTGGTCTATCTGAAGTCACATACCTCGAGCCGATATGTGAGTCCTGCAGCATGCACTGGTGTTTCACTAGTATATTATAGTCAAGTATTAGCCAAGCATGTTCCAGTCCATTACTGAAGTGGTAACATTCAAGATTGCTCACCGAGACAATGAGTTGGGACACGTACGTGAGCATGGTGCCGCCAGCGATGGCGGGGCAGCGTCGCCTGCTGGTCGCTGCATGCGCTGGGTCGTCGATGCCCGCCTGGCAGCTCCCGCCGGCGGCACTGCCGGCGCCGTGCGAAGCCAGCAGCATGACCACCGACTCACCGGTGGCGCTCATGGACCCCACGACCGCCGCGAAGCTGTCGCCTGTGGCGCCGTCGACCACGCGCGTGTACCAGCCCTGCGACGCCGCATGCAAGCTCAAGCGGCAGTGAGCTCGTAGTCTCTGGCAGACAAGACTGTCATCGTTGCCGTGCACAGCGGGCCGGCAGAGGACAAAGCACGGTGGCAGTGTGCGGACCTCAAACCAGGGGCAGGGAGTGGGCGCCCATGTGCAGCGCGGAGTATGGGGGCTCTCGGGGCTGCTGGATGCGCCGCTTGCGAGCAGCAGCAGCAGCAGGCCTGCCAGTCGGGGCTGGCCGCTGGTCGTAAGCAAGGCTGCTCAAGTAATGGGTGGTGGACCATGAACAGCAGTGTCAGCGGTTGTGCTGGTGCTTACATACGAGCAGGGACGGCACTGGGGCGCCGCCAGCAACCCGATCGCCCATTGCACACGCAGCTGGCACTGCCGCTGCTGCGGCTGCTGCAGTCACACACTGCAAGCCTTGGACGACCGAGGGAGGTAGGAAGAGGTGAGGGAGATGTGGAAGCTGGGGGGTTGAGGGTGGGAGAGAGAGGAGCTTTGGGAAGGGGCGCCGGAGCATGCACGAGGAGGAGGGGGCGAGGGGGATTATGAGAAGTGAGATCGGAAGAGAGAGAGAGAGAGAGAGAGAGAGAGAGAGAGAGAGAGAGAGAGAGAGAGAGAGAGAGAGAGAGAGAGAGAGAGAGAGAGAGAGAGAGAGAGAGAGAGAGAGAGAGAGAGAGAGAGAGAGAGNGAGAGAGAGAGAGAGAGAGAGAGAGAGAGAGAGAGAGAGAGAGAGAGAGAGAGAGAGAGAGAGAGAGAGAGAGAGAGAGAGAGAGAGAGCGCGCGAGCGAGCGAGTGGCTTGGGGATGACCGCTCTTCCGAGGGCGCGTGCGAGGGGGACGGTGGCAGGAGCGAGCTGCGCAGCCGGGGGGACGAGAACCCGCGAGGTGGGCGCCCACGTAGCACCGAGGACGGCCCTGCAGCAGCCACCTGGCCAATCTAGGCTATGCACGATGCGGCGACGTGCTTCCGGCTGAGATGGGCTGGCCAGCTGCATGTCGCTCGTTCTTGCGCCATCGAGCGTCGGCCTGCTTGCATGCAGCGTGCTCAGGCTCACGCTTTGCACCAGATGAAAGCTGGGCGAGCTCTACTTGGCTGCACACGGGCTTGGAATTTGCCATCTGGTATTCGGGCATCGATGCGGCGACCTTCATGTGTTGACCCGTGGTTACTGAGCAGGTCAATCTGCAGTGGGTGATGAAACGTCAGATGTGCTTGCCTTTGTACTCGGCCATTTTGGCCTTCGATTTCTGCCCGAAGCACGTATTGGCCTGAACTGGCCTCCCTTTCATTCCATGCGCTCCGTGCGCATTCTCGGTTCGATTGTTGCAAATAGCCAAAACTTCACCTGGCACGGGCGCCACATAACACCCCTCGATCCAGTAGTCTGTCATTGATCGGGGACCTCTACTTGCAGACCCGCGGTTACAAAGCGGGTCGGCTGGCAGCAGGTGATGTACATTCCATAGATGTGCTGGCCCCTGTACTTGGCACTCTCAGGCCCTCCATCACCCATTGCACGGTGTATCGTCCCTCCGCTTGCAGCTTGTACCGCCATGGCCGTCCCAGCCGCCGCCACACGCCGCTGCTGCTGATGCTGCAGCTGACCAGCGGCGCATTATTGACGGCGCGCCAGTGGCGAAGGTGGACGGCAGCAGTGCTGCCGGTTTGATCGTTGGGGTCTGACAAGAACTTGGCCGATCGCGAGGGCCCTTGCTGGACGTGCAAGCCGCAACCGCCGCGCTGCTCTCCGCCAGACTCGCTAGGGCGCCCAGAGCTACATCTTCGCAGCTCAACACACTGGCGATTGTCTCAGCAACGCAAGAGCTCACTTTGCAGCCTGTGCTTGACATAGTGCGGCGCTTGTGCTAGCAGCAACTCCATCCTCGCCGGCCCCGTGCACCATGGCAGCCATGGTCGCCCTGTCCTCGGTTGCAAGAGACCCCCAGACACCGCTCACACAAGCATCTGCAGACTTGAAGCATGGCCAGGAATGCGTCTCCATTGCACAGTGGCTCGGTAACAGCAATGTCTCTCACCCAGCTGCAGAGATAGTGCATGCACAACTCTATACTTTAAGATTGAGACTAGGCCCACTATTGAGCATCCCTCACGCGGCACAAAGACCAGGCGAGGCAGCAGCCCTCGCAAAGCGCGCGGACGAGCAAATAGGCGTAGTAGCCCTACTATGGCCGCGGACTGACTGGAGGCCACAAGAAGCAAATGATAGGCACAGTGGCGCATCCAGGGGAACGTGATGTGCAGCGAACGCAAGGAGCACATGTGAATAAGCCTGGCGTCCGCAAGCCTCAAGACGCAGCGGCCATTTTGGCCTGATCACCGTGCAGCGGACTCCGTCGCGGCTTCCACCGGTTTTGGTGTCAACGCCCCACTCAGATCGAGGTCGCCAATTCCCCGCGGCGGGCCCAGGCTGCAACGGTCTGTAGTGTGCGTTGCAAGCGCGTCCTTGATCTTCTGGAGCTGCACACACACAAGGCCCACAGATGCGCAGCATGCAAATGCGGCCTCAGCATAAGCTCCTCTTTGATAACATGCTCCAGCCTGGCTACCAGCTCGGTTGCCCAAGGCAAGCAATACTTGCCAACAACAGCGACGAGTAATGAAAGGCCTTCTTCTGCCAAAACCAGACCAATGACAAAGACGCGACACGCCACGAGCAAGCAAGCAGCAATCTGCAATGATAGCAAATCCCGCTCCGCGAACTTTTGAACAGGTGCACAAGTACAACAGCAGCCTCGCTGACGACCATGGCCAGTCTGCTTCAAGCTTAGCTCAAAGTATGGCAGCCCGCCCGCTGCAAGAGGGAGCTTGCGGCACGATCTCTGGCGCACCTTGGTGAGGGATGCGGAGAAGGCCTCGAGCTGCCCATCAGCCCCGCGGTAAAAGTGGAAGTAAGGCAGCACCTTGATGTTGAGGCTCTTGCACATGGGCTTGTTCTCGTCAAAGTTGACCTTGAGGAACTCAACGTTCGGGTACTCCTGCGCCAGCTTCACCAGCTGCAGGGGCATCAAATGCGCAGCAATGCTGCCGCCGTGTCAGACAGAAACTCCAGAGCCTCAATAAGCTGATGTACCCTCGCGCCAGCGGAAGCAACTCCCAATAAGGTGCTGTCAGCAATAAATGATGCTGCTGACTGTCGGCGCTGCAAGAAGCTTGGTGGGCAGACTGGCTTGATGTGAGGCTGCCATTACGCCGCAATGGGTACAGCAGAGTGCGACGATTCAGGCGACGACGGGCATGCGGCGAGATACGTGGCGGTGGGGGCAAAGAAAGAAAGAACATGCGGCTGCTAATGATACAAGAGTGGCCATACAAGCCAATTAGGTGCATAAAGAGGGTGGAGGCCGGAGGAGATGGAGTATGTAGTGAGTGTTGGAGGGCCCGAGTGGCCAAGTACAGAGGCAAGCACACTAACAGATGTGCAGGTGACCCGCTCAGTGACCACGACTCAGCACGTTAGAGGTCGCTAACTGACGCAATGAAGTGTGTACTGAGAGATGGAGGGCCCGAGTGGCCAAGTACAGAGGCAAGCACATGGACAGATGTGCATCGCCTGCTGCTAAGCTGATATTCGCTCAGTAACCACGAGTCAGCACATAGAGGTCGCTAAATGATGCCCGAAATACGGACGTTCATTGACACTTAGGGGCGGAGGGCGGCGGGGGCGGACCTTGGGGTAGAGGGCGCGGCAGGAGCCGCACCAGGTGGCGAAGAACTCGACGAGCACGAGGCGGTCGCCAGCGGCGGCGAGGGACTGCACGAACTCGGCCGTCGAGCGGACGTCGTGGAAGTTGGGGCCCCCGTCCTTCTCCCACCACCGCACGCCGTCGTTGGGCGCCATGGCCGCCGCCACCACCAGCGCGCCCCGCCGCCGCCGCCTCCGCAGCTCCTCCCGCCGCGGCGCCGGGATCGGCGCCG